>WHPX01001153.1:0-304248 GCA_011057435.1 Actinia equina | reverse complement strand
GAGTTCCGTGATCAGTTGTACGTCCATAACTTTTCCTCGTCTTACCACTTCATCCTTTTTCCATGTTATGTCCCTAGCCGCCGGATGGTTGACGATAACACATTCCTTCCAGTCCATTACTTTCTTCCTTCTCTCTCTCTTTTTAATCCAAACCCATAGCGCGGCTCTTTCAATTGTTATTTAGATCTCAGGGATTCAGTGTTGCATTAAGGGTTTTCTTCTTTTCTTTCCTTTTCTTCTTTTCTTCTTTCGCGCTTTTCCTGCTCCCTTTTCTTGTTTTGTTTTTTTTCCCGATCCAGAACTTGCCAGAATCCCGCTCAAGCAGCAACCTGTTCGAAAACCCCTGTCCGAAGAAGCGATTTCCCATGACGACGTCACGACACTCTTGGCCAATGAGCGGACAGCAATGGATCTAATGAAATCGCTTTCACTGAAGATCTGTTAATGTGAAACCCGTCAACAAAAAAGAAGTGGTTTACTTCGGACTATTAAACGAGAAAGTAATATATGGGCCTATTTTTGCGCGTCTGAAGCTACGGATACACGTGTGTACAGTGTTACAGGCAATCGCTGTTGCGAGCCTTGTCACACGACGAAATTTACGATCCTACACTAGCAACTAGCCTCCAATATTGCGCGTATTGCGCGCAATGTTGCACCGCCTTTAGCACCTTATATACATGATAAAATTGGAGTGTTAATAATGTCTAGTCGCTGGGTCAACAGACCCTATTAAACTTGAGTAATATATGAAACGATTGCTACAATCTAGCCTTGGTTGGACTAAATGTGGTCATACTTTTCTGTTTTTATCATGAAGTCCAACTAATTAACCATTGTTTCACGGGAATTCGGAAAAGATCTATTAAGTCAAATGAAAATAATATAAATAAATCGTCCTCTATTTTATAGAATAACCAGAGACTGACAAGCCCATGACACTCATTATATGATCAAGCTATGATCAAGTGGACTAGTAGATCGACGACACGGGCGGCCATCTTGGATTGCAAGGCATTATGGGTGCCCAGAGGGCAAATAAATCTGTGTTACAGTACTGATGTCATTGATATCAACAGCTCACCACAAGAGAATACAACAAAAGATGAATTAAGACGGTACATCGATCACCTTTACCCGTAAAAGGAAGACAAACACACGGATCTCTTTAAATTTTCTTTAAATTTGCCCCCTGACAAGATGGCCGCCGTATCGACGAAGTAGCTCCAACCTGGGTGTCAAAACAAACTCCCTTTTATTGAGTATATTGAAGCTTTTTTTGATGTTATTTTTTTTCCTTCTTGTTTTGACTTCTCCCCAAGTTGGTAGTTTGGTTAAAGTGGTTTATATCAAGAAAATGATTGTAAATAATAATAATGGTGATTTCATGTTTCGGTTCGCGTAGGTATAGCTATTCGAACTAATTATAGAACTTAAACATATTTATTTTGATAGCTCGATCGAGAAAATATGTTTGTAAATTCATGAGAGTTTATTATTATTATTTTTGTATTTATGTCAATCATATTAAAGCAACTACAACATTCTTTTAGAATGTCTACTGCAACAGCTTTTAGTTGTTGACTTTGTTTTTTTGGGGGGGGGGGGGGGAGGGGTAGAGTGGGGGCGGGTTTCGTATTTGTTAATCAAAAATTTTTTTTGGAGTGTGCCTATTTGACGTCATACTCGCCATTTGGGTTGTCTTTGACAAAAGACAGTTGCCCTTGGTGCATGTGTTCTGTCATGTTGACCAAAATGCCGGCCACGTCTTTTCTCCTTGTGCATGAGAGGTCATAGCTGCCATGCTGGTTGTTTTGTTCATAGCTAATCTATTCTTTTCTATGCTCATGTCAAATTAACAAAATGGCGGTCACGTCATTTATTCTGATTGGAAGGGACGCACCACACCTAATTAAAAGTGATTTCACGCAGCCATGTTGCAGGGCAGGAACATTATGCAATATTCTTATATCAAAACTGATAGTATAGTATTCAGGGGGATTACTATTACAAAGGTTTACCAGGAATTCGAGGAAAAGGGGGGGGGGGGGGGACTCTTACTAACGATATGGCTGAGAAATTTAAGCAAAAGAGGGGGGACTAGTCAACTATATTACCACGCCTGGATCCGCCCCTGCCCTCGGTATCCCTATCTTGGTTATTGGGGAACGTAAAATGAAGCTAAATAACCATGGTTTCCTTGTATTCATACCTGTTTATTGGGGAACGAAAAAATGCATGAAGCTATATTACGCGGGGGTCGTTATGTGGGATCTGGAATCACATGCTACGAAATAAGGGATCACAAAAGAGGGGTCGGGATAATCCCTAGCCGGGTATTAGTTGTGGGATTAGGGGTTACAATGAAATTTGTTTTTCACTGCCGTCAACAAACCTAATCAGTCGGTAACGCCTTTCATATTTTGACTTGTGGCAGCGAAAAAATAAATTTCAGGGTGCAACTCGGAGACAAAGAGTTCGCATGTTTATGAAAAATTGCAGTAATCGAGTAAATTTAAAACGCACTATGCACTTTTAAATTGCGCGCCCTATTTTACTATGACGTCACATCAAAACAATCGACTATTGTTTAAACGCAAAGGATCATTGTCGTCGGAGAGGAGTCAAATCAATCTCAATAACTCGGTTCAAAATTAATGTGGGATGAATGAATTATTTCTGTGAGTGACGTTGAAACCACTCAATGTTGCAAAGCTTATATTATTTCGCACACGAGTGCGAATCGGGGGGAGGGGGGTGGGGGGAGCAATTTGGAGACCGTATATGACTTAGCTGGACAGATCTGGATCGAAATCTCCTTTTCAATTCAAAATAAAATGATTTAGACTTTTATTAGATAACTGGATTTTCTAAACCCAAATTCCGTTAGACATAAATAATCAACAAATGTCTATCAGTCGATCAGTCTGGTTTTTTGTATAAATCAAAACAAACCCAAATCAAACCCCAAAAGATATAACTTATACGCGAAAATAATCTAACCTCGGTCATGATTGGCTAAGAGAACAAGTGAACCAAACACAACCAATCAAAACCGCTGTTAGATGAAGCTAAGGATCTGGACGATAGGCTAAAGATCTCGTAAACGTTGTCTCAAAATCCCTTTATAAAAACACATTTTCTCCTGTAAAAATGAAACGTTTTGGTAAAAACTGAACTCATATACTTCCACATATGATATATTTTCATGGCTGTTAAAAGTATTTTACCAGAAAACTTCGTGGAAGCTTTATAATTTCGTCTTGGCGCTGACATGCATTTATCATTGTGTGGCTCAAACTCAAAACGAATACTACTGACTTCCGATTTATTTTTTGTCATTCTTACCTCAAATATTAACGACAAGGACATCTACAATATCTCCTGGATAGCTCTAGGACCTACAAAATGATCTTTAAGCAAGTAGTTGTGTCAGTCTTGAATAAATTCCTTGGAAAATACGTCAAAGATTTGGATACTTCGAACTTGGAGTTGGAAATTTTGAGTGGTGAGACAAGAAAATGTTATCTTAATCTCTTGTAATTTGTAATAATATCTCTTTGTTTTGTGGTTTAAATTCATTATCTTACAAATGAGAAGCTTTTTAGGTATCTATGGATTCAGTTTGTTGGTATTTTTGTTCTATTTACATGAAATAAGTAGCTATAGTCAGCAGGTTATATAAATTTAAACGAGTATTATTTTTGATAGGTCAAGTAAACGAAGTCTTTATTTGTTTAGCTCCTTAAATATCCATGATTCTACAAAAGAAATAATTCCAATAGTTCCAATAGATTGCAAAAATGTTTTCGGAAATTCATCTTTTTTTTGCAGAATATTTGGAGTTTTTTCGTTTCAACATTGTCAAGTATTTCAATATTATAAATCAAGTTTAATAATGGCTTGCTTGGAAATACGAATATCATTACACCTAAAGTCATGTGATTATTGCTCAACTTACCGTTCCCTAGGAGTTTTTCTTTTAATTTTAAATAAAATTATCTAATTAGTTTTTTTGAGACCAATTGGAATAAATACACACTGTTCTTTTTTCTCATTTTGTTTGGAATTTATTCCCATTTTTTCTACCTTTTTATTTTCCTCCAATCAGGATCAGCTTTCAGTCAAACTACCTCAAGCGTGAACATGTAGAGGTCATTAATGTCTTTATTTTGGATTCTTGATTTCATTATTCGATTTGAACATTCATTAATTAAAACGAATCTCCAATATTCAAAAAATAATAATAATTTCAAAATTCGATTAACTTGGCTTGTACCAGGCTCTTGTTTATAGCGCATACAGAAGGTAAGTCATTAATATTCTATATTTTTTGCACAAAAAGTTATTTTGCATTTCAGTTGCATATATGCTTGGCTTTTGCATATGCAAGGCTTTGAAGATTCGTTTTCAATGATGAATGTTCAAATCGAATAATGAAATCAAGAATCCAAAAATAAAGTCATTAATGACCTCTACGTGTTCACGCTTGAGGTAGTTTGACTGTAAGCAAGGTAAAGTTCTAGAACAGGAACATTAGTTGTTTTGAAGATTTTATATTTCAACTTGTTCATTATTTTTTTCTGTGTGTGTGCAGGGCAAGCTTTTCTGAAATCTTTGGAGCTGAAAGAGGATGCTTTGGTAATTTGAATTTTTCTTGTTTTTTATTATGATCAATTATATATTTAGATATATTAAAAAAAATTAATATTGCCAGAAAACATGAATTGTAAATTTGTTGAATTTGTATTTTTAGCGTGAATTTGATCTTCCTGTGGAAGTAAACTATGGATATGTTGGTAAGTGTAGAATACTATTTCTAGCACTGGATTTGACATAGGTTTTGGGTAGTTGAGGGGGCTGGCAAGGAAGATGAGTAAGAGTTATGGGCAGAAGCTGGATGTGATGGGTAGCTGGGGTTTTAGCAATAGTTTGATGGTGAGGGGGAGGGGGGGGGCTTGATAGAAACAAGAGGAGGGATAATGTGTATGGGATGGAATGGGTTGTGGGTAGTTAAAAAGGTGGCCAGTAGAGGTTATAATTAGGTTAGAGAATGATGGAGGGGAGTGGGTATGTGAGGAAGGATGGTGAATAGGTGATTGAGGGGAGTCAGGTGAGTAGATTCATGAGTTGAAGTGTTAAATAGGTGAGAGCGTGATTAGGTGAGGAAGGATGGTGGGTAGGTGAGAGGGTGGTGTCAGTAGGTGATCATGTGAAGGGGTAGGTGAAGGAGTGATGGGTAGCTGGAGTTTTTGCAAGGGTTGCCAAGGGGGAGATGATCAGGGTGGTGGGTAGTTGTTAGTAGTTAAAGAGGAGTAGATGGGTTAAGGAATTGTTGGTCTTAGCCATTACTGTTGTTCCTAGATGAAGGGGAGGGGTTTAAGTTCTTAGGGAGGTTGATGGACTGGGTGGGGTAGGTGTGGGGTAGGTTTTTTTTTACCATTGTCATTGCATTTCATAAAGATTGTATACTAGCTAGCCTTTCCTTTTTATGGTCTAGAAATGGCAAACATACAAACTAAAAATGTTTATCAGACCTAATGAATTTCTTTTATAATTTCAGGAGAGATTTTTCTGTCAATTCCATGGACAAATCTATATTCATCTCCTTGTTACATTTCCATTAAGAATGTCTACCTTATTGCTGGCCCTGTCAAAGGTAAGATGTATAGCATTCAGGGAGCTATGACTTAAAGAGGCAGTTTTTTGGGAGGCACAGTTGCCACCTCTCACCAAGGTGAGCTGATTCAATTCAAGCCCATATGTCAGTACAAGGGCGCTAGGGCAAAAATTGGTGTTTTTTTAGCCGTTAGACTCTGTTATATTGGAGTTTTTTAGACGTTAGAAACTGTTTAAACTGTTACGTATCTGTACTGCTATGTGCTGGCTCGATTTGTTCAGTTTTCCCGTCTATATACGCCAAAAATATTGCTGTGACCAACGGTTCAATCGTACATAACGAACTACTGTATCCTATACCTGCCTCGTGACCGCTTACGTAAGCGTACGCGTCGGTTAATAAGTTAATAAGTTAATCCAAATCCCCTAGAATAACCAAGAATGAACAGGGGTAGGAAAGGAAAGGCCAATCTATTGTTCTCTCGTCTGCTCGTATAATAGGATTAAAGTGAAAGGTACGGTGGCAATTTGTTTACTCAGCGATGACAGACGTGTAACCAACGAAACCTAACGAACCAACTTCGGATCTAGCCGAACTGGCCTCGGCGAAACTCGAGCCCCGACTTACTTGTTAAATTAGAAACAGTTTTAAAAAAACAGTTCCATTCAAACTGATATCCAAAAACTCCAAGAATTATTAATAACAATTGTACCTTCTCTTAGTATTATGGCTGTCCGCTGTATAAGTAATTCCTAGTAAACGCGATTGCTGCGGAATACAATTTTGCATCTCGAGCGAATGGATTCTAACGGTCGTCCGCATGCGGTTGGGATTTCCAAACAGATATTGGATTAGCGCTTGTACTTATGTGTGGATCCTATTTCAAAATTAGTACCATATGTCTGGAATCTTTTCGATACAAAGAATGTCTTAAAAATAACTTTAGAAATGCATTCGTAAGTTTTATTATATTATTGGTAATCGTTCAAAATTATCAAGAACGTCCTGGGAACCGAAATATCATTTACAACGCGGATTAGAGAAGCACTATCTAACACAACACGTGAACGTTGTAAAAGGTCACGGCCAGGGGCTGTCATCGGATAAGTTTGTTTGGGCCACAATTTAGTTTTCGAGTTTCGCCGAGGCCAGTTCGGCTAGATCCGAAGTTGGTTCGTTAGGTTTCGTTGGTTACACGTCTGTCATCGCTGAGTAAACAAATTGCCACCGTACCTTTCACTTTAATCCTATTATACGAGCAGACGAGAGAACAATAGATTGGCCTTTCCTTTCCTACCCCTGTTCATTCTTGGTTATTCTAGGGTTTTGGATTAACTTATTAACTTATTAACCGACGCGTACGCTTACGTAAGCGGTCACGAGGCAGGTATAGGATACAGTAGTTCGTTATGTACGATTGAACCGTTGGTCACAGCAATATTTTTGGCGTATATAGACGGGAAAACTGAACAAATCAAGCCAGCACATAGCAGTACAGATACGTAACAGTTTAAACAGTTTCTAACGTCTAAAAAACTCCAATGTAACAGAGTCTAACGGCTAAAAAAAACACCAATTTTTGCCCTAGCGCCCTTGGTCAGTAGAGTTGATTGTTGGTTCTTGTCTGTGCTTGAAGGGTTTTCCCTTAAGCTTCTCAATTTTTTACTCCCACTTCCAAAATCAATTTCAAAATTCTAATTTGACCTGTCGACTGCCTATCAATAAGTAAGATGACGTTTTACCCCAGTCTCTAGACCATAATTCTTTTCACACTGCTTTTGTTCTTTAATTATGACTATTGTTCCTGTATTCTCTAAGGAATCAAAACTTTTAATATGAAAGAATTTTATAAACTATTATGGTATAGAGTCTGGGGTAAACCTCATCTCGCTTCAGGCTTATTGGGTTGCAAAACCTTTCAAGCATTAAGTGACCCACCCAGGAGTAGTGATAAATGCATTAGTCAACTTGAAGGTATATTTAGATACATAGAGTAACTATGGCTTGAGGGTAATTTTTTCCTTGTCATATCTCTGCTAGACAAACCTTACGATGCAGAAAAGACAAGAGCTACTGAAGTAAGCATCAAAAGAAAACGGCTGAGACAGATTGAAGAAAATGCAAAGGCAAAAGACATTACACCAGGTAGAAAAATACAGAATTTTTCCTCTTCCATATAATCTGGTAGTTGAAAGTCCCCTTCTGCATATTTAGTCCTCTCGGATAATTGGCACTAAACCATACAGTAGGTCACATCTATGTATTTGCTTCCAAACCCTCAATATAGGATGACATTACTGCACAACGCTCAAAAGTATAACACCAAAAAATAATATTATGATGTAATTTGTTTACTTCTATGCATAGGTTCTGTACATTAAACCAGTACATTTGAATGCAAAGCTGGCTTCGGACTAATACATTTTTAAAATGTTTTTTATATGCCTTTATATAAAATTGTTTCAATTTTTCTTATTTCTTCCTTATCATTAAGCTGAGACAACGGCTACAGATGGCAGTGATTCATCATTTGTTGAAAAACTCATAGCACAAGTTGTGAAAAACCTCAAAGTAAGCTGCACTTCCTGGATATATTGAAGTAATAGAAAAGGTGTGCTCGTGCTGTGTACAGTTATAAAGTATGTGGGGATTGGCAGAACACGAGAGAAGTGTTAGGAGAAGGATGACGTGTGGCAGAATGCTTGTGGACACTTCTCAAGTGATCTGCCACTCCCCAAGTGCTTTATAACTGCACACAGCACAGCAAGCAAGTTTTTTTATTTCTTTTATAAAATGCAAAGGGCGCGTGCATGCTGCAGTGTACTCTCATGCGCTCCCAACCAATCAGAATGCCATATTTATAATTACAGTTATTTTATAATTTGCAGCATAATAAAATGTTTTTATATATATTATTAGGTGCTTTGCTCAGCGTAAGGTTTGGGTGGTTATTTAGGGATTTTATTTACAGGGTTATTTACTGAATGTCACATTACTAAATTAAATAAAAAATGCTAAAAACAAAGGGTTTTTTGTTGCTTGAAAAATTTATTCAAGATGTGAAACATGTTTCACCAAGCAAATGTTTTGAGCTCCAAACATTTTTGAAGGGTCCATCAGCATACCCTAGTTATGTTAGGCCACTGTCACTGACCATGATGATTTTCATTTCTTTCATAACAGGTGACAGTCCAGAATATTCACTTTCGATATGAAGACAAGGTAATAGTATTTTGTGTTCCCCCACGGAGTTACATTATCTCAAACCCAGGATAACTCTGAAAACCTCTTGAACGTGTTATATTAACAGTGTTGTTGTATTGTTTGAACAATTGTCATTACCAATTTCACCTTCACCTGAATACCTCAAACCCTCATATATTTTTTTAAACAATTTTCTTGGTCTCTAGGAGGCTTGGGATAACAGGACTTTACAATTACTGTACCTAATTCCTTTATCATTGTCTGTATTTTTGAGGAGTATTGTTATTATTTTTCCATCAGGTGACATCGGCAGACAGTCCTTTTGCCTTTGGTTTTACATTGAATAATCTTTCTGCAGAAGTGAGTTATACTTTTCTAACAACTTCAGTATACACCCCTTTTAGCTTGGGCGTAATGTTTTCCTATTTCTGACTACTCACATGTCTTCTCTTGAGTATAATATTCTTATAATATTGAGTTGTATCCACATTCGTTTGCCTCATGTGCAACTGTTAAACAAAGAAATGCTACTCTAGGGAATGACAAGGGTCTGAAATGGGAAAATATTTACCCAAGTCAAGACCATATATTTTTAATTTACTCACAATGATAACGAGAAATGTTTTTATTGAGTTGTTTCACATGAATATTATCTTAATAAATACATAATACAACATTGAATTATTGTGTTTAATAGACTACTGATCAAGATTGGCAGACCTGTATTGTTGATGCCACTGAAACAACTATTTATAAGGTTTGTTTGGCAATTACAAAGCCTAGAAATTAATTTGAATTTACTGAATTTGTTTGCGACAACATATTAATGAATGTATAAACTTTGTTTGACAGCTTGCAAGTCTGGACAATCTAGCAGTCTACTGGAACGCCAATCTATCTCAAAGTAATTTGTTTTCTGGAAAAGCTGATTGGAAAGTAGGTACCTTAAGCTTAAGCACCCATAGCTATGTAAGCCAGACTATCAGCCAGTACTTCAACAACATGGCTACCACCTTAAATCCGGGGGGGGGGGGAGGTACTCCTCTATATTTGCTATACATGGGGAATGGTGTTTCTGCTTTTAGGTCTAGGATAGGGTCTTGCTTTTGAGGTCCTGGTGACACACCCCTACCCAAGTTGGGGTGGTAGAATCCCCCTTCCCCCCCCCCCCCCTGGACCTTAAACCACAGTTAAGGCATTATGAGGAGTCCAGGGAGCAAATATGATTATTTACATATTGACTAAAAATGTTTCTCTTTAGTTTATAAAGTACTCTAGATTTGTCGTATCAGTTGTGTTATGTTAATAACTGTCTTTCTTTGTACTACAGATGAAAATGAACGATGGGATTTCAAGAAAAGGAAACATTCAGGGAGAATATGAATTCAGTAAGTAGTACACTTGCCTCTCACCTCTGGGGTATCTGGTTCGATTCCTAGACTTTGCATCCCATGCGAATAGAGTTTGTTAGGTGTTCCCCTTGATTCATTTCTATGTGTTCTCTTAATTCCATTTCAATCTGTGATACGGATGATCATTGATAGATCTTTTCTTCTTTTTTTCAGTTTTGCATCCTCTTTCTGCTGAGTGTCATGTTATTTTGGATCAGTCATCAGTTATTGAACTTGACACTCCTAAGGTATGTAATGTTCTCTTTTTGTTTTTGCTGCTGATGCTGGCGTAGTTGTTGTTGTTTACGCTGTTATTACAGTGGCTGTAGCTGTTGTTGTTGCTGCTGCTGCTGGCATTGTTGTTGCTGCTGCTGCTTTTGCATTGGCTGTTGAGCACTATTGTTGCTGCTGTTGTTGCTGCTGTTGTTGCTGTTGTTGCAGTGGCTGTTGCTGTTGTTGTTGCTCTATTGTGAAAAAGTGAGAACAAAGAGACATAAAAATATTTCCCCTGTCTCCTCCTTCTTCACCCTCTTCCTTCTCTAGGACCTTGTTCTCTTAGAACCTTGTTCTAAGGTTTTTTTAAATATTCATTTTGCAGTTGTTAGTGGAGGTGATACAACAGGAATTAGCATTAGCCTTGTCACAGAAACAGGTTAGTTATAACAGTTATTGCTGGTGATTTTAAAATACTTCTTACAGTGAAAATTATTTGATAACAAATACGAAAACCATTTTTCCATCGAGACTCAGTTTTGGATAACTTAAATATGCTTCTGGCCTACATTAGGTTGAATCACATATAAAATTTAGTCTAGAGAAAGATCGCAGTTGTATCTAAAATAGAATTTTTTTATTTCTAACGTTTAAGTTTGAGTAAAAATGGCCCTAATATGGAACTGAGGAACTCCGTTTGTAATTGTCCAAATTTGTTTGAGTGGTATTGTTCTTACTTTCAGTGTCTTTAGTAAGGCCAAGATACGTTTGGAAAATCATTAAGGGCCCTAGTATGGATCCTTGCGGAACTCCAAATTAAAGAAACAATCGAATTCTACTTTGGTAATAAACAGGTTTTTGTGATTGTTCTGGATTTTAGTTTTATAACCTAATGGACCTTCTGGATTCTTTCGAACTGATGAAAATCAACCAGAAGTACAAGAGGTACCAGCCTACTCAGCCTATCCATGGGAACAGCAAAAAGTGGTAAGCAGGTTGATGTATACTTGTTACTTTTAAGGATTTTTATATCCTTAAAAGGGATAGACCGCACGCGATATCCATTATCTTAAGGGATATATTTTGCTGGACAAGTTTTCGTATCAAATCATTTCTACATCATAGCTGAAAGCATAAAATGAGTGTTGAGATATCCAGTTTTGCTCGTATTCAATGAAGTCATATGAATACTTCGAATGGAACTTGAAATGACCTTACCAATTATAATAATTTTTTATTTTTATTTTTCGTAGGTGGAGATATGCTTATACATCTATCTGCGAGGAGAAGATTCGATGTTGGTCCTGGGACAGGATAAAAGAACACAGGTAGCCCAATATTCTATTTGATATTTCGTTACTCTTGACTAAATTCATATAGTCACTAGTATTATCTGTCAATCTTGAGCAATGCAGCTAGAATAGAAGCCGTCTAGGAGTGTGTACCGTTACTCGGGGGAAAACCCGAAAACTTTTGAATAGAAAAACAACTGATTGTATTGAAAATCGTGTCGATGGAAAAGCTTCGGAAAATTTCGGTCTTGTGTTGGTGGTTTTACCCCGCAGACGCGTGTACCTTTTTGTAGAATGTAGACATTTCCCGCTTTTTTTCATTTGGTTGGACCAGCGTAAGTTGCAAAGTTTTCAAGGGCATGATTTCACGCGTGCTATTGAGAACGGCTATAAACAGACGATTGGACGTGGTGTATATTACCATCAAACCCTCATATTTTATTGATAACCTGAAACAGCTTCTAACTCGGCTGATAAAATCAAGGCACGGCTAAATCAATGATTCTCAGTATTGGAATTTTGCTTTGAGTACCCGAAAAAAACCCTCAAATCGAAGGAGAAATCTAATGAATTCTTTTCCCATGTGTTGCTGAGTCTTGGAATCAAACCCAAGTCTCCCGAGATGAGAGACGAGTGTATTACTTCACCCTTGATTCGCTAAAAAGTCTAAATAAACTGTGACATCTTGTTACAGAACTAAATACAAAGTATACAAAGAATTGTATAAAAAGAAGCTTAAGGGATTCCATGAAGGCGAAAGGGAAAGATCGCTCAATCATTTGCAGGTCAGTGTCTAGATTTTCGCAAAGTCATTCGTCTTTGCTCACAAGCGCTGAATAAGCACAGGGAGCCCAACCATTGAGGATCAGATGCGCTAGACGAAGCACTTGTTTCCCGCCAATTTTAGCAACCCAAAAATCGAGTCGCTTAATATGCTAAAATACACGCCATTATTGGCGCAAAACGCAAATGAAAATCCTGCAAGAGTTACAAGTCGACCTCTCTCGACTTCGACAAAAGCATCATATTCACTTACTTAGCTAGCTCGTGACCGCTCTGTGCTTCTCCAAGGGACCGGTATGGTCAGTGTCCAACTTTTCAAAAAGATTCGTGACGTGTAACTGTGAGTTGTTGCTATAACCGAAAGACCAGTATTCGAAGAATGTAGGATGCTAACATCCCTTAACAATGTGATTCAGATTCTTGAAGATGATCTCGACATTCCCTCCATACTAATTGCCCGACAACAAGTAGAAATAGAGGTATGACATTGACGTGTGTTCGCTCCAGAACAATGTTTTAATTTTAAATATTAGCCTTTCCGAGATTGAGTTTCGTCTATAAATGAAACTGAAGTAATCCCTTATATCCAAGGTTCCACCAAGCAAGAGAAAGCCTAAAGAAGATATCCAATCATCTGCACAAACAGGCTGGTGGTCTTGGATGGGTTTAGGTGCAGTTGCCTCTACTGCTAAGATTCCTCGCACTGACAATGGTATACTATTCGAGTGTGGTCGTTCTTCATAGTATGGTCGTCATACACTAGACGTCATATTGAGAGATATTAGACTAACAAGCTGACCGACAAACAGACCAACCGACCGACCGAACGACCGACCAAGGGACGGATAGACTGGCGAAGGGACAGACAGAACGATAGACATTACACTTTTTTGTTATATTTTTATTGTTTCAAAGTCCGACAGCATTTTTGCTCTCTTCTTTTTTTTTAGAGGAATACAGTCTTGCACTAACTGTGGCTGGTCTGCCTGCTGATGAAAAAGAAAAACTTTATCGAGCTATTAATTACAGTGAGAACACAACGCCGATAAAATATCCAGTAGAGGTAAGCTATGCAAGTACCCAGGGATGGGGTATAGCTCTGGCGTAACGTTTTTCCATTCACACCACATTTCATTCCCTTGGGGATCATTATTTTGTTTAACAGTTGCACCTGTGAGGCACACGGATATGGATACGACTCAAATGAATGATCTTATTCTCAAGGGAATCACACGTTTCCACTGCCCTCCACCTCTCCCAAGTGCAACTCCCCTGCTTTTCTTGTGCTGTAATTATAAAACAAATCGTTAATACACTTCTTTTTTGTCTTTAAACAGTATGTCAAGAGAAAACTTACTTTTAACCTCGATTCGTGCAAGGTAGTCCTCCTAGACAACGAGAAAAGGTACATTATTACCTCGGCACTTGCCTGTCATTCAGAAACAATTTTGCATATACCCAACTTTGCGGTAGTTGGAGTGGTTTGGAGCAATCATGACCTCTGATGCGTGTTATACTTAAAAGCGGACTGACTTGAATTTGGCTATTGCATTTCTAAAAGCATTGAATATAAATAAATATAATTTGTATGAAGTTAATGCGCATTCCATTTCCTGAAAGAAATTGATGTACTTGTTTTTTGTGATTTTGTTCAAGTTTGAAAATTTGAACAATCTTTTCTGATTTTTTTTAATGCAGTAAAATAGCGGAGATATCAACCAAAGGGTTTGCTGCAGCGCTGGAGCAGAGACCCGGAGGAGATGCAGTAATGTGAGTATCTTTAGTTAGGTATATTTTTACATAAGGTAATTATGCTGTTCATTTGTTGATTTGTAATTCTTTTTACCCATCCGTCCGTCCGTCTGTCCACCCGTCAACCTGTCCGTCCGTTCACCCATTATTTCATCCATCGATCCGTCCGTCCGTCCGTCCGTTCACCCATCAATCGTTCCATCGAACCGTCCGTCCGTCCGTCCGTTCACCCATTAATTCATCCATCAATCCGTCCGTCCGTCCGTCCGTTCACCCATCAATCGTTCCATCGATCCGTCCGTCCCTCCGTTCACCCATCAATCCTTCCATCGCTCCGTCCGTTAACCCATCAATCCTTCCATCGATCCGTCCGTCCGTCTGTTCATCCATCAATCCTTCCATCGAACCGTCCGTCCGTCCGTTCACCCATCAATCCTTCTTTGCATCGATCTTATCTTGACTCTTCATTTACTATGAATGTTTGTCCTGATCAGGTTCAGCTGTGAGGTTAATAGTTTCCAAGTCCATGGTACGCAAGCTGGAAGCGACAGGCCGTGCTTAGTGTCATCCAAAACCTCTTTTAGTGGTGAGTTCTTAATTTTGAAATTTTTATATCGAAATCAATCCATTTATTTGATTTAATTTTATTCCACTCGACTTCGCTGCCATTTTGTTTTATTCTATTCTTATTCCATCCCCATCCAGCTGCAGCATTTCTATTTTATTTTATCCTATTTCATGTTTTGTTTTATTCCACTCCATTTTATCTCATTCATTTTTTATATTCTTTATATCTTATACCACATTTCATTCACTCCATTCCCAATTTTTCCATTCCAGAAATGGGCAATGCCTTGCTATGGTTCTCTTTCGAACTCAACCCTCTTGATGTCCAGGCTGATTATTCTGTCAAACTAAAGATCGAACCGGTTGAAGTAAACTACGACAATGTTAGTATCCATCCCCACATTCTATGACCTTGGTATTCCCAATCACCCCTTCTGTAATGGCTTATATTTAACAAATAAAACAGCTTTTCTTTGCTTTATTAAGCAGTTATTGTGTAAAGTTATTAAGCGCGCGGGGGTTGGCAGAACACGCGAAAAGTGTTAGGAGAAGCACGACGCGTAACGACCACCGATAAATTTTCGCGCGCTTTCATTGGTTCAATTGGGTAGCGTTTGCTATGAGCTCATGTTCGACTCAAGTTCGTAGAATAATTATTAATGATATTTATATTTACTGACATTTCTCTCTTATATTTTTCAGACGACCATGGATAATATTGTAAAGTTTTTTGACGTTCCCAACAAGTCCAAGCTGTACGAGTAAGTTGTAAACGAAGATCAGTTTTCATTTTTGGAATAATTATGTCAGGATATCAAAAATGCCCTTTTGTGACTAAATCGTCTCTTCATGGCTTATGCTATAAGAGCTATACTGTAGATTTGACGGGAATTTCCCGCTAAAACCGTATGGCGTCTGTGATTTTGGCTTCCGTCCATTAAAAACAAACAACAACAAACTAAGACGGTTGAAATTTTGATTGACAGAAGATAAAAGCCCAGAGCACTCAAATTATAGCTAATAATCCAGAATTCAGATGCTTTCTCGCTCCAGTGCTTCCCGGTCGTAGAAAGTCGTAGGATTAGTTCTCTTGCGATGACGAATCCTACGACCGAGAAGTGCTGGAGCGAGAGAGCCTCTGAAACCCCGGGTAGCTTTGCGTAATTATAAAAATGATACTGACTTTTGATTTCTTTCTATTTAGACTGGAAGCGGCTGCAGCAAATAAACTGCAGGAACTGCAGAGCTGGACAAGAGCAGGACTAGAATATGCTATCTTGCAACATAAGGTTGGTACTGGATTAAACTTAACACATTTTCGATGTTTGTGCGTCAACAGTTGGTCAACATGTTATGTGGTCACGAGGCGTTGAGTGATTCGTAATTTGTTGACGTAATTCGTTGGTATGTCCTATTAATGTTTTTTGTTTATCTTTAAATAATTTTTGCTTATCTTATAAATTTTACTTGATTTATAGTTTATAATTCTATACTTTTTTGTTGGTATTATCTTTTTAAAGTTAGGGCTGCTGTTGATAACAGTAAATTGTACATTAACTGAAAGGATTCTCCCTGTCTAAGAGCACTTGTTCGTTTACTTTTGTTTGTATTATTTAGATAACTTACGTCGACATGGATATAAGATCACCTTATATTGTCATCCCTGAGTATGGAAATTTTAAAAGGTACACGGTTGTTTTTCTTTTGACTTAAATAGTGAGGTTGGTCGATTTTGTTGCTAGTAGAATTCTGGGCTCATACACGTTACGTCATCGCGGCCATGTTGGTACCATTTAACAAAATATTTCTCATTAGCATCCATTGTTAAAGTTACCAGAATGGTTGCCATGTTTTTGTCTTTTAACTCTCTTGGGAATCCTTGCAACCCTTCAATAACGCCCGACCATTAGACATTGTTCGGAGGAAATAGAGGTTTTGCACCATCACGTGCCCATCCCATAATACTGCTTGGGCTTCCTGTGGTTAGATGACAGAACAATAGAATCCCTTTGCTCTTGGAAATTTTATTTTTTCTCGGCATGTAGAACGATTGTATTGTTCCTGCCATCTAACATGGCTGCCGTCGCGTGGTGCTGCAAAACCTTTATTGAAACTTTTCCAGTCAAATCATTGACTTGCTGTTCATTTTGACCAGTAATTAAAAAAGGTATAACTGAGCTAAAATTAATTTGGCCTGTTACCAATCATTTTAAAACCTGACTGAATTTGGTAAAGAGGACTTATTGGCGTTTTATAAACAAAAAAAGAGTGATGTCTGACTTTCAGCAAAAACAATCTCACGCCGCAGCGATGTTTTTTGGTCTCTGACAAAAGTAAACATATACCTAGGAGCTTATGGCTAGTATCTTATCTTTATCGTCTTTACTTCCAGGCAAGGTAGTGTACTTATCATTGATCTAGGACATCTTAGAGTTATCAGCGACCTGGTGTCGAGGACAAAAACGTTTGCGGTAAGATTTAATTTGAAAACTCGTAGTTACTCCCATTTTCATACCTCTGGATCTTTCTTTCAATCAAATTTCCAACAGCTGAGGTCGTATTTTCGTGATTAACTGACGCCTGCGTTGCTTGACGGTCTGCGGTTGTGCGAAAGTTAGGATGTTCTTTCCTCTAAATGCTTCATAGACTGTTCACTTTTGTGGTCCCAGGTGTGTTGTTCTCTTCTGCGCCATAAGGGATTTTCTCCAGATTCTCCGGTTATCCTGCCTGTCGTTGTAAATAGTGAATGCTTAGAGATTATTGGTATTGAATAATAACACCGCTTCTTAAGTCTAGCCTGCATAAATAGAGTGATCTTACTTCGCCAGTGAAAGAATAGTCAACGTACTACAAAAGTAGTAAATCAAAATTCCATTGTTTTCTTTTGTTTTAGTTTGACTGTCAGTCACTAATTATTCAAATTTGTTTCACGGGCCAAATAAAATCACTCAAATAAAGATTACGATAACATGGGTGTAATTTTTTGTTTTGCAGCAAGCGACTGATGATGAGATAGCCAAGATGTTCTATGACAAATTCAATGTCATGATCACTGATGTACAAGTCATCTTGGCTGACAAAGGTGTGTATACGTTTCGGTATTCATCGATTCTGTTACAGCTTCGAAATTTTGCCCAAGATTTGCCAAAAGTGAATGGCAACCTAATGAACTACCTATAAAATGATGACAATAATGTTGGTGGTGACAATCATGATGACAGATGATGATAATAAGGAAGACGCTGCTGCTGATGAATATGATGACGATGAGGTTGATGACGATGTTGGTGATGACGATGATGACTGATGGTGATTAAAATAATAATAATTATTATTATTATCATTATCAATACTGATATTATTACTTCTGTGATTCAGGTTCCGATTGGAGGGTTCTTCACAAGCAGGATGCAACACCAGACCACGTCCTACCGTCCATTGGTCTAGAATTGCAGGCATTTAAGAGTATCAGTGCTGAGTATCCTGAACTGCCCGAGTAAGTCGTTCACCCTTGCGCATTCGAGTACTAATTCAGACAGCGAAATGCCGCTGGACAATATGACCACAGATGCATAATGCTTCATTCAATAAGCATGTACCTCATGATACCGCTATGACCCTTGACAGCAGACTCATTTACTCAGGCTTATCCTCATATCAGTGTCTAAAGTAAAGTAAAAGACACTTTCAAATTCCACTGAACTTTACTGATACACATGGATATTTTACACAAAGGCTAACCCTGAGGAACAGAGTACTCAAAACCAGAGTATTGACGTTAAGAAGTATTTTTCTTTCTTTCTTGCCCTTGCAGGTTTAAAGTCAAGGGAGTGATCCCAAAGATTTGGCTGAAACTTTCTGACACGAAATACAAGCAATTGATGCAGGTAATAACATCATTAAGACTATAAAGAATATGAAATGCTGAACTTTACCATATAATTTCGATATATTCACTGGCTGAGTATAAAACCGCTGCCGTATCTTTTGATATCTATTTTTATACTGTTATATTCTTTTCCATCGGCAGTTTATCAAGAATTTTCCATTTGGTAAAGAAAGTGAGACTGAGACAACACCGAGGATTATTGGATCAAAAGCTTGGTTGACAAGGTACTTTAGCATGGTACATACATCATATTGTAAAGTTTTTTCTTCTCCAAAACGATTAAATATACAAGCAATACCGAAGATGATTCTGGGTATGGCGCCTTCTTTAGACCAATCACAGCGCTTAAGATTACAATTCGTCCAATCTAAATACTCGGAGACGGCTTTGTCACGGTCACGACATAGATGAGCCAATCACAGCGCGTATGATCACGCCCGTTCAATCAAATTCTCGGAGACGGTACTGTTATGGGAACGGCTCGGTATGTTTGTACCGTGCGTTTTTCCACAAAGATACGAAACCTGCTTAACGTGCTCATACCTTGAAAGAATTGAAAGAAATCATATGTGTTTATAGGAGTGGACACACAATCTTTCTACTTTATCTCTGGAAGAGGCACAAGGCATTCAGGATATTTGTCGAGAGGCTTTCCACACAACTGAAGGTAATATAAAGGTTTTTCTAAAGCATTGAGGCTTTCATTGTTTTTTTTTTTAGTGTCGACTACTATTCTTGGCATGCCTAACGTGGCATCAGCATATAAGTTTTATTCTAGTTTTATAATAATTTTTTATCATTTTGAATTTTTTAGGTGATGACGAAGGCGAAGTCTGGTTTGATTCTGTCGAATACCTAGCAAAGTTCGTGAAAATTCTTTCTTATTTTCCCTTACCCTTTTCCTTCTCTCTCTCCTTTTCTTAGCCATTCCAAGGTAGAGGAAAAAACTGCCGGTCGAGTTGGTATTGCAGTGCCTTGTAGGGTTGTATTAGAGACATATTTCCAAGATGGCGTCGATTTTGTCTCTTAAAGCAGTCCCATAATGCATTGGAATGTCAACTCGACCCAGTTTTTTCCTCGACCTCAGAATGGCTAATATAATCACTGTATTTTTCAAGTTATGTGTAAACCACCGATTTTCGTAGGCAAGTCAAATTTCTGATTTGTAATATTATTAGGCCTAGGACGGAAAGTCAAGCATCTAAAACTGCGGAAAGAACTCGGCTCCTAGGAGAGTTTTCCATACAACAGGTATCATTACATATTTTCATTTTCTTTTTTCTTTTCAATATTTCAACTCTTTTTATTCCTAACATACTCCCTCTCTCCATCTCTCCTTATTCTTCTTTCTTTCCTCCTGCCCTCCTTCCTTCCTACCTTCCTTCCTTCCTTCCTTCCTTCCTTCCTTCCTTCCTTGCTTCCTTCCTTCCTTGCTTCCTTCCTTCCTTGCTTCCTTGCTTCCTTGCTTCCTTGCTTCCTTGCTTCCTTCCTTCCTTCCTTCCTTCCTTTCTTCCCTTCATTCCTTCCTTCCTTCCTTCCCTTCATTCCTTCATTCCTTCCTCCCTCCCTCCCTCCCTCCCTCCCTTCCTCCCTTCCTCCCTCCCTCCCTCCCTCCCTCCTTCCCTCCCTCACTCACTCACTCACTCACTCACTCACTCACTCACTCCCTTCCTTCCTTCCTTCCTTCCTTAACATTGAAAATGATTTTTTTTCACATTTCCCCCTGTAGCTTCTAGTGACAATCGACAAAGCCGAAGCCATGTTGGACAAACCCTACATCAGCCTTGAAATAAAGAGTCTTAATACCACCCTTACTGTTAACACCTGGAATATATCTGCTACCACTACACTAGGCTTTATTGAGCTACTAGATAACCATTTCCATGGTAAGTTTTTATTCGTTACACTCTTTTCAAGGGCTTAGGCAGGGGGGCTAATTCAAATACGTAACGCACGCGTTAAGGGGCGTCTAACACTATTGCGTTACTAGTTCTATTACGTAGTGACCGTTTATATATGGTTGTATTGAGTTACGATTATTATGTAATGTCATCAACATATGAAACGTGATCGTTTTACCGATTTAGCATCACCAAGCCGGGCTCCCTGTGGATACGGCGGCCATTTTGCCAAGGGGCAAAACAAAACAAAAATGACGGAAAAAATATATAGTTTTGTGTGTTTGTCTTTCTTTCATGGTTAAAGGTGATCGATATGCCGTCTTAATTCATCTTTTGTTGTATTCTCTTTCTCTTTGTCTTCTCTGTATCAACCGATGTCATTGCTGTATAACAAAGCTTTATTTGCCCCCTGGACGCCCCATTATGTATTAAGTTCCAAGATAGCCGTCATATCGTCGAATTTGTCCATTGAAATTGTGCACTTTTAGTTATACTTTTCACGTGGTCTTTCATTGGATGGTATGGTATCCGCCATTTCATTACAGTCACTTACTGATTATATATGTATAATTGTCTTCAAGGCCCTGGTGGATCGTCTTTGTGCGTCCTCAGCTCCAAATCAAACACTGAATGGATAACAATCAACTATATTAAGGTACTCCCCCCCTCCCCCCCCCCCCCCCCTTCCCTAAGAAGGCTGCCTCCTCCGGCCCCCACCCCAAGAATAATGATAACTTGTCGCTGAATCTGTGCTCGCTCTAATAGGCAGACCCCAAAGGCCCAGAATTTTCAGAGAAGTTTAACAACACTGAACAGCGCATCAAGATTGTGTTCAGCTCGATAGAACTGATGGCACAGCAAGAGGCTTTGGCGGGCTTTGAAATTTTTGTGTTGGACTTACTACAGAGGTATGAGGAAAACCCTGGAATGTGCGGGTCACAAGAGGCACACAAACATATAGAATCCAGAAGGGAGGGAGGACGGGGGGGGGGGGGGGGGTCTTCGAGGGAGGGAGCAAGATATGAGGGATGGATGAAGGGAGGGAGGGAGCCAGGGAGGGAGGGAGCCAGGGAGGGAGGGAGCCAGGGAGGGAGGGAAAAAGGGTGCAACGAATGAAAGAAGAAGAAGAATGATAAAAGAAGGAAGGAAGGTACGTACGATGATGCGAAGCAAGGAACAGAAGAAGGATGGAAGTAAGGATTGAATGGTTGAGGGAAGGACGGAAAAAAGGAGGTAAGGACGGAAAGAAGGAGGAAAGGACGGAAAGAAGGAGGAAAGGACGGAAAGAAGGAGGAAAGGACGGAAAGAAGGAGGGAAGGACGGAAAGAAGGAGGGAAGGACGGAAAGAAGGGGGAACGGAAAGGAAGGGAAGTAGGTGCCAAGGGAATAAGCCAAGGGAAACGTTTTTTATTTCTAGTGAAGAAAGTGAGCCCATTCTGCCAGCTGTACGAAAAAATCCTATCCCATTACAAACCATAGCAGAAGACGAAGTCCTGACCGCTCGTCCAATATCACCAGGTAACGATGTGGTTATGAGATAGACGAAAACAAACAGTCATTTTTAATGATTCTTCTAGTTCATAGAAGCCGCCATTATGACAAAGGTATATGCTTTTTTTAGTAAGCCGGAGTGTGATCGATATGTGCATCGAAGCGGAAATGGAGGAAGTCTGTGTGACGTTAATAGCAAAGGAAAAAACAGTTGGACAAATCAAAGTGTCAGGTAATACTTCATTTTCGTGTTACCTAGACCCTAATTATTGACCAAAATTTTCAGTGAAATATTTCACTTCACTCAGTTATTGAGTATATAGAATTTATTGGTCATTTCTGCAATCTGATTGGCTCTCAGCATTGCGATTTAATCACGAATCGCCCCATTTTGAGTTTTTTCCCCCACACTGTTTCGAAGAGCCAATGACATTGCAGAAAACATAGCCTTTGACCAATCAGATCACAGAAGAAAAAAAAAAGCCATCAAAAATGAGAAGAACATTTAAGTGGATTTTCTAGTTGTTCGTAAAACAAACTTTTTTTTTTACTGTTTTTTTTTAATTCAAGGTCTGAATGTTAAAGTAAATGTACGTGGACCAGAGACGAAAGTAAAAACAATGTGAGTAGAGTAGAAACGATAGAAAGAGAATCAAGAGAAAGCTTGCAGTCACTTCCGCACCGTACAGCATCCAACGTGTTTAAATTGATGCGCATATTTTGTAATGATCAAATGTTAAACATTAATCACTCAGTTGCGCGGAAATACAAATTTTCTTTTGTCGTGTCGCGCGCACTGCGCTTAATGGGTAAAATCGTATCACTCCGTCCAAAGATCCAAAAATCGTAGTGATTTTTCATTCTGTTTCAAGGTAAGATGGTTTTAAAGGTTTATTTTTTCCATAAAAAAATAAACTTACAAAATTAAGATATGGTCAAAATTAAGATAATGTATAAAGTGAAAAGATGGAGAAAGAACAATCCGATGGTTCTGATGTACTGTATTTTATTTCTAAACAGGTTAAAGGATCTCAGTATTCTTAATGCAACTGAAGGAACAATATATCCAAAGGTAATGTTGGCTTTGCACCATCACGTGATGGCAGCCATGACTGGAGCCACAACATTAGAGTTTTTTTTCCACTGGGAATCTCAATTTTTTCTCATGTAGATCAGATAGACCGTATTAGATTGTTCCTGCGTCGTGTCATAGCTGCCGGCCATCACGTGATGGAGCAAAGTCTCTAGAGTCCCCCTATCTGCCATCTTGAATAAATCATGTTTATTAAAATAAAAATGAGATGAACGGTGAGTTGTTTCTTGTTCTGTTGATTGTGAGACATCTCAGTGTCTTTTGTCGTCTCCTTTTTGGCTTTCTGTTTTGTTCAGTTTAGTCACAGGTAGCCCAAGTTGGCTATTAGACCTTTAGCACCGTATTTAACCATATACGCTAACCACTAACCGCTCGGAACCAGACCCTGAAAAACACCCGCAAACACCGAGAAACATTCGGCATCAACGAAATTAAATATTGCCACTCTTCTAACGACAACTTCGTTATGACGCCTCGATAAATGTCGAAAGTTTGACGGAAAACGCCTGACGTTGAACTGCAGTTTGAGGTTTGCAGTCCTAGCAAGAACGTCTTGCTAAAGGTCTTACCTTTTATACACATAAAGGTCTTATCTTTCTTATGATTTCTTTTGGGTCTCTGTAAAGTTTCAAGCCATTTGCATCAATATTGAGCGAGTATCGTAGTGGAGTTTCCCACGTACTTAAAATTAATGAAGGTAGCACACGCGATGTTTAAGCTATCTAATATGTGCCAAAATGTGTAATGTTTGTGCCTGAGGTTTAGTTTGTAAATATGTGACTCTCGACGTTCTTCTCTTTTCGATGTTACTGATTAGCATACTTTATTCAAGATGGTAAAGGAACCGTGAAGGGGAATATAACAGACTCGTACCCAGTCGCTTCTCTTGTCTTATTGATCTCACGCTGTGGTTGATGGGAAGGATTTAGTGAGTTTGCGGTGCATCAAGGGAAAAACGGAAAAGAAAAGCGAAGCGTCACTTTTTCACCCTCCTTCCCAAAACCACCGCGCGCATTAAAAAAAGAGTGACGACTGGGTACGAGTCTGGCGAAATAAATGCACGAATGAATAAAAAAGATGAATTATGAATGGATGAATAAAAATCAAAGGTTGGATGCAGAAAAAGATATACAAAATCAGTTTGGTTTCCAAGAAATTCCCTTCAACAAATGTATTAATCGTGTTTGTGTCTCTTAGATTCTTTGCCTTCAGGACAACACTGTCTTCGACTGTGAGGTAGGTTATTTCTTTTAAGCTGCTATTTCTATCGAATTTAAGATATTATGAGTGTGGGAGTTGAGGGAGTTAAGTGTGACTAACTCTTATTATTTTCTTCGTTACTTTGTAGATAACGCTTTTTGACAACAAGAGGAGCTCTAACGACCCTCTGGCACTGGATGTAATAGTGGATCTCAAACTTAGCCGATTTACCTTCGTCTTTCTGAGTGGATTTACTGCTCATATACAAGTATGTCAAGCGCTCTCAGTCCTTACACTTATGAAGGATTATCAGTCATTCCGAGGTCAAGGAAAAACTTGTGTCGAGTTGGCATTGCACTTCATTGTGGGATTGATTTAGGGGATGTATTTCAAAATAGCTTCTATTTCGTCCTGAAAAATAGCCCCAAAACGCACTGCAGTGCCAATTCGACCAAGTTTGTTTCTTTCTCACTAAAAAAATATTTTTTATAATTCATTTTTCTTTCTCTTCTAGAACTTTTTACAAGCTTTGGTGAGCCCAGAAACGGTGTCGTACGCTCAGAATATAACGCAGAAGGCAATCAAAGCCAAGGTAAAAAATGAGGAGCTAAAACGTTGTATTTATAAGGACCGTGGATAATTGTCCAAAGTAGGAGTGTGCAGGGTGGTGGGCTTAGAATTGAAAAAGGGTTACACTTTGTTTACTCAGAGCGCTTTTCATGTGGCTTTAGGAAGCATTCACTTTTTTGGAGGGGGGTAGGGGTCAGAGTAATCCAGAGGATGGCCATTGAATTTCTACTCAGTCAAACAAGGGGGTTATCAAATATCTCATACTGCAAAAAGGGGAAGGTAAAGAATGATACAAATCTTAAGGGGAGAATCACTATTCTATGAAGACAGAAGAGAGGAGGCCAAATATTTCACATTTCACTAAAAATGAAAGCGTCTATTTTTCCCAATTTGTTTAGGCGCAGGGCATCCAAGAGAGTGGTTCCAAGATAGGACTCAACATCAGCGTCCATGCTCCTCAACTAATAATCCCTGGACACTCGTTCTCTAAGGACATGATGATTGCAGATCTTGGTAGACTTGAGATTACTAATGCTATAAGTAAGGACCAAGATGGTGTTCTCATGGATAATATGGCTGTTACGTTGAAGTCTTTTGAAGTTCGATGGTAAGAAAGGATACTTGAAATACCATGCATCCATGCCGGCGCAAGCGAAAGCACATGTTTCAAAAAATATATACTTCGTTCGCACATGACGTCATAGCCGCCATCTTGGATGGATTTAACGAAAGACATCCTCCAACATGGCCGCCTTGTCTTTTAGTATTTCACTCCCTTTGGAATGATTGAAAACAAGCAATTATGCTTGTGTATGCATCGTAGTGAAAACTACTGTTTGCTAAAAATTGTAACACTTTGAATGTCTTTGGTTTAGTTTGTCAGAGAATGTCAAAAATGCCACTGACTACTTGATAGAGCCTATCAAACTGGACGTAACTGTACGTCGAAGACTCCAGATAACGAAGAGTCATCTACCATTGATAGAAGTAGACGCTGTTCTTCCACTTCTTAAGGTAATACTGTAGCCTCTTTACTTTGGGCCTAATGTTTTCTTATTTCACACCACGTGTCATTCTCTAGAGTGTCATTTCTTTGTTTAACGGTTGCGCATGGGAAGACACATGAATATTGATTCTTATTTTCCAATCTACTGGAATTCTTTGGTGTATATATATATATAGATGGAATGGAGGAATAGAGGCTGTTGATGTTTGGAATTTATTTTTTCATTTTCTTGGACCATGCTTTTTTTCTTTTAGATGAATATAGCTATACCAGATTACAAACTGTTGATGATGGTCTTAAATAGAAATCTCTCCGAAGGAAAAGAAGGTTTGTGTTACTTGTGCGAAAACCCGAGATGCGACGTTCGTTCGTTTCGTTTCGTTTCGTTTCGTTTCGTTTCGTTTCGTTTCGTTCGTTCGTTCGTTCGTTCGTTCGTTCGTTCGTTCGTTCGCTCGTTCGTTCGTTCGTTCGTTCGTTCGTTCGTTCGCAGTGCTCTAAGAAGGGATTATTTCTATATGTTTACGACTGTATACTTTTTCTTTCAACAGAGCTAGATACTCCACCGCGAGCACGTTCAGAGGAAAGTCTGGATGTTGCTGAGGATAGAGTCGAACAATTCAGACAAAGAATCGCTAGCGGTAACATGTTTATATTGACTATCTTACACACGGATTACCATTGCTTTGTTTATCTAATTCAGTCCACGTGTCATTCCCTTGAGAATGAGATTATTTGCTTAAGTTTTCATGTGTCATATGCAACAGCTAAACAAAGAAGTGATACTCTAGGGAGTGACAAAGAAATGATACTCTTGGGATTGACACGTAGTTTGAAATCGGGAAACATTACTCCTATTGTAAAGAGGGCTATTGCGCATCTATTTGCTTTTACAATAATATTTTTTAAATGATGAACTAATGTTTGTTACCAATTTCTCTTGTTTTTTGTTTTTGTCTTCCCCCCAGTGTTTGAACCTTTGGCCTCCAAAGAAGCTTCCACTAGTGTTGCAGATGAGCAAGTCAACCTCAAATGCAATTTTAACGTCCAAAAGGTTTTATTTCCATATTCATTTTGATGACTGAAAGCATGTGAAGGCGCTTCTGTCAGCCGCTATAATGTCCATGTATGAACCCGGAGCACAGCCCTAAACAGTTTAAATTAGATAGGGTTGTTTTAGAATAATGAGAGACTATTTCTTTGCATTCCTTCTTAGGTTGTAGTACTTTCGCCTTTGATTGTTAACGACCAGATCAAACCCTATCTTGTCCTAAACATAGAAAAACTTTTGGCAACAGTTACGCTAGATACATGGACAGTCAATGTACAGGCTGATCTGGGGACTATTGACCTCATTGATCGTATGAATACTGGTGAGTAAAGTGAGGAACATTGAGTGGTGTTCAATTAAAATGTGAGCAGAGTACTGAGCAAAGAAAGGAAAAAGATCAAATACAAAGATGAAAGGGCTGGTACGATCAAAGGAATAAAGTATATACATAATCCATGTTTTTTGCTATTTTTAAGGTCCTGAGGAACAACCTGTCTCTATAATATCATCATCGAGGGAAGAAGACCTGATATCTGTTGGCTACAAGATGGTAAGAGTAAGATTGAACTAAAATTTGTTAGCAATACTCTACTGTGATGTTGTTTCTGTGGTTGTTGTTGCTGCTGCTGGTGTTGTTGTTGCTGCTGTTGTTGTTGCTGCTGTTGTTGTTGCTGCTGTTGTTGTTGCTGCGTTGTTGCTGCTGCTGTTGTTGCTGTTGCTGCTGTTGTTGCTGCTGCTGTCGTTGCTGCTGCTGTTGTTGCTGCTGTTGTTGTTGCTGCTGCTGTTATTTTTGCTGTTTTTACTGCTGCTATTTCTTTAGTTGCTGGCGTTGCGTTGCAGATGTTGTTGTTGTTACTGTTGTTGCTATTATTCCTGTTGTGGTGGTTGCTACTCTTGGCACGACTGCTGTTGTGTTTTGTTGTGTTGTCTTGGTGTTGGTGTTTTTGTTTTTGTTTTTGTTTTTGTTTTTGTTTTTGTTTTTGTTTTTGCTGTTATTGTCGCTACTGCAGTTGGTGATTCTGAAGTTGTCACATATGTTGTTGTAATTACACAGTTTTTGACGTTCTTTGGAGTAATTGTTTATATATTTTCATTTATATTTCCATGTGTTTCCCAGGTGGATCCTGCTTGTCCTGAATTTGAATCCACTCACTGTTCAGTACAACAAACAGCCAACGTGGAATTCAGAAAACTGAAAATAAATTGTCCACAAAAGTCTGCAATAGACCTACAAGCACATGTTCTCGCTCTTACCAGCAGGTTAGATATATATTATCTTTCATTGTATAGTCACCTTTAAGCGTTTTCTGATTGGTCTTGAACTGTGCTGTATTAGTGAACAGAGCACCGTTCTGATGCTATTCACACCCTCGAAACTACGACCGATTTTCCCCCTATTGTGTTGGACATATTGGCTTAATAAAGCCTTTATTATACCGCTAGTACATCCATTCTTATACAGAAGAGATTTTCTTGTCATATTTTATCAGTTTACCCCAGTCTACTGAAGAGCCTACGGACTCTTCGTCTTCAAGCTCCACGGGTTCAAACCAAAGTTTCAGCTTTAAGCTTGGTGCGACATTATGGGAGGTGGATGTGGTGTTAGGTACTGACTCGAGAGAATTCGCAAATGTGAATGTTAAAGGTTAGTAGTCCTATCTGTTCTCTGTTGTCATTGGTCCTTCTTTTCCCGTCTCTTATCTCCTTTTCTTTCTTATTTTGTTCGTTTATTCCTTACCTACCTACCTACCTCCCTTCCTTCCTACTTCCTTCCCTCTATCTCGTTCCTTCATTTGTTCCTTCTTTCATTCCTTCCTTCCCTGCACCCTTCCTTCCTTTCTTCCTTCGTTCCTTCTTTCATTCCTTCCTTCCTTCGTTCCTTGCTTCTTTGCTTCTTTGCTTCCTTGCTTCTTTGCTTCTTTCCTTGCTTCCTTGCTTGCTTCCTTGCTTCTTTCCTTGCTTCCTTGCTTCCTTGCTTCCTTGCTTCCTTGCTTCCTTCCTTCCTTCCTTCCTTGCTCCCTTCCTTCCTTCCTCCCTTTATTCCTCCATCCCTCCTTCTTCCTTCCCTCACCTTTTTTACAACTCAAAGCGCCACCATACCAAAATACCAATAAATAATGTTCTTTATGTTCGCTGCTCTAGGTCTTGCTGCTGATATTCTGCTGTGTAATGGAGGAGTTTTCTTGAAATCCACGTAAGTTATTTTCTATATATTGATTCATCATTATGCAAATACAACCTGCTGCCATGTGCTCTTTCTTGCTATTGACTTGTTTTTGCTACTTGTTCTCTTTCTTCTTATTTTAGGCAGAGGGATTTATCCATAACAGACTTAAACCCCAATACATATTACCCCAAGGTACATATAGCTTTCAGAAAGTTTTTAATTTTTTTTTTTTTTGCGTTTCTTATAGTAAGTGTATTCTTTTAAAATAATACTTTAATTTGGCTTTCACCCTTGAAATTTAAAGCGATCTGAGTTAGTAATGTTTTGATGGACGCGTCAATGGAAGCCAAAAACCCTGACATCTTGTTCACTTAACTGTAAAAAATGTTTTAATTAGATCTTATTAACCGAGCGGGAGGTCTGTACGGGATAATCTTGACCGAGGTCGGAAAGTACAGACCGAGCGCAGCGAGGTCTGTACCCGACCGAGCTCAAGATTATCCCGTACATACCGACAAAGCTCGGTTGATAAGAGTTTTATTATATGACCAATGTATCGATTTGGGGAAAAAAGGGTTCGCCGTAAGATTAATATGCGATCGGACCGGTTAATACCGGAGAATCTAGACCAGTCCGCGATGCGATCTATCCAATCAGATTGCTCGATTTGCTAGTGTCCAGGCTCTAAGATTCACGGTCATATAATAAATAGCTCTTATTAACCGAGTGCGAGGTCCGTACCGTAAGTTATGGACCAAAAATTGACCAATCATAGCGCGTGAAATTACCTTGCCATATAATAATTTCGATTATAAATACGTCTCAATTGTATTATATAAATAATACTCTCTCTAATTGTATTAATTGTATCTAAGTATTTCGTGCAATTCACTGTATTTTCATAGATTTTTTATTTTCTAGATAATTTCAGTTGAAAACGAGAATGTCTTCGACTTTGTGGTAGGTTTTGAATCTTTAAAATGTTGCACTATTGTCCCATTCTTGCAAGAACAAATTAAAACATCTTAAAAATAAACGTCAAAGAAGAGGAATATACCTTTCTAGTTGGGCGGGTCATTCTCTTGAGAATAAGATTCTTTGTTTAAGTTGTATCCATAATCATGTGTCTTCTCAAGTGTTAAACAAAGAAATAATACTCTAGGGAATGACACATGGTCAGAAATGGGGAAAAATTACGCCCAAAGTAAATTGAACAGATTGCACCGTGTGTCAGATCTTCGTTATGTTCTTATGCGCAACCGTTAAACAAAGAAATAATACTCTAGGGAATGATGCATGGTCAGAAATGGGAAAAAATTACGCCCAAGGTGAATTGAACAGATTGCACCGTGTGTCAGATCTTCGTTATGTTCTCATGCGCAACCGTTAAACAAAGAAATAATACTCTAGGGAATGACAAATGGTCAGAAATGGGGAAAAATTTACGCCCAAGGTGAATTGAACAGATTACACCGTGTGTCAGATCTTCGTTATGTTCTCATGCGCAACCGTTAAACAAAGAAATAATGCTCTAGGGAATGACACATGGTCAGAAATGGGGGGAAATTTACGCTCAAGGTGAATTGAACAGATTACACCGTGTGTCAGATCTTCGTTATGTTCTCATGCGCAACCGTTAAACAAAGAAATAATACTCTAGGGAATGGCAAATGGTCAGAAATGGGAAAACAAATGGTCCTTAAATGCTTGTATTGTTTCTTATTTCCAGTTCAATTACTACGGTACAACAGAGTCTGTATATTCATCTGGTTCAGACTCGCAGTCGTCCAGTGAGCTTAAACCAGACGGCTCACTAGATATGAATATTGGTCGTGTAAATGTGGTAATTGTGTATAGATTTGTTGATGAGTTAATGGTGAGTTCCCTTTTCTGCTCATTTTATCTTCTTAATATTTAACATCTCCTCTCTCCCCAATCCCTTATAATTAAAAAAAAAATTTCTCTTTCTCCATCTTCCTCTTCGTTCACCCTCTCTTTCTTTCCCATTTATTTAATCGTTCTTTCCTTCTATTTTCTCTTTTTTCTTCCTCTTCGTTTCTTTTCTTTTTCTTCGCCATCCTTTTCTCTCACTCCTATCTTAACCATTTATTTATTCGTTGTTCCCTTATATTTCCTCTCCTTTTTCCCCCATTTCCTTATTTGTTTTCTCTTCTTTCTCCCTTTCTTTCTTAACTTCTCCCTCTCTTTCTCTCACTGCTATCTTAACCATTTATTTATTCGTTGTTTCCTTCTATTTTCTCTCCTTTTTCCCCCTTTTCTTTGTTTGTTTTCTCTTTTTTCTCCCTTTTCTTTTCTTTTCTTTTTCTTTTCCCTCTCTTTCTCTCACACCTATCTTAACCATTTCTTTATTCCTTTGCTCCTTTTCCAATTCTTAAGTTCTGCATATTCATTTTCTCGGAATCCCTTCTACTTCTCCTTTGAATACCTCTCCTCATCATTTTAATTCTTATAAACATTTTCTTACAATTTTTCCCCATAGCGATATTTCGAGCCATTAACAAGTCCACAGTCAACAAAATATGTACAAGAAGCTGCATCAAAGACAGTGTACACACAGGTCAGATTTGTTCTTATAATTCAAGATTCTATTTTATGTTATAAATCAAAAAATCAAATCAAAATATCAGAACTTTTACACTGTTTGCGAATTAAAGTTCAGAATTACAAGAACGACCATTGTGGCTAAATGTCCTCTTGGCTCATATTGATTGGTTCCTTTAGATTTGACGGGGACTTTTGGGGACTGTTACGTGTTTTCCCCTGTCAACACACTCTACAGTAAAGGTCACCTTCCGCTCCACTAAGTACTGATACCATTACTACAATTTTCATAAACTGACGAACTCTGTGTCTCCGAGTTGCACGCTGAAGTTAGGTTTTTCGCTGCCGCCAATCAAAAATATGAAAGGTACCGACTGATTAGGTTTGATTGACGGCAGCGAGAAACTAAATTTCAGTGTGCAGCTCGCAGCTAGCTAGTTTGCATAATCTTTATTATACATAATAGTTTTCTTTTCTACATACTAGGCACCACTCTTACGTGCTCTTATTAACTATATATAATCTAGGTTATACATTTATTACATCATTAATATCTACTGATGATGGCGATATGTACGCTGAAACATGTTTGGATTAAAGAAACTTGTGCTATTTCTCAAATAGCATTAAATGTTTATTCCCAACAGTTTGAGAGTCTCCAGTCCCAAGGTACACGCATCGCACTTGACGTGAAGATCAACGCACCTCTTATCGTTATGCCTCGTCACTCCAGCTCTATAGACATGCTGATCGCTGATCTGGGTCACCTGGAGCTGCAGAATGAATTTGAGGTGTTTGAAGTAGCTGATAGTAGGGAGAAAATAGTGTTTGATATGATGGAGCTGACTTTACAGTCAGTACAGTTAGCTAGGTTAGTACTGTACCTGAAAAAGAGAAGATTTTATGTCTTAATCCTATCCAGTGGAATTTTTTTGGGGGTTTATTATCCAAGGATACATTTATTGGATAACAACATCAACTTATTCACTGGATAAGGATTTATTCGTTGAATAGCGCTATACACCCTTCGTATAACCAGGCGCTATGTATTTACTGTTAGACTCTGGAGCTTTGTAAGTCTGTAGCCCTATAGCTGCTGTACCTCTAATGCGTTTATCACTCTTGGGTGGACGACTTAATTGTCAACAGATGTTGCAACCCAACTGATAAGGCAGACGATAGATGAATTTGATGAAGTTGTTTTTGTGGAAAGAGGAAAAACCGGAGAACCAATCGAGAGAAGCAATGGGGCAATGAAGCTCTGGAGCTTCTGGAGTTCTGTAGACCTCTATAGTTTTTTAGCTACCATCCCCTACTCCCGTGACTAATATATTGTGTTACTACCATCCCCTACTCCCGTGACTAATATATTGTGTTACTACCATCCCCTACTCCCGTGACTAATATATTGTGTTGCTTATTCAAGGGGACGAATGGATCTCAGCAACTCATCAGTGGTCAAGCGATACCTCATTGAACCAATCAAAATGGATGCTCACATCAGGCGATCCCTGAAGCCTTCATGTCACGACTTTCCTTTCATAGATGCCAATGCATCACTAGACTTCGTCAAGGTACAGCCTCACCATAAAACAATTGTTGATCCAACAAAAAAATCAAATTTTGTTCTAACGAAATCTTCATTAGATAGCGCGCGCTACTCAATCACATCAGATTGCACCATCGATTTCTGGGTGCACGCTCGCGCACGCTAATTAACCAATCAGAGCGTGCGTTATATTGCGGCTATATTTTATAATAAATAATGCAAATATCTGTGTTAATCTTTCTTTGAACAGATGAATCTTGGTGCAAAAGATTACCTACTCCTTACCACGATAACCCAGGAAAATCTCAATGAAGGAAATAACTTACACGCCGCAGGTTAGATACCAGCACGGTCACGAGCAGAAATGATGTTGTCCTTTAAACAAATCGTCAACCAACGAGGTGGCGGTTATCAAGTGGGATTCTGTCCTGTTACCGCCTCCTGTCAAATGCTCGTCTTTTTCCTTGTATAATATGTGTATTTTCTTGGGTGACAAAATCTAGAAAATCAAAAACAAAAACAAAAAACAAACAAACAAACAAACAAAGCGCACGAAATTGCTGTTCAGCCAATATAAATGCTAGAGCACGAGGGTTATTGTTGTTATTATTGTCACAGCTACATGGTTGTTACAAGAACATGTACATTGATCTAGGTCCCACATGTCAAGGCGCAGCAATAGATTTTTTATTTTGTGTGACGTGTTTCCGAAAAACGACCAACATAAAAAATGTTTTTGTAAGATATATGATTTAACGCCTGCAACGATCAGACCTTTCTGCAACAAATCCTGTCATAGAGTTGCTTCTTTTTCTGGACCCAGAAGTGTTTTTTACCATACGATTGACGTCACATTTAAGAATTCTATTCCAATTCTCACTCAAAGTATTCTATATTATGAAAGTCCTATATCCATTTTTGCTATTATTGAATGCTTTTCTTACTTTCTGCAGTTGATGCTAGTTTGGCTCCAGAACATTCCATCGATCCAAATGTCCCTAATGTTGTTTCACCTGGAAATGATTCTGCAGGTTTGTGATAATAAATCGGAAATCTTTTCCTTTAGTTTTGTCTAATTTTATTACTGTTACAGTATTTATTAAATATATTATAATTATTTAGACACGTCTTCTCTTGCAACATCATCTTCTGGGGAGACATGGGAGTACATGGCTTTTGCTTTCGCGGTTCCTGGTGTGACGCTTACTCTCTACACCAATGAGAAAGATCTGGTAAGTATAGCAGTCTTCCTTCCTTCCTCCTTGCTTCCTTGCTTCCTTGCTTCCTTACTCCCTTCCTTCCTTCCTTCCTTCCTTCCTTCCTTCCTTCCTTCCTTCCTTCCTTCCTTCCTTCCTTCCTTCCTTCCTTCCTTCCTTCCTTCCTTCCTTCCTTCCTTCCTTCCTTCCTTCTTTCCTTCCTTCTTTCCTCCTTGCTTCCTTGCTTCCTTGCCTGCTTCCTTGCTTCCTTCCTTCCTTCCTCCTTGCTTCCTTGCTTCCTTCCTTCCTTCCTTCCTTCCTTTCTTCCTTCCTTTCTTCCTTCCTCTCTTCCACCCTTTTATTCTTATCTTTACGAGTTTCTTAGCTTTTCATTGTTTCTTTCCTTATATGTCATTGCTATTTTTCCCATGATCGCATTCTTTCTATATTCTCATTCTGTTTTTTCTTATCAAATACTAACCTATCTTTTCTCTGTAGGATCCATTTGACTCACGGTCTCCCATCTATGATCCTGAAACAGCCTTGTGCCGCTGTGATGTTGACAAGACATCGCTACAAGTAGTTATACCAAGTGATTACTCTGTTCTAGTCCAGGGCATTCTACATGGCGTATCAGTAGAGGACATAAGGCAAAACTCTTGTTCAGAATTTCCAAGGTAATAACTTAGTTCTGAGTCCTCTGTTGCTCAGGTTTAGCCTCGACTTTCTAAAGAATATTCGTGTGTTCCAATGAAGGTTCGTGGATTTCCAAAGTGTTTGTAATGTTGAAGTTATGAATTGTTTAAATTAACATTGGTAGCTATGAATATTTAGACACAGAATCTAAATATTACAGAGTCTGCAATCAAGGAAGACAGTGGTAATTTGTATCTCGAAAATGGTCTATTAATTTTGAACGCCAAATCTATTACACATTGTTTTAAATCCCTTACTTGGGGTCTTAGATTTTCGTCTTAAACATAAAGGAATTCTTTTGTTTTGATATCTAGATAGAGAGTGGTATAAAATGGAATGCTGATACATTTTCTTTTGTTCTAGATTAATTGACAAGAAACTAGGTTCGTATTCAAAGGATCTTACATCATCACAAGATATGTGTGAATTTGTTTACAGCCAAAAAGTGAATGGAGATATTGATGGTGAGTTGGAGTGGTCATTCCCCTTGTGTCCTACTGGGCTTTGGTGTACATCTTATTTTAAAGGTTAAAATGCCCGAATCCCTTAAACATTCTTCTTCTCCTGTTATCATCTCTCTTCGTCCTCCCCCTTTTCCATCCTCGTTCACCTTCCCGCTTCTTCTTCCTCAACACCCTTTTCCTCATTCCATTCCCATTCTCCTCGTTATACACCCCCTTCTCGTCCTTCTCCCCTTCTCCCCTTCTCCCCTCTCCCCCCTAAGCCCCCTTCTCCTTATCTCCTTCTTCACGTCTTCTTTCCCCATCCCCATTCTCTTCTCCTACTATCTCTTTCCCTCTCTAGTGTTTGTGTGACAGCAACAAAGAATAAAATGAGAGCACACAAAACATATCATTGAGTTTTGTTACCAATCTTAAAGAGTTTAATTGTTATTATACTTGATTTAGTTTAACTTGCCTTTGCTTTCCTGCTTTCCATTAGTTGTCTTACAGCTACAAAATGCCGCCATCTTCGTCAGTTTTCCTTTTATTTGGCCTTTAATCGAGTTCTTCACCGCCGTACCAAAAATAGAAACAAATGAAGACCACTACATGACTCCTGCTGAGAGTCAAACTTCCCTTGACGCTCCTCCATCCCAGACCTCCCCAGATAGTCCTCCGCAGTCCTCTTCTCGTTCTCCGAATACAAAAGCTATACAACCAAAGCCAGTTAGCAGTGAGAGTTCGTCTCAGCATGCGACGCCTGTGTCAAGCAGAGGCCAACTTACGGCAGATTATAAGATGACAGTACGTGGAACAGTGAAAAAGCCGGATATCGTTCTGTTGGCAAATCCATTGGTTAAAGACTCAGAAGCACTGATCTTACAGGTATTTTGACGTTTGCTAGTTGTGGTGGTGTTCGTAAGTCTCCTACGCAGCCGATATTAGTATTGTCAGGCGACGCTCTCTCGCAGATCCGTCAAACTTATGTTGCATGTGACGTCAAAGGAGCTCAATTTGAAGGACAAAATAAAACAATGTCAATCTCACGAGAATTAGGAAACCTATCGTTATGTCCTCCAGATTGAGCTGCATTCCAAATGGTTTTGGTAATTAGGTAATAATTATTAGTTATAATTATAATATTGATAATAATAATATTGATAATAATAATAATAATAATAATAATAATAATAAAATGACGATGATGATGATGATAGTGAAATTCCTATATTATTAATTATTAGTAATACTACAGTAACAAAAATATCACATATTCTGACACTCAATATCCATTCTCCTTATTGACAGACTGAGGTGGAATTTGAATATAACATGGTAAATGAAAAGCAAAGCCTTCATTCTGTCGTATCTGGGCTGCAAATGATGTCCTGTCAATTTCCTCAAGTCAAGTCAACGTCTTTTATGGTATGGTTACTCTCCGTCAAACCAACCCTTGTGTCAGGCCTTTTGGACTGATGTAAGTCAGGGCATGGCTGACTCACAGATTGAACCCAGAAACAACCTCTGGGCTGATCTAAGTTAGGGCATGGCTAACTCACAGATCCAACCCTGAAAAACCTCTGGGCTGATCTAAGTCAGGGCATAGCTAACTCACAGATTGAACCCTGAAACAACCCCAGTTGATCTAAGTCAAGGCACGGCACGTCAGTCAACTCACAGATCGATTTGGAATTTAGCTCGTTGGGTTTTGCAGAGGGAATCTAGAGAAAAACCCTAGAATCAAGGGAGATCCAAGAAGCTAAGCTCAATGTATTTTTATCATTGATAGGTACTGAGTCCATGTGACGTCATCCTTGGTTACAAAACACCTTTGACTGAAGGCAAGGGACAAGAGATATCCATAGAATGCGAGAACATGAAATTCCAGTGTTCACCTTCCCTCTATCATGTGATAAATGATGTTATTATCAACTTATCTGGACAAGAGAAGGTGATTGTACTCATAGAGGCTTGCATTATCACGCGATGGCAGTCATGACAGGAGGCAGGAACAATTGGATCTGGTCTAATCGGATTTACATGAGAAAGAATTTAGTTTCCCAAGGAAAAAGACTATTGTTGTGCCTACTGTCATGGCTGCCATCACTTGGTCATCCAAAGCCTCTGTATGGATCATCAGTTGTTTTGTTTTCTTTGGGCTTTCTCTTGTTATTGCTTACTATCAATCACGTGACTTTTTGGAGTTGACTGGTGGGCAAACAAGCGGTTTGCTGGGGGGCAACTTCGGGATGCTAAGTCAAACCATATCAAAATAAGTCCTCAAACTATTGTATTTGACTATTTTCACGACATCAAACCAGAAAATAAGAGATCAAAACAACCTCCAGGATTCTACAAGCCATCAAAAAAGAGCTATTACCGGAAGTGACGTCTATTGATAGCATCCTATTGATAAACTTGTGGCACTTTATTTTTAACGTCTTTAATAGTACTTGGTCATACAAGTCACGGCGAATGTCTAACCATTTGCAGATATTTTTGAACAAAGGCAGCACCTTCTATTCAGATATTTTAAGATCCAGAGTGTTTGTCTGGCCGAGGCTTGAACCCATGACCTCCCACATAACAAACCCTTGCCCAAACGACTGAACCAACAGAGAAGTCTACAATGACATACAAACATATGTAAAAAAAGATAAATCGAGGCTTTAACAAACAGAGCACTCCCTCCTAAACTCAATAGCTTTTTGAAAGATAATTCATGGTGCAGGTTTTCATCGGGGTTTTATTGGTTTAGGTTTCTGAAGGAGTTCAAACTGATGGCGAACAACGAATAAATCCACCTGATGATCTGTGGGAGCCCCAGCCTACCACGGCCGATCGTTGGCGTAGGAAAACTGGTAACTAGCTTGTGCTATTGTACATACCTCATTGGTTGAGGATGAAATTACGCCTTAATACTATTCGGCTAAATTACCTGGTTTCATGCCGAGAGAGGTTGGAACCTAGCTTCTGTTTTTCGGGACGCTTTGCATTATTTCAGGCAAATGCATAATCTATGTAAATCTGTTTTATTTTTTGTGAATGGCACTCATTTTTTAATGATAAGTCTATACTAGTATGTGCGACTGGTAATGTGATTTCCATCCAGAAAAACTAAAGTAAGATCCCAGCCCTCTCAGCTTGAAATTAAGCAATTAATCTTATTAACGCCGTTCGATGACAAGCAAACGCTGCCCTTCATTTGCTATCAACCAAAGAGTATTCTATTACTTGGTATCGATTAGTTGAATGAATCCCATGAATCTCATTGCCAGCCTACAATGACTGGCAAACACTGCCCGTGATGTGCTATCAACCAGAGAGTATTCTATTGCTTGGTATCGATCAGCTGAATGAATCTCATTACCAGCCTACAATGACAGCAAAGAGTGCCCGTCATTTGCTATCAACCAGAGAGTATTCTATTGCTTGGTATCGATCAGCTGAATGAATCTCATTACCAGCCTACGATAATAGCAAAGACTGCCCGTCATGTGCTATCAACAGAGAGTATTCTATTGCTTTGTATCAATCAGCTAGATATGATGTGTTCATTTTAACTCTATCATTGTTTGCTCTTTGTCTTTTCAGCTCAGTCAACAGAAAACAATACGGTATCTCGACAGTCTACAGGAGACAAGGTAGAAATTCAGCCTCCCTCTTTATTAGCTTGCACGGCGACGTTATGCTTGCAACGATTGCAAGGTTGCGACTATTGATTTTAAAATATATTTCACTCGCTCTCGCATCTCAGGGCTACAAATAACTGCCGGACATCGGACAATGTCCGGACCAGGCCTTAGACTTGTCCGGTCAAATCTTTGCCTTGCTGGTCATTTTAACCACTGACGTTGAGCCAGAAATTAAGTATGACAAAGCTAAAACTATTTGGCCTATGGTCTTGACCGGTGACTGATCAAGGAAGAGATCAAACAAAAAAGTCTTCTTGCAAGTGATCTGCCGAGTCCTATAATCGAACCCAAGAGTCGGGAAGGGAGTGAACTACCGCGCTACACCACCCTTGATTCCAAAAGTATTGAGTAAGAAGTATTGAGTAAATGTCATGCACTTTTTTTAAGATCGCTTTGAACACCAAGGAAGTGCAGATAGTGCTGGTCAATGAAGTCCATGGTGCACTTGTGCCGTTGCTACTTATGAAGACTCAAGTAGAAGCCAACGCTCTAGACTATACTGCACAGGTTAGAGACCTGTTGTTTTTTATTGTAGACTAGGTGTCAAGTTCTCACATCATAGATTAAGTGTCATGTTTCCATAAAAGACCATGTGTCATTATCTTCCCTTACAATACAGACAACGTGTCATGTTCTCCCAAACAGACCTCGTGTCATGTTTTTTTCCAATAGAGACCACGTGTCATGTTCTCCCAATACAGACAACGTATCATGTTCTCCCAATACAGACCACGTGTCATTTTTCATTACAGACTACGTGTTATGTTTCATTTGACCACGTGTCTTGTTTTACCATCACATATCAAGTGTCATGGTTTTTTTTTCATTACAGACCACTTTTCATTTTTCTATTACAGACCAAGTGTCATTCCCTAGAATATCAGTTCTTAATTGTTCCACATGAGAAGAAGTGTCATGTAGGGGGGGAAGATTTTTTGCGACAAAATCTCGTAATTCGTACTTGTAATGGACTCTAAAGCTCTGTGTTAGTTATGGGGAGTTCCTGCATCTCCATTCATAGACACTGACATTAACCTCTTATCTTTTTAGATGAAACTAGAAGCTGATATAAGTGTAGAGGTGACGTATTACAATGAGCGCCTAGGAGCCTGGGAACCACTAATTGAACTGGTGGATGAGGACCGTGATAATCCACGATGGGAACTACAGCTAAAGGTAGGCTGAACTTCACTTGTTTATGATGGGGTTGGGGGGACGGGGGAGACTGGGGGCACCCCAAAAAAATTAAGTGAATAGAAAAGTTAAAAATAGAGTTGCTTGTTGGTTCTCTCCTCATTTTCGTATCCAAACCCTTCTCAGCTTTTTAACAAAAACTCGATTTTTCGCGGAGAAGGGTCTGGGTACAAGAATGGTTGGTTTTTATCCGGGTTTTCCAGTTTCTCTCTCATGTAAATTAACTTCTAACTAGGGACAGAAATTTGTTAAGAAACTTTAATTACTCAAAAGGTGTGAAAATATTTCGGTGACTCTACGGGCCCGCCTTCCCTAGGAGGAAGAAGTGGTTTGAAAATATTCTGGTGACCGTACGGGTAACTCCACCCCACCTTCCCGTGGAGGAAGAGACCAAAAGCCTAGTGTCTAACACATACCTTGTATGGACCCTCAAAGCGCTGAAACTAACTTCAATATATTTATTTTTCTGTCAGATATTTTTCGCTGATGGTTACATATCATCGTTTACACCACGTGATCAAGAGTCTATAGACGGCCCACCACAGGACATGACGGATGGCCCTGATGCACATCGATGGATTGCCTGGCAGAATCGACCACGTTCTGAATCCAAAAAAGCGGTGACTGCAAAGCCATCTGTTCTGGGAAAACGTGACAGGAAATCGTTTAAGTCGTGAGTGTTGGCTGATGCCCATTAAATTTAGATTTGAGCTGGACGTTTACACTAAATATATTTTTGAACATTTTAGGACGTTATCTATGATCGCTAAGAGTACAGTCTATGGAACTCTATGTGGAATTTGTAAAGATTATAATTTCTTTGTTTACGAATTGACCTTTCTTTGGGTGTCAAGCGTTATTCCCTTGAATGCTTCGTGTCATTTGCTTGAGTCGTGTCATTTGCTTGAGTATTTTTTCTTTGTTTGCCAGTTGTCTGATACTACTTATAGCCCCCCTAACTTCAAATGTCTCGTTTGATTCCCTTGAGTATTATTTCTTTGTGTCTCGTTTGATTCCCTTGAGTATTATCGATTGGGTCATTTCCTTATTAATCGTGTCATTTCCTTCAGTATTTTTTCTTCTTGTTTCGTGTTACTCCCTTTAGTATTATTCCTTTGTGTTTCGTATCATTCCCTTGAGTATCATTTCTTTGTGTCTCGTGTCATTCCCTTGAGTGTTATTTCTTTGTGTCTCGTGTCATTCCCTTGAGTGTTATTTCTTTGTGTCGTGTCATTCCCTTGAGTATTATTTCTTTGTGTTTCGTGCCATTCCCTTGAGTATTATTTCTTTGTGTTTCGTATCATTCCATTGAGTATTATTTCTTTGTGTTTCGTGTCATTCCCTTGAGTATTATTTCTTTGTGTTTCGTATCATTCCCTTGAGTATTATTTCTTTGTGTTTCGTGTCATTCCCTTGAGTATTATTTCTTTGTACCTCGTGTCATTCCCTTGTGTGTTGGTTTGCGTGATTGACGTGATTAATATTGGTTGTCACGTCATTCTCTAGTATTATCGTGAAGTCATACTATTTTAACAATATTTTCTATGTTATAGTTCAAAGAGAGATCAACGTCGTATGGCAATGAAAACCAAAGACTCAGACGAAGAAGAAGACCTAGATTACGAAGGTGCCCTTCAACATTTCGTCCTCAGCTCCACTCGTTTAGTTGGGCCCGAAGCAGTCGATAGTAACCTGGATCATGTCGACGGTGACGTCACTGATGACGGATTTTTATCCGAGGAAGTCAAACAACAAGCGATGTATATTGTCTTGAACTCCCATGACGTCATACAGTTGACTGTTACTCCTACGTCACTTGGTGTTCTAACTGATTTAAGCACGGTAAGCTGAGCCTGTCTACACTGGTCTCTTTCTCTCCTTCTCTCTGACTACAGTACCTCTATTAATCCATTCTGATATTCTGGGGTAATATTACGTCTTGAGTAAATGACCTCATTACTGTGGTTTTCGATGTTTGCGAATTCGGTAATTACGAGCTGCATGCTCAAATTTACTTTTTCACTGCCGTCAGCCAAATAGTCAGTCGGTACGTTTTATGTTCTCGACTGGCGGCAGTGAAAAAACAATTTCACAACAAGCCGTTGGAATGTCTGAGTTCGCAGTATATGGAAAAGCACAGTATAAATATAAATCTATGTTAAGTAAGCACAAATTCCCACAGAAAATGTTTTCTTAGAACTATTTTTTTATCTTTTCTCGTGTTCCTTAAGGCATTCACAGAGAAAACAGAACGAAGAGTGCGTAGCATACAGGGACCTACATTCTCCATTCGCAATGAGGTAAAAAGCCAATACTAACTTATTTGCACTGTACGCAGGCTTTCGAGAGGTTCTACAGTACAATTGTCTCCTGAGAATTGGGACCTATTGTTTTGTCCTGCAGATTGAGCTGCATTCCAAGGTGCTGCAAGGGGTCTATTGACCTTTTGAGCTTCGTTGTTTGTTGTGCACATTCAGAACCTGTGATGCCACTCTTGGGAGTTGATTCTTTCATGTGTAAATATTTTAATATGTTCGTCATAAAAGAACAATTCTCAAGGGAATGTCATGTGTCACTAAAAATAAAAGTTAGGTCTACATACATTAGATTCCCATGACCATGGTCTGGGTTGTATCGTCGTGTACGGGAATTGTCAGGGGAATTCTATTCCAATTCAAATTTCGAGTAATCGGCTAGTAGTCGTACCCTACGATAGCATAAATTAAACTATAATATATATTTATGTGCACATGCTCATGATACATCGTTTTAATATTACTAACAAATGAGACCACCCAACCGAAAACCCCTAGACCACGTGGTCTAGGGGTTAGGTTTAGGGTTGGGGTTGGCATTGTAGTAGTTCTTTGGTGTCGAAGGTACCGAGATCGATTCTTGGTATCTTAACTTTTTTTTTCTAAGTGAAGAGAACCAAAACTTCTAAGTCCCACTCGTGTGTTCGGAGACCTATTACGTACTTCGTTAATCCGTACACGACGATAGTACCATGGTCTGTCTAAAGTTTCTAACATTTTTTTACTCTTGTTATATTTTAGCTTGGTCTTCATGCTACAGTCGTTGTTGCCCACGATGAAAAGGTAATAATGTTTGCAATAGCCAATAGCTCCACAAATCTGAAAAGCCGCCATTTTGTTTGACCTCCGAAACGACGAACCGAAAAAAAAAAACAGAAGAGGAGAGCGAAAAGTACGATAAATCAGAAAGATTAAAACAGGTTATAGAGCGTTTTCACTGACGTGAGAAGGCAGCCCTAAACAATAGAAACCTTCTGCACAGAATTTGCATAAAAATAGAGTTCAATTCCTGGAGGATAGAAAATGTATTGTTTTGGTACCCCATAATGGCTGCTGTGACGTCACATGAAAACGCTCTATAGCTCGAATGATTTATTATCACTCCATTTCTGCAAACGGGGGTCAATAAGCCTTTTCATAGTTTAAGAAACGATTCCACTGCGCATGCGATTTTATCCCGAATTTCTCACCTTTTTTCTAAACCTTCTTTTCTTAATTAAACAAAAGAAGGTGAGAAATTCGGGATAAAATCGCATGCGCAGTTGAATCGATTCTTAAACTATGAAAAGGCTTATTGTGTAAGAGGTTTTATTTCACAGTAAATATGAGAAAAAGCCCGTTTGTTGAAGAATGTTCGGTTATTAAAGGGTCCACTTAATAGAGATAACACAGTATATAGTTTGAAGTTTATTTCTTTTAGATACTTGACAGAAGCGACGAAATCTTGACAGTATGCCACAGGAAGCCCAAACTCGAACGTAATGTTAGTTTATCTGATGCTTTCGCGGCTGTGGCTGTCACACTCCTTGCTGAGCACAAAAAGAACAAGAAAAGACGACTTTTTTCTGAGCCACTTTTGGATCGATTTAGAGAGAAATTCTCTAAGATCCAGAAAAAGAGGTCTTTATCCTTGCCGACGCTCCCATTAGAAGGAAAGACTCCAAAGAATAAAGCTTCAAGATTTCATATCGGAGATAAAGCGAACGGGAAGAAACGGAGACTGGAGAAGAGTGCGTCTGATTCTGGGTCAACGAGCTCGTAAGTAGTTTTGAAAACACTTGTCATACTGGAATGGGAAAATGAAATAAAAAGGAAAGAATAGTAAAAAAACGAAAGGGAAATTAAAAGAATAGAATAATTGGAGATGCAAACGATAGCATAACAGAAAAGAGGTGTGGTGTGGTGTGGTGTGGTGTGGTGTGGTGTGGTGTGGTGTGGTGTGGTGTGGTGTGGTGTGGTGTGGTGTGGTGTGGTGTGGTGTGGTGTGGTGTGGTGTGGTGTAATGTGGTGTGGTGTGATGTGGTTAGGTGTAGTGTGGTGTGGTGTGATGTGATGTGGTTAGGTGTAATGTGGTGTGGTGTGGTGTGGTTAGGTGTAATGTGGTGTGGTGTGATGTGGTTAGGTGTAGTGTGATGTGATGTGGTGTGGTTAGGTGTAATGTGGTGTGGTGTGATGTGTGTAATGTGGTGTGGTGTGATGTGGTTAGGTGTAATGTAGTGTGGTGTGATGTGATGTGGTTAGGGTAATGTGGTGTGGTGTGATGTGGTTAGGTGTATGTAGTGTGGTGTGATGTGATGTGGTTTAGGTGTAATGTAGTGTGGTGTGATGTGATGTGGTTTAGGTGTAATGTGGTGTGGTGTGATTGTGTTAGGTGTAATGTAGTGTGGTGTGGTGTGAGGTGGTTAGGTGTATTGGGTGTGGTGTATGTGGTTAGGTGTGTAATGTGTGGTGGTGGTGGGTGTGGTTAGGTGTAATGTGATGTTGTGTGATGTGGTGTGGTTAGGTGTAATGTGGTGTGGTGTGATGTGGTTAGGTGTACTGTGGTGTGGTGTGATGTGGTTAGGTGTAATGTGGTGTGGTGTGATGTGGTTAGGTGTAATGTGGTGTGTTGTGATGTGGTTAAGTGCGGTGTGGGGTTTTTTAGATGTGGTGTGTTGTGGTGTGGTTAGGTGTAATGTGGTGTGGTGTGATGTGGTAAGGTGTAATGTGGTGTGGTGTGATGTGGTTAGGTGTAATGTGGTGTGGTGTGATGTGGTTCGGTGTAATGTGGTGTGGTGTGATGTGGTTCGGTGCGGTGTGCTGTTTTTTAGATGTGGTGTGGTGTGGTGTAGTTAGCTGTATTTCATCTTTCTCCAGTGACACTTCAAAACACGATTGCTGTCGACGAAAAAATCCCGTAGTGATACAAGTGATTCAGATGATGAAGATAAGTGGAAAACGCGCGTGCGCAGAAGAAAACGCGAGCTCTTTTCGTTGGCTAAACACTTGGAAGAAGAAGAGACAGACGGCGCAGTGGATGCTGAGAAGGCCGCTCTAACAGGTCAGTGAGTTTAGAAAAAAAGGATTTAAATCTTCCAATTTATTGATACCGCTGACTCACAGATCGAACCCTGAAACAACCTCTAGGCTGATCGAAGTCAGGGCACAGCTAACTCACAGATCGAACCCTGAAACAACCTCTGGGTTGATCTAAGTCAGGGCATGGATAACTCACAGATCAAACCCTGAAACAACCTCTAGGCTGATCGAAGTCAGGGCACAGCTAATTCACAGATCGAACCCTGAAACAACCTCTGGGTTGATCTAAGTCAGGGCATGGCTAGCTCACAGATAGAACCCTGAAACAACCCCTCGGTTGATCTAATTCATAGTCCAATAAATTTTACTCCGCAGTTTATATTCTAAGATATCGAAGTCTCTTTCCTAGATATTATTAAGGTGAACGATACAGATGAAGAGGTTGGTGAGAAGGTAGCATATGCTGTGGGTAATGTTGGAGCAGTTATCGGTGGAATATCCTCGCCCAAGTTCAGTGACAGTGAACGAGAAGATTCTTCGCCCAGAAAAGAAGCTGTACAATCGACCGACGATTCTGTTGATGGCAGGCGAGAGCAAGAGGAAGAAAGCTACCTTGCATTTGAAGTAAGTCCTTTACTACTTATGTAGAACCTGTGTTTTGGTTGGTCGATAAGCGACCTAACATGCTCCAAATCAAAATAAAACCCTTTGTTGGTACCATGATACAACCTTTAAGTCGATCCAAGTCATGGCATGATGGCTGGAGCAACCTCTGGGCTGATCTAAGTCAGGGCATAGCAACTCGTAGAATCAAACCATGAAACAACCTCTGGGCTGATCTAAGTCAGGGCATGGCAAACCCACAGATAGAACCCTGGAACAACCTCTGGGCTGATCTAAGTCAGAGCATGACTAACCACAGATTGAACCATGAAACAACCTCTGGGCTGATCTAGGTCAGGGCATGGCTAACCCACAGATTGAACCCTGAAACAACCTCTGGGCTGATCTAAGTCAGAGCATGGCTAACCCACAGATTGAACCATGAAACAACCTCTGGGCTGATCTAAGTCAGGGCACGGCTAACTCGTAGATCAAACCCTGAAATTGGAATTTAGCGTGTAAGGTTTCGGGGATAGAGGAAAGCCGGAGAACCCGGAGAGAAACCTTTGAAAGCGATTCGTATGGTGCGCTTCCACCAAAGCAAGAATAAGCACAAGTTTGTTTCGAATTACATCGTTTTATTTTGTTAATTCATTTCTGTAGGTCGATGGTTTTTATATTGTGGACTATGTACCTATAACTCGTTCAGGGCGTTACCTGTACAAGCTGAAACCACGTGTTGGGAATGAGGTATGTCAAACTGTTGGGTGTAATGTTTACTCTCTTAAGATTACGTCTCATTCCCTAGAAATTGTTTTTTCTTCGATTGAGTTGTATCCATATTCATGTGTCTTCTCATACAAAACTGTAAAACAAAGGAATGATCATTCTCTAATCTACCCCTTTTTCTATTACCAGACCAACTTAAACAGCCATGCCGTTGTCCAGGTGGATATCAAGAATGGACAAAAGGCAGTGATTATACGCTCTCCTTTACAGGTGTGTACGTGTGTGTAGTGTATGTTAGAGAAATCAAGTTTTCTTTTCGAAACTGAGTATGTTGCTTATGTTACAAGTGTCATCCAATGATTGGAAACTCAGCAATATTCAATCATTAGGCAATCCGGCATTATTTATTCATTCTCTCTTATCCTATCCCTTTCCTCCCTCCCCTACCTCTCTTCTCCCCTTCCTCTTTAGTCTCTTTCTCTCGTTTTCTTCCTTCCTTCCTTCCTCCCTTCTTCCTTCCTTCCTTCCTTTCTTCCTTCCTTTCTTTTTTTCTTTCGTTCGTTCGCTTGTCCGTCCGTCCGTCCGTTTCTTCGTTCGTTCGTTCGTTCCTTCTTTCATCATTTCTTTTTTTAACAATTTTTTAATGTATATGCACGAAGAACATTAAAATTAAAAGTACAAAATAGTAATTCAGCACTCACTTTATTTACTCTTTCTCTCTTTCCCCCCCCCCCCCCCCCATTCGTTTTTTCATGTACTTCTTCATTCATTTTGTTTGTTGCTTTTTAGCTTTCCAATCATCTGGCCATGCCTGTAGATCTTCTGGTGTTCGACGATATGAAGATAGGCAAGAAAAATCCTTTTAGTTATGTGCAGACAGTCGTTCCTGGTACTACCAGTAACATTCCAATGTCTATAGCACACGATAAGGATCTGTATATTAAACCACACTACCCCAGGTAATGTTACATGAAGGCCGTTTGTTGAAAACACCCGCAAGATTACCACTAAGTCTTTGTCTTTTTACTCTCTTGGGAATTTTCAAACCCTGATATGTATCGATACCCTGAACAATCTTTGGCTTGATCTAAGTCAGGGCACGGCTAATTCACAGATGGTACCCTGATAAAACTTGTGGGCTATCGAACCCTGAAACAACCTCTTGGTTGATCCAAAGCCGGGCACGGCTAAGTCAGATATCGAACCCTTAAAAAACCTTAACGCTGATAATTCAGGGCACGACTAGCTCAAAATCGAACCCTGAAACAACCTCTTGGCTGATCTAAGTCAGGGCATGGCTAACTCACAGATAGATCCCTGAAACAACCTCTGGGCTGATCTAAGTCAGGGCACGGTTAACTCACAGATAGAACCCTGAAACAACCTCTGGGCTGATCAATGTCACTCAACGGTAAATTACCGATGGAATTGCAATTCAGCGTGTTCAACTTAGCTCGATTAGCTATTGCTATTTCTAATTGGCTGTGCTCTTATCACCTGCAATTTCAAAGATTATTATTTATATCTGTAACTATTGAGCACAATAAAGATTGATTTGATTTTTTTTTTTTTGATTTGTTGGAACCTGAACTAGAGAACCCGAATGAAAACCCTCAAATCATTTATCGTAGCATTAAATGTACATGTGTGTTTTTTTCCAGGTGCGATGTTTGTCCAGATTCCATATCCTGGCGTTTATTTTCGAAGAACGAGTGTGACTTTATCTTGAAATTTCCGCAAGAGCCATTAGTGACGTCCTTAGAGTCACTGGAATCTCTTGAGTCACTGGAATCTGAAGAACCTCTACAGGTCAAGGTACAGTATATATATGACAGGGCTACACAATGCTTATCAAAACTATATATTAAGAGTTTGATATATAGAGGGTAACACAAAATACTTACAATAACAAACCGACAAATGGCCATCTAGAAGACTCCGGAACTCCTATTAAACTCTAGAATAGCCTTTAAGGAATGCTGCACGAATCTCGAAACTCTCGCGGTTCGCGCAAAGATGGGATTACACGAGGCGATTCGCAACAACGATTTCTTTCGCGCAACGATAATATGCAAAAATTAGTCTGGTGTAAAATGGCGCGCGGTTGCGATTGTTAACGATATTGTATTGCGGCAACAGTTGTAGGCTTTTGAACGACCTTCAAAACTCACGTCACTGTTCCCATCAATGTGTGTGGCCGCCCGCGCTATGGCGTGACACGAGGCCAACTTTTAAAAACAACAATTGACACTCTAAAAATCGTCACAAAAATCACCTTCAAAGGCATTCAAAAATGAGAATATAAAAGTATTCCTTGGCTAAAACCTACAAGTTTTTTTTTTTGATCGCACCAAAGTATTGTCATCAATTTGACAGGTTCGCTGGCAAGAGGATATTTTGAACAAGAAGCCAAGTAATGACGTACCTCATCACGTGATCCATCTCCATCCACCAATCACGTTACATAATTTGCTGCCAGTAGAGATAGCTCGTTTATCAAAGGTACGAGAATAATATAATGGTAGAAGTACTTTGAAATGAGAACAGAGCAGGGCAGGGCAGGGAGAGCAGAAGAGAGCTTGGTATGGCAATGCAAGAATGAAACACAGTAGCGTAGTGCAGAGCAAAGCAAAGCAGAGGAGAGCAGTGCAAAACAGAGCAGGGCACATAAGGGGAAAACAATCAGCAAAGGAGAGCAAAGCACAGGAGAGCGGGGCAGGACAGGGAGAATCAGAAGAGAGCTTGGCATGGAAAAGTAGGGGAGAGTAAAATAGAATAGGGCAGTGTAGAGTAGAGTAGGGTAGGCAGAGCAGAGCAGAGAAGGGTAGGGCATACCTCTCCTCCGAAAGTGGCTCGTATAAATTGATCAAAACAAAGCTAGCTCTGACATGCACAACCACAACGTTAGGATTCAATAGTTTTGCAATCAGTTGTATATTTAAAGTTGTTCTTTGGCAGGTAAACGAGGAAAAAGAAGAACTGGTTCTACCTGGTGAAAAAGTATATGTCATGACTGAATCGATAGAAAATGCTTGTCAACTGACCATAAAGGTACAAAAGTACTGTCGTTTGACTTTTTGTTGACTTGTTGTAGAAGGTGTTTTTGAAGCTTTTGTTGCTAGTTTTGCAGTTGTTGCTGCTGTTGCTGTTGCTGCTGTTGGTGTTGCTGCTGCTGCTGCTCTTGTTGTTGTTGCTGTTGTTTCTGTTACTGCTGTTACTAATTATGCTGCTTCTGATGCTGTGGTTGTTTTTGCTGCTGCTGTTGTTTTTGTTGGTGTTCTTGCTGCTCTTGCTGCTGCTCTCGCTGCTGCTCTCGATGCTGCTGTTGTTGTTGCTACTGCTGTTGCTGTTACTGTTGTTGTTGCTGCTACACCTGTTGTTGTTGTTGCTGCTGCTGTTGCTGTTACTGTTGTTGTTGCTGCTGCACCTGTTGTTGTTGTTGCTGTTGCTGTTGTTGTGATGTTATTGCCTCTGCTGTTGGTACTTTTCACAGTTGTTGATGCTGTCATTAAGCCACTAAATAGGGGAAATCCATGCATAACATATAGACTTATAACGAAAAATATAGATAAATTGTTGTATTTGTAAATATTTCCAGCTAAAGAACTACAAAGAAGAAGACTGGGTGGGAACGTTGAGCATCACCAAGGAAACAGGAAAAACAACAGAACTAGTTGTGACTTCTTTACAAGACAACAAAAATCAACTGGTTAGTAATCTTAAGTTAACTGTTTGAAGTCCGCGGAATTTTCTCACGGCCCTCAAGTTTTCAATAACTAAGCAAGCCCCCGAGTGAATCAAAGTTGCCGTGCAGTGATGGTAATACACTTGCCTCTCGTCCTTGGGGTTGCGGAATCGACTCCGGGATTTGGCATTATATGAGTATAGTTTATTAGGTCTCTCCCATCGTCTCTCCCTTGATTCAAGGTTTTTTCCCGGGTTCTCCAGTTTTCCTCCCTTCGAAAAACTAATAGTTATATTCCAATTCCTGTCTTCCCATTCATTCGTTCCAACGACGTCAAGATTGTACGTGTGCATGTGTTTACCGCTTTCCACTCTCGTGGACAACAGCCATTTTATCGGCTCTTCCATATTCTGTTTATATTATTGTGAATAGGACGTTTGCATGATGGTGTCAATGACCTCTACTACATGTACCAGAATCCCTTGCACACTTCCATTTGTTCAGTTAATTAGCACCAATTGTCTTACTATTCTCATGAGGAAACACGCATTTAAATAAGACTGAAAATTCGTGAAGCATCTTGGTAGTGGCAAACGGTAGACACATAGGATATAGTACTATACATACATAGAAATAGCGCTTTATAGATGATATCATAATCATTCATATTACTCTTTTAATCTTTAGGTTCTTGGGGTGCTGATAATGCCAAGTGGTACTACTGATGTAACAATATATGCACCATACTGGTTGATCAACAAGACCTATTTTCCAATGGAATATAGGGTGAGAATAGTCATACCTTTTTAAATTTTCCTTCCCATTTTCATAAATATCATGCACTAAAGGTGTGTAAAACGATGAAATGTTTAGCTAAAACCTGTTTCAACGGCGTTGCGAGACAAGTTCCACGGAGGTGTTACACGACGCAATTCCGTCCTGAAACTTGCCATGCCCTGACTAGATCAGCCCAGAGGTTGTTTCAGGGTTTGATCTGTGAGTTAGCCATGCCCTGACTTAGATCAGCCCAGAGGTTGTTTCAGGGTTTGATCTGTGAGTTAGCCATGCCCTGACTTAAATCAGCCCAGCGGTTGTTTCAGGGTTTGATCTGTGATTTAGCCATGCCCTGACTTAGATCAGCCCAGAGGTTGATTCAGGGTTCGATCTGTGAGTTAGCCGTGCCCTGACTTAGATCAGCCCAGAGGTTGTTTCAAGGTTCGATCTGTGAGTTAGCCATGCCCTGACTTAGATCAGCCCAGATGTTGTTTCAGGGTTCTATCTGTGAGTTAGCCATGCCCTGACTTAGATCAGCCCAGATGTTGTTTCAGGGTTCTATCTGTGAGTTAGCCATGCCCTGACTTAGATCAGCCCAGATGTTGTTTCAGGGTTCTATCTGTGAGTTAGCCATGCCCTGACTTAGATCATCCCAGAAGTTGTTTCAGGGTGACTTTTTACTTAAAATGTGGAATGTTTGGTTGCAGGTGTCTAAGACGCATCAAATCTATAATCAGTCAGCAGTGTACGATCAGCCAGTACTGTTTAACTTTACTGGAAAGTCATCTAGGAGGGTAAGTGTTATTTGCCAAGAGTTTGGGGTAACACAAACCAGATATCACATGCTTTTCAGAACTGGAAAATTATTGCAAATTAGTGCACAAATCCAAATATTCCCAACCTCCCTCCCTCCTAAACATATAGCATCGGGCTGATGTGCTTTCAGGTCAGACCAGTCAAGGTCATGAAATTTCTGAGTATCTGCTAACTTTGCTTGAAATATTTGCACATGATGAGACCTTCGTCGTGGCTGGGATGATCGTGTAAAATTGTCCCGTCTCTTAGAGACGTTAATCAACGAGGGCCACAAATATATCAATGATAAGTTGCGATATGATGCTCTATAATTAAACAAGATCTTCTTCTTGTGTAATAGGTACGACTAAAGATTCTAGATTGTCCTTGGTCCAAAAGGTTTTCTCTTGATGCTGTAGGCGATTGTGGAGTCGTGACGTGTCACAACCCCAAGAAAACACGAAAGTTTGAGGTGACTTGAAATGACAATTATTTGACCTTAATGAATACAGTGGTACACCTACTAAATAGACACCTTCGGGATATTGCCTGTTGCGTCCTTTTAAAAGAGGGTGTCTGCTCAATAGAAGTTTGCTTGATATTAGAAATGAAAGGAAATTTTCGGACTGTGCAACTAGCTGTCCGATTAATGAAGGGTGTCCGCTTAATAGAGGTTTGCTTTCCACTAAATATGGGACCGTTGCCGTGCAACTAGGTGTCCGTTTAATGAAGGGTGTCCGCTTAATAGAGGTTTGCTTTCCAGTGGATATGGGAACCGTTGCCGTGCAACTAGGTGTCCGTTTAATAAAGGGTGTCCACTGAATAGAGGTTTGCTTACCAGTATGTATGGGAAGAAAATCTCGCGACTGTGCAACTAGCTGTCCGTCTAATGAAGGGTGTCCGATGAATAGAAGTTGGCTTTACAGTAAATATGGGAAGAAAATGTCGGGACCGTACAGCTATAGCTGTTCGTTCGATGACGGGTGCTTAATAAGGGCTCCGCTTAACGGAGGTATCACTGTAGTTGTCTCGTGGACACGCAAGCAACTCGGGATTTTGGATCCTACCACCAGGAAGATAAACTCGCATCTTGTTTTATTTTTCATGATTCAGTTTGTTGTACAAATCGAGATATCGCAGACAAGTCTTACGAAGATCATCACTTTAACACCCAAGTACGTGGTCATCAACAAAACAGAGGTACGAGATAGGATGGATTTGATACTTATTAACTGACTTAACAAATAGTAAATCCAACCTCTCTACCTGGCGCTTGCCAGGCGCCAAAAAATTAGAGGGGAGGGGGTGCTAATTTATACATCACAAGGAATTGTGGGATACCTTGGATATGTTAATTTCCTCTTTGATTTCCGGTACTGAGAATAGCCTTGAATCCTAATCTGTTCTCCATTTTGACTATTAAATGTTGTGGCGTCATAGACCTCTTCAGGTTGGGCGTAATGTTCCATTTCAGAACACGTGTCATTCCCTAAAGTATCATTTCACGTTTTTACTTTAATGCTCTGTTATTACTAAACTTTGAATTCATTCTTCGTGATTGAAATCATCTTAATAGACCGTTTTCTCAAGGTTGCGTGCGCATCCAAATTTAAGGAACTTGACGGGCCACGATACCAGAACAAGAGTATTATCAGTGCATTGCTATGATTGTTTTTCGATAAGGATTCATCAAATCGATTATTCTCCTCTTTAAATATTAAACTGTCTTCTCAATTTTACTGAATTCGCGTTTTTCAGTTTTGTGGCCCGTCAAGTAGGATGCGCACGCATCCTTGAGAAAACGGTCTATTGAGGGATGACTTTTGCGGATTTATTTATTTCGTTTCCAGTTTTCCATATCGTACTGCGAAGACAGCTCAAAGTCACCACTGTGGTTTGCCATTGAACCGGACGAGGTTAAGTAGGATCTTTACTTGATTTTTCCAATGAAATGATATCTTCTCCGATCATCCTATCCTCCCCGACTCAAACCAGAACAACAAGGACGCCTTCAATCAGACTAAGTTCTGTTAATCATGTCCTTTTTTCTTGCAACTTGCAATGCAAGCTGACGATGGCAGAGCATTGCAAGTTGCAGATGAGATATCGAACTCTCGCAAATATTTTCCCAACTTGCAACGTAACGCTTCTTGGTCTGCGATACAGCCTGGTCTGGAAGAGATGCATTGCGACTGGTCAGTTGCAACAATGCAACAGCGATGCATTGCAAGTTGAAAGAACATTTTCCTTTTGTTACAAGGCTTTAACCACTGGACCGTCTCATCTTATCTCATATTTTATCCTAAAAAGGGTGTTACACCTCTTGTGTAAATTGCAAAGGGCCTTATCACTAGACTGTCTCATCTTTTCCCATATTACAGATCAAGCCCTTTTGGCCAAAAAATTCCAGTAAACGAATCCTCATCAAACCAACCTTGTCAGCGTTCGCCTCTAAAGCAATACCATTTGAATACTCACACACGACTGTACTTCGCATGTTCGAACCAAGGGCCATTAATGTTGAAGTGCACGGAGAGGTGGAGGACTCAGTGACCACAATTCTCTTCACACCCTACTCCCCTGGGGTGGCTACGATACGGATTGAAAACCTTTGTGATGATGTTGCTCTCCGGTTTATGCAAGAGTGAGTATTAGAAATCTGGAATTCAAGATCTATCTACCTATACCTTTAGCTATTGTATCACAAAATTCGACACGAAATACTAGTAATTTGAAGCTCTAGACCAGTCGGATTACTTCGGAATGCAGCTCAATTTGGAGGGACATAACAATAGGTTTCCAATTCTCATGAGATTGAAATTCTTTTGCTTTGTACTCCAAATTGAGCTCCTTTAACGTCACATGCTAGTGGTCTATTCATGGATCTTAGCATCACTTATCGTCTTTGGCAACAGCAACCTTTTTTTAAAATATGTACACTTTCAACTGTTCAGAGATGCAGGTCACGTGACCATACTTCAACCCCAGTTCTCCGTTCTGTACACGTGGGATGATCCCACCAAGACACGCAAGTTGTTATGGAAACCGTACCTCGGTGTGGACGATGCTATGGTAGCCCCTGTATCCAAGGTAATGCAAAGAATAAACCCCTTTGCCTGCCTGCCTTTCCAATTAACAAACATTTATATAGTTCTTAAGCAAAAAAAACCACAACTTTTTTTAAATTTAGGACGATCATGGCCAAGTTCAACTAGAAATCAATGCAAATGGTCCAGACATAAAAGAAGACCGTAAAACGATGGAAGACACAAACAACCAATGTGTTCCTTCTTGCCTGAAGCCATCAGTGCCGTCTCACGATTCTGATGATGATACTGGTGGTGCAGATGAGGTTGACAGTGTTGCTGCAAGGTTTAGAAGGAACAAGCGAACAAAGAAGACTATCTATTGGGTATCTTTACTGGATGGGCTTCAGAGAGTATTGATCTTTACACAGAATGGTAAACTAGCTGCTGCTGCGAGAAGGGTGAGAAAAAGGTTCCGTTTCTTCGTTTCTGACTCTGAAAATGATGGTGGGGGGGGGGGGGGGTAATGATGTTAATAGTGATCTGATGACGATGATGGTGGTGGGGGTAGAGTTGGTAGTAGTGATGATGACGGTGGTGGTGGTGAAGATTACGATGGTGATGGTAATGATAATGACAATGATGATGATGATATTGAAAATAGAACGTGAATCAACCACGGTGGTGGTGGTGAAGATTACGATGGTGATGGTAATGATAATGACAATGATGATGATGATATTGAAAATAGAACGTGAATCAACCACGGTGGTGGTGGTGAAGATTACGATGGTGATGGTAATGATAATGACAATGATGATGATATTGAAAATAGAACGTGAATCAACCACGGTGGTGGTGGTGAAGATTACGATGGTGATGGTAATGATAATGACAATGATGATGATGATATTGAAAATAGAACGTGAATCAATGACGCCAAATGGAAGAGATTTTTTATCTCGTTCCCAAATTCAATTGTTACTAATCTTCCTTAAATTCTTGAAAACAGGAAATTGTTCTCAACAAACTTACCATCTTGGCTTACTATTTACCCCAATTTTCTTCCCAATTCAACAGAGTAGCGAATGTGAACCTGTAACCTTTGAATTATTCGTATCGTTGGATGGTGTTGGGATGTCAATAATGAACAGTAAGCCACAAGAGGTGGCAAACATAACGTTATCAAGGTAAAATCTACAAAAATCTATCTTTGGATTTTAGGGAGTGTGACACTTTAAGGGTAGCAAGGGTGGAGTAGGGTGTTACACTCGCCTCTCACCGCTTTGATGAAGGGGTCGATACTCAGACCTTAGTCACATGTTAGTAGAGATGCTTGTTGGTTCTTTCTTGTGCTTCAAGAGTTTTTCTCTGGATCCTACAGTTTTCCTCCCTCCGTTAAAATCAATTTTTATATTGCAATTCGTTCATGTATTGAGAGTCACGGGTTTTCAAGCCACTACCTACCTACCATCATAAAACAAGGGGGGCAAGACAAAATGCGCTGTTTTGTATACGGTATTAAGGTATCTTTTTTTAAATATTATTGTACCACTTTATTGGTTGTAGCAAGAGAAAACCGAACCAAGAGAAGGTATCCCCGAGCCCCATCATGAGCACCCTTTGAGGCTCAGGGCCGTAACCAGCCCCCACCCCCCTCTTCCCATAAAAGCTTAAGATCCGGTCATCCATCTCCTTTTTTTTTGTTCTGCTTTCTTTTGTTTATCTTTTTTTTTCTTTTTGGTTTTGCAAATTATTGCCTGTGCACCTCCCTGCAAGATCCCTAGTTACGTCCACTGAGTTGGTAAAAATAAAAAATCAATGGTCCGATTTTATTCAATTTGCACCCTCCGTGTAAAAGTTCTGGTAACGGCCCTGAGGCTATATATATAATTATTGATGGCGTTTTTAGAATCATTTATTTGAACGTTTCTTTTTCTACACGCGCGTAATGTGCGCGCTCTAGGCTGTTTGCTCATTTTTCAGGTGTTTTTCAAATGAGCGCGTGCAGACTACAAAAGATGGCAAGTGTGATTCTAAAAATTAGCATCAAACGGTGTCCAGGGTCGGTGTCCACTTGTAGAACAAAGCTGGGATTGGATGAAATAACAAAAAACAAGAAAGCATGGATTATGGTGAACAATGTGTATTATGTACATGTGAGCTGCGTTCTTTGTTTCTTCTCACCATTCATTGTTTGTTTATCCACTCCCAGGCTTCGTTCTGTGCCTGGTGTGTGTTACCCGATGCCTATGGATGATAACAAGCACGTGTTTTTCATATGAGCGCGTGCAGATTACAAACGATGTGGCAAATGTGATTCTAAAAATAGCATCAAACGGTGCCTATGATAATAAGCACGAATATCAGAGATTATCTCTCTTAGTTCATTTTCTCTTGGTTGTAGTTCAACATCTGTTTGGCAAGTAGAGAAGTCACCAGGTCGATGGAAAACCCTCGGTATTGAACTGGCTTCCTGGCTGGAAGACGCCTGGAAAAATGGCAAAGAACAGATTAAAATGGATGAAAAAGCTGAAGTAAGTGAAGTGTGATCGTCCGGGTGAGTGTAGTGTTGAGAAAGACGGTTGGTGGGGACCCACGTTTCGACAGCCTGTGCGGAAGTCATCTTGTTTTTTTTTATAGGTTGACTTCAGCCGTATGTTCATGAAATCTCCACACGAGGGTGCGTTACGGCGATCATTTGAGCCAGCGTTCTGGTTCCATTATTGTTCATCGCGACACTACCAAAGCGTTCACTGCAAGATGCACAGAATACAGGTGAGGTACCGGGTTCGATCTGTTAGTTATAGCCAAGTATCTGTCAGTAGTCGTGCCTTGACTTAGATCAGTCCATAGGTTTTTTCAAGGTTCAATATGAGTTAGCCGTGCCCTGATTTAGATCAGCCCAAAGATTGGTTTCAGCGCTCTTTCTTTCAGTTAGCCGTGCCCTCGCGTAGATCTTCACAGAGTTTTTTTTCAGGATTCTAATAGTAAACCATGTCCTGACTTACAGCAGCCTAGAGGTTGTTTCAGGGTTTGATCTGTGAGTTAGCCGTGCCCTCGCGTAGATCTTCAGAGAGGTTGTTTTCAGGATTCTAATAGTAAACCATGCCCTGACTTAGATCAGCCAAGAGGTTGTTTCAGGGTTTGATCTGTGAGTTAGCCGTGCCCTCGCGTAGATCTTCACAGAGTTTTTTTTCAGGATTCTAATAGTAAACCATGTCCTGACTTACAACAGACTAGAGGTTGTTTCAACTAACCCCCCATTCAATACTTCACCCCTGCCTTTACTTGTTGTTAATATTTTCTAGTATTACCACAATGTCACACATGCTTCACACTTTTGACAATCAATATTATTCCATTCAATATCTCAGATTGATAATCAATTGTATGGCACAGTCTTCCCGGTTGTCTTGTACCCAGCTCCTTTACCGCCAGGTGTGGCCACCAGACACGGTAAAAAAATGCACTCTATAATTTAATATCGTGCTTGATTGTTTGCCTGCTCTTTTGATCCATTATATTCTCCTGCCCTCCCTCCCTCCCTTCCTCAATCCATCCATCCATCCATCCATCCATTCTCTGATTCACCCACAGTACCCTCCCTCCCTCCCTCACTTCCTTCCTTCCTTCATTCCTTCCTTCTTTCCTTTCTTACTCTTTCCTTTCCCTCCTTCTTTCTTGTTTTCCCTCTTTCTTCCCTTTCCTTATTTCCTCTCTTCCTTCGTTTCATAAATTCACACCTTATTTACCTGCCCTCTTCAACTGTTTTATTTCCAACAGGCCCAAAACCTTTCATCGAGATGTCAATTATCTATCACGAGGTGCCAGGACAGGGTATTTATCACTTCAAGTAAGTTGGGTTGCAGACAGATACTTTATTATGGCTGCATATTTTTTCTTAATTCTCTTCGGTCGCTTCTTTCAGATATGCCAAAGCTCTTGTGCAGGAGATGAACGTCAAGTTAGACAAGAGTTTCATCGTCGCCATCGGTAGTCTACTGACCAAACCACCCGAGGAATATAACGAGGTAAAACCATTTATACAAACGCACAAAACCCTTTATTCTATTAAATCCGCCCGTCCACCCGTCCATCTGTCCGTCCAAGACCCTTTATTCTATTATATCCGTCCGTCCATTTGTCCGTCCAAGACCCTTTATTCTATTAAATCCGCCCGTCCACCCGTCCATCTGTCCGTCCAAGACCCTTTATTCTATTATATCCGTCCGTCCATTTGTCCGTCCAAGACCCTTTATTCTATTATATCCGCCCGTCCATCCGTCCATCTGTCCGTCCAAGACCCTTTATTGTATTATATCCGTCCGTCCACCCGTCCATCTGTCCGTCCAAGACCCTTTATTGTATTATATCCGCCCGTCCACCCGTCCATCTGTCCGTCCAAGACCCTTTATTCTATTAAATCCGTCCATCTGTCCGTCCAAGACCCTTTATTCTATTAAATCCGTCCATCTGTCCGTCCAAGACCCTTTATTCTATTAAATCCATCCGTCCGTCCGTCCGTCCGTCCAAGATCCTTTATTCTATTAAATCCGTCCGTTCGTTCGTTCGTTCGTTGCTTCATTCATTCGTTCGTTCCTTCTTTCATTCCTTCCTTCCTACCTTTCTCGTTCGTCCGTCCGTTCGTTCGTTGAATATTTATTGGCTCGTTTGTTGGTTGATAATGTTTATTTTATATTTGTTCAAAGGAAGAGTATTTCAACACAGATATGAAGAGAGTGAAAGTGCACTTGAAAGAAACAATGGCAGTTAAGGTAAGTCAAGAAGTATAAATCCTTGGGCCTAATGTTTTCCCATATCAGACCACGTGTCATTCTCTACAGTATAATTTTTTTGTTTAACGGTTGTGCGATTCACAAACAAAGAATCTCGTTTTCAAGAGAAACACACGTGTTCTGAACACAATAATGAGGATAGAAGAGAAGTAGGCCTAAAAATGTTATTCAGTAAACTTTGCTTTTCTCTTCAGGCAGCCCTACAAACACAACGAGTGTTCCTGGAGTACTTCCATTTGTCTCCGCTAAAGGTTTGTTTTGTCAGATATTATGTAATATCATATCGTAAACTATTTGACGGCAATTTTATCAATATCAATGACCTGAAATAACCTCTGGGCTGCTCAAAGTCAGGGCATGGCTAACTCACAGATTGAACCCTGAATCAACCTCTGGGCTGATCTAAGTCAGGGCATGGCTAACTCACAGATCAAACCCTGAAACATACTCTGGGCTGATGTAAGTCAGGGCATGGCTAACTCACAGATAGAACCTTGAAACAACCTCTGGGCTGATCTAAGTCAGGGCATGGCTAACTCACAGATCAAACCCTGAAACAACCTCTGGGCTGATCTAAGTCAGGGCATGGCTAACTCACAGATCAAACCCTGAAACAACCTCTGGGCTGATGTAAGTCAGGGCACGGCTAACTCCAGATAGATCCCTGAAACAACCTCTGGGCTGATCTAAGTCAGGGCATGGCTAACTCACAGATTGAACCCTGAAACAACCTCTGGGCTGATCTAAGTCATGGCACGGCTAACTCACAGATAGATCCCTGAAACAACCTCTGGGCTGATCTAAGTCAGGACATGGCTAACTCACAGATCAAACCCTGAAACAACCTCTGGGCTGATCTAAGTCAGGGCACGGCTAACTCACAGATCAAACCCTGAAACAACCTCTGGGCTGATCTAAGTCAGGGAAATTTTGAAAGAAAAAATATCCTACATTCTTTGTCCTTTTAGATCAATCTTAGTTTCTCACTTGTAACCGACGTAGACGAGGACTTTGATCAAGTATTCGCAGAGAACATCATGGACTTCTTCATCGATTCAATAGGAGCGACGCTTACCGACATGAATGACGCGCAACTCAAGTGAGTCATTCGATGTTCACCATCTAATTACCCTATTTCACTAAGACGTCACGGCTTGTTTAAAAGGAGGACGGAGTGGTTAAGAACAATATGAATAAAGACTCATTTTACCCTGCAGCTGGATTTATAGCTCTGATATGTCAGGTTTCTTAACATTATATAAAGCGGTATTAAACCTACATTTACCCTATAGTTTTAAACTTAGAATATATTTTCCCCTGTTTAGTGTTCTATATCCGTGAAATAGCAAAAAACGCACTAAAAACATTTTTTTGGTTTGTTTTTCAATTATTTCATTGGTGCTATTTTTTACAAGTACTATTTCACGGGTATGTGGCTTTGCGCTCTATTGAATAGCACGCAAGCAACCGTCATCGCCACAAATTACATTCCCAAAAGTGCACGCACTTGTTGCGTTATTTATACCTTGCCTCGGACAACTAGCCCCGTTTTTACGTCTTTGCGCTCTATTGAATAGCACGCAAGCAACCGTCATCGCCACAAATTACATTCCCAAAAGTGCACGCACTTGTTGCGTTATTTATACCTTGCCTCGGACAACTAGCCCCGTTTTCACGTTCTTGCAAAAAATCACCCTCAATGTTCTACGAAGTTAAATTAGTTATAGGCCCCTTGCACTGATTTCCTAGAGAAATGCTTCTGGGGGACCAAGGGCGCTAGGGCAAAAATTGGTGTTTTTTAGCCGTTAGACTCTGTTATACTGGTGTTTTTTAGACGTTAGAAACTGTTTAAACTGTTACTTATCTGTATCTGCTATGTGCTGGCTTGATTTGTTCAGTTTTCCCGTCTATATATACGCCAAAAATATTGCTGTGACCAACGGTTCAATCGTACATAACGAACTACTGTATCCTATACCTGCCTCGTGACCGCTTACGAAAGCGTACGCGTCGGTTAATAAGTTAATACGTTAATCCAAATCCCCCAGAATAACCAAGTTAGCCACACCTAAACTTACTCTCCATCCTTTTACTTCTCAGGTTAGCGTTTTTTGAACGTGTGGGTGTTTTTATCACACAAGAAAATCTACAAGCACAGATAATCACGCACTACACGATGCAGGTTAGTACGACAATGGTAATATGAATTATTATTCATAGATATTAGCCATTAGATAAATAAATAAATCAACTGTGTTTTTATAGTAGATTATAATGACAGTGGAGTGAAGGCATTTAACCCGTGAAATAAGAAATGTCATCAACGTGCAATAGTCAAAAGACAAAAAGAAAACAATGGAATCAGGGTCTACTAATGTGTATTAGTCTAATATCTATTGCACGGGTTTAATGACTTCACTCTAATCAAATAGACACAAAAGAAAACAATGGAATTAGGGTCTACTAATGTGTATTAGTCTAATATCTATTGCACGGGTTTAATGACTTCACTCTAATCAAATAGACACAAAAGAAAACAATGGAATTAGGGTCTACTAATGTGTATTAGTCTAATATCTATTGCACGGGTTTAGTGACTTCACTCTAGTCAAATAGACACAAAAGAAAACAATGGAATTAGGGTCTACTAATGTGTATTAGTCTAATATCTATTGCACGGGTTTAGTGACTTCACTCTTGTCAAATAGACACGAAAGAAAACAATGGAATTAGGGTCTACTAATGTGTATTAGTCTAATATCTATTGCACGGGTTTAGTGACTTCACTCTAGTCAAATAGACACAAAAGAAAACAATGGAATTAGGGTCTACTAATGTGTATTAGTCTAATATCTATTGCACAGGTTTAGTGACTTCGCTCTAATTCAACTGATCAACTCGCAAAGACGGGACCACCATTTACGTGGTCATCCGAGTCACATGAAGGTCTAAGCATTTGCAGAAGTAATTACTTACGGCAGCACCTTCTCCTTAATTCAATTGATAAACTCGCAGTCCTCTTTTAACGTCTCTAGTTGATTAGGGACAGGACCGGCCATTAACATGGTCATCCGAGTCACTTTAGGCTGGGAGAGTTAGTTGGCTCTTATTTGATAATAAGCCTGAAGCGAGATGACGTTTTACCCCCGACTCTATAGAGTGACCACAGTAAATCCGTGAGCACTAATTACTAAATAGTACAAAATAGTGCTAGTTAAACAATAGAAAACAATGAATTTTGCATGAAATTGTGCTATTTAGTATTACTAAAGTTCACGGATTTACTGTGCTCACTCTACCATAATAGTTTTTAAAATTCTTTCAGATTAAAATTTTTGATTCCTTAGAGGATACAGGAGCAATACTCATAATTAAAGAACAAAAGCAGTGTGAAAAGGATTATGGTCTAGAGACGGGGGTAAAATGTCATCTCGCTTCAGGCTTATATGGTTCGCGCATACTAATAACAAGGACGATATATTTTCATTCTTACAGGGCGTGCGTCAAGTGTATGCATTGGTCCTCGGCTTAGACGTACTGGGAAACCCTTACGCTCTGATATCAGGCATCGGTGAAGGTGTCAAGGACCTGTTTTACGAACCGTACCAGGTGTTTAGATTCAGTCCTCATTGTCTCTTTAAAATAAGCCTAATGTCTTCGGTGTTACTCACGGTGCTGACGCCTTACACAGGCGCAGTCTATGCCGCAAAGAAGTGAAGCAAAACGGCGTTGAAAATAGTTGTTAAATAGTTCCGTTCAGTGATTGAGAACTTAGGAACAACTGAAACCAATGAACAAGTGAGCTGTGTTATTACTGAACGAACACGCTAAAGTCTTTTTTTTCTTCTCTTAAGTATCTCAGTCCAATTTGTGGGGCTTAAAGTGCAACTATCCAACGACAATGTGTAGCGAAGCAGCTTCACTGTGCAGGTTAAACATAAATTTGGAAAGCGCTAATGGGCTCTAGGTTTTTCGTTTTCTTTGTACTTATTAAACATAAATCCTAAATCCATAAACATAAATTTGAAAAATAGTCATTCCCCTTTTTTCCTCGAACAGGGTATTATCTACGGACCACAAGAGTTTGCTGAAGGACTTGCTCGAGGAGTGAAGAGTCTTCTAGGACACGTCGTAGGTAAATTATTCCTGTAGTTTCATAATTAACTGAGTTTATCTATATTCACTACATGGGTCGAACTAAATGAGTGCAACCGCTATACGGTCCCTGTATGATTGCAGAGCACAGCTCTAACCAGTTTGAATTACTTGAGGACAAAACGCTTCGTAACAACGAAACACCTAGTCTCATACGCAGCCGCTTTTGGTGCCATCACGCAACGCTCAGTTAGAATTGCGTGACGACACTAATAGCTGCTGCGTAGGCGATTACGAAACACCACGTAATGTGCAATCTAATCTCCATAGCAGAGTACTTTGAAAGAAAATTAACGAATCTCTTTAATAAATGGTGTTTTTTGTTAATTTTGTAGGAGGGACGGCGGGTGCATTCTCTCGCATCACGGGTAGTATTGGTCAGGCAGTAGCTGCTCTAACATTCGACACAGACTACAGACTGGTAAGATGCTGGCACTCACTTTACCCGGCTTCAGCGTAATATATGCTGCTAAGTTTACAATTTATTGAAAATTACCTTTTCAATAATATACAGTGGTACGTGTATCAAGAGGACACCCTCAGATACTTGCCTGTGTCCGCTTAATGAGGGGTGTCCGATAAACAGAGGTTTGTTTTACAGTAAATATGGAAAGAAAATCTAGCGACTGTGCAACTAGTTGTCCGTTTAATGAAGGGTGTCCGATAAACAGAGGTTTGTTTTACAGTAAATATGGAAAGAAAATCTTGGAATTGTGCAACTAGGTGTCTGTTTAATGAAGGGTGTCCGATAAACAGAGGTTTGTTTTACAGTAAATATGGAAAGAAAATCTTGGAATTGTGCAACTAGCTGTCTGTTTAATGAAGGCTGTCCGATAAACAGAGGTTTATTTTACAGTAAATATGGAAAGAAAATCTTGCAATTGTGCAACTAGGTGTCTGTTTAATGAAGGGTGTCCGATGAATAGAGGTTTGTTTCAGAGTAAATACGGGAAAAAACCTTTGGGACCTTGCCACTAGAATACCTGATTAATAAAGAGGTCGCTTAGTAAAGGTATCACCTGTAGTAACGTAATTTATGCATGAAAATATGATTTCAGAAAAGGCGACAGCGCATGTACGTAGAACCTTCAGGGATTGGTCAAGGCCTAATGATGGGAGGAAAGAGCCTGGTCATGGTGAGTTGGTGCCTTCAAACTCTAGAATGAATAGTATCAGATCTACCGCTAAAATTTTGTATTGTTACAGGGTCTTGTATTTGGCATCGGAGGAGTGGTCACAAAACCCATTGAAGGTTATCACATTCTCGACTTTCACATCCCCATAATGCCTTGCGTTTTTGGGGTAACCAATCAAAAAACTGTGCCAAATTGAAATGTTTCTTAATTGAATTTATACTATACCTGCTTTTATCTGTACAATACTGATTATCAGTTTATCTCAAGTTATTTTTTTCGTGTACAGATCATCAAGAGTTTTGGTCTTACAGAAAATGTATTGACTTACGAAAAAATGTTTAAAATTTACCTTAAACATCTTCAAGCTTCTATCTTTTTCTGTTTTCTACTTCTTCATTTTATCTTTGGATACCAAACAAGGTATTGGCAACATTGTCTGACCAGCCTTCAGCAAAATAAGTGGATTTTTACCCTCTGGTTACCTCCCAAAGACGCAAAGGATTATGGTGATGTAAAAGTCGAGATTTAATGTTTTGTCTTACGAGTCTGCGTTTAGGGCCGATTGATCGGGTATTGATCGGGCAACGGACAATGTTAATTTTTTAAGGGCTGATTAATTCCAGCAAGATGCAGCATCTCGATTTGGAACAACATGGATCGCGAAGGAATCGGGGGGGGGGGGGGGGGGGGGTAATTTGTCCAGGATTGTAGAATTGGGTCTAGCTATATTGTGATTATTTTCCACGATCTCATACAACAAAAAATAAATATTGTTCTTTCCCTTAAAAGTCTGTACTGCGAAACTCTTTCATTCTACTATATATTTCATTTCAGGTGCGAAGTCGGAAGGAGTAGAAGGGTTCTTCAAAGGCATTGGCAAGGGTCTACTTGGATTACTGATGCGTCCAACTGGAGGTGTCATTGACATGGTCAGTTTTACCCTTGATGGTATCAGAAGGTAAGGACATTAAAGATACCTTCTCATTTTCTTAATAACATTTTTTTTCTTTTTCTTTTTTGAATTTTTTCTTCTTATTCTTCTTTTTTTCTTATTCTTTTTTCTTTTCTTTTTTTTGTTTTGTTTTGTTTTTTTTTGTTTTTTTGTTTTTTTTTATTTCTTTGATAAGATTTTTTTTCTTGATGAGATTTTTTTCCTTATTCTCAATAGAGCTGTTAAGTGTGACGTAATTCGAACGAAAAACCACTTTCGGGCCCAAATTTAAAATTGCTTCCACAACATTTTTCTGATTTTTTTTTTCATAGCAGGATATTTTTTTGTTATATATCTAAGAAAATAAATCCTAGAATTAAGTTATGGCAACATTTTAGCGATCTTTCGTGTGACTGGACCCGGAAATACGTCACAACTATTTTCATTACTAATAAGATCGGCAGAGCAAGGAGGAGAAGATATCGCATACAGGATGAGGCTACCAAGATTCGCAGCTCCAGATGAGGTAAGTTACCGCTTATTGACTCACTTAGTTGAGCATAGGTCGATTGGAGGTCGTAGGCTCTACCAAATAATCAGTCTTAAAATGACTGAGATGAAGTACTGCTTTTGATTTTAAAATATTTGCAAGAGATCAGGCTTTCGCCGTGTTTAGACTCCATGCGCTTCGATCAGAACCGTCCGCCCACAACCCTCCTTTCTCCGTAAAATTATCAGATCCCGCTTTTGCTTGGGCGTGAGGTTATCTTTTTTCAAACCATGTGTCATTCTGTTGAGAATAAGGTTAGGTGTTTGAGTTATAGAGCGTTTTCACGTGACGTTACAGCAGCCATTATGGGGTACCAAAACAATTATTTTTCTATCCTCCGGGAATTGAACTATTTTAATGCAAATACTGTGCAGAAAGTTTCTGTTGTTTATGGCTGCCTCCTCACGCGAGTGAAAACGCTCTATATCCATATCAATGTGCCGTTTCATGCACAACCGTTAAATAAAGAAGTGATACTCTAGGTGGTCTGAAATGGGAAAGCCTAACACTCAAGGTAGAGGTTTGTTAATGGTAACTTGTCTTGAACGCGCCAAGTAAAACAAGTAAACAAAAAAGGGGCATAAGTTTGATTTTACGGTTTACTCTTTGTTCACCAGCCGTTGAAACCGTATTCAGAAGAGGAAGCGAAAGGGTTTGGTATTCTAAAGGTATTTGCGATTTTATGTTGAATACACGTTTTTGCGCACTTGGACAGTATGGTTTGGATGGTGCTGTGGGTGAATTAAGATAGATGGAGGGACGGACGGACGGATGGCAATGGACGGATGGACGGAGGGATGGACGGATGGATGAATGGATGCATGCATGCATGCATGCATGCATGCATGCATGCATGGATGTATGGATGGATGCATGGATGGATGCATGGATGGATGCATGGATGGATGCATGGATGGATGTATGGATGGATGCATGGATGCATGGATGCATGGATACATGGATGGATGGATGCATGCATGGATGGATGGATGGATGCATGGATGCATGGATGCATGGATGCATGGATGCATGGATGCATGGATGCATGGATGCATGGATGCATGGATGGATGGATGCATGGATGGATAGATGGATGGATGGATAGATGCATGGATGCATGGATGCATGGATGCATGGATGGATGGATGGATGCATGCATGCATGGATGGATGGATGCATGGATGCATGGATGCATGGATGGATGGATGCATGGATGGATGCATGGATGCATGGATGGATGCATGGATGCATGGATGGATGGATGCATGGATGCATGGATGCATGGATGCATGGATGGATGCATGGATGCATGGATGCATGGATGCATGGATGAATGGATGCATGGATGCATGCATGGATGGATGGATGGATGGATGGATGGATGGATGGATGGATGGATGGATGGATGGATGGATGCATGGATGGATGGATGCATGGATGCATGGATGGATAATAATAATAATAATAATAATAATCTTTATTTAAGCACGGTAACTCTATCAATATCAAGATAAAAACTTAATGTTGCTCTACCTAGAGGCCGTAAAAACTATATTAACAAATGATAATTATGTAAAATTTATATGGATGGATGGATGGATGGATGGATGGATGGGTGGATGGATGGATGGATGGATGGATGGATGGATGGATGGATGGATGCATGGATGGATGCATGGATGCATGGATGCATGGATGCATGGATGGATGGATGGATGCATGGATGGATGGATGGATGGATGGATGCATGGATGCATGGATGGATGGATGCATGGATGCATGGATGGATGGGTGGATGGATGGATGCATGGATGCATGGATGGATGGATGCATGGATGGATGGATGCATGGATGCATGGATGGATGGATGCATGGATGGATGGATGGATGCATGGATGCATGGATGGATGGATGGATTGCATGGATGGATGCATGGATGCATGGATGGATGGATGGATGCATGGATGCATGGATGGATGGATGGATGCATGGATGGATGGATGGATGCATGGATGGATGCATGGATGGATGGATGGATGGATGGATGCATGGATGGATGGATGCATGGATGCATGGATGGATGCATGGATGCATGGATGGATGGATAGATGGATGCATGGATGCATGGATGGATGGATGCATGGATGGATGGATGCATGGATGCATGGATGCATGGGATGGATGGATGGATGCATGCATGGATGGATGATGGATGATGGATGGATGGATGGATGCATGGAGGGATGGATGCATGGCATGGATGTCTGGATGGATGCATGGATGCATGGATGGATGGCATGGATGCATGGATGCATGGATGGATAGATGGATGCATGGATGGATGGATGCATGGATGCATGGATGGATGGATGCATGGATGGATGCATGGATGGATGGATGGATGCATGGATGGATGGATGGATGGATGGATGCATGGATGCATGGATGGATGGATGGATGCATGGATGGCATGGATGGATGCATGGATGCATGGATGGATGGATGCATGGATGGATGGATGCATGGATGCATGGATGCATGGATGCATGGATGGATGGCATGGATGCATGGATGCATGGATGCATGGATGGATGGATGGATGCATGGATGCATGGATGCATGGATGCATGGATGCATGGATGCATGGATGCATGGATGCATGGATGCATGGATGCATGGATGCATGGCATGGATGCATGGATGCATGGATGCATGGATGCATGGATGGATGCATGGATGCATGGATGATGCATGGATGCATGGATGGATGCATGGATGGATGCATGGATGGATGCATGGATGCATGGATGGATGCATGGATGCATGGATGCATGCATGGATGGATGGATGGATGCATGGATGGATGGATGGATTCATGGATGGATGGATGGATGGATGGATGCATGGATGCATGGATGCATGGATGGATGCATGGATGCATGGATGCATGGATGGATGCATGGATGGATGCATGGATGCATGGATGGATGGATGGATGGATGGATGCACGGATGGATGCACGGTTGGATGCATGGATGGATGCATGGACGGATGGATGCATGGATAGATGGATGCATGGATAGATGGATAGATGCATGGATGCATTGACGAAAGCTGTTTCCTCGTTGAAGTAACCTAAATAGATTGATTTCTTACCGAGTGAAAGGGGTAGGGCTAAAACATTTATTTTTTTTAAAGTTTACTTCGAATCTCCCAGCCCTCATCCCTACCCCCTACCCCAGCCCTTCCCTCCCCACACCCTCCAATAAAAACGTACCTACCCTCATGCTATTCTTCATTTCAGAGTCTACCTCGAAGCTTAGAAGTTTCAAGAGACATCTACGTTTCTGATTATAGTATAACCGACCAAGAAAACAGTGGACTTGTTCTGTTGACCAACAAGTACGTCTGATATCATTTACAAACATTCGATTCAAAAAAAAAGCGTTGTCGTTGACCGGCTCAAGGCTACTCGACTGGACCAAAAGGGAATTAAATCACTGAAGAGGTTAATTATTCGTTCTTAATTTGTTTCCACTAGTAATGGCGAGAAACAACTCATCAAAATGCATGTCTTAGGGAAAGAAGAAGAAAGTAGTTCTGAATCAGTGCACAATTTTGAAAATATGAAGGCATAAAAAGAACGTCTCCTTCTAACACTGTCCGCTCGCCTTGCCTACGAAGGTTCGTGCTGTAAACCACAAGCATGACTGGTCAGATAAAATTATGCAGTCAACCTGGCTTCAGTGATTTTTACCCAGAGTATTTTCGGTCCTGTCGCGTAGGCTTGAGCTACCGACGAGAAAACGACAAAGTTTTCTGAATTGACTGTAAATACTTATTTCAATATAGTTATTGACCTAAAAAGCTACAAAGTAGAGACCGACAATGATTATGGGTACATCCCTTTTGGATGTTTCAACCGCTTTAATAACTGTTGATGGATTTTAGATCTTTTACCAGTTAGTCTCACCTCTTCTGAGCCTCCTTAAGAAGCAAATTGTATCAAAAGCTTTACTTGTTGATATGAATTGGTTTCCATGATCCACAGCGATAGGTTTTTTGGTAACTAACTTTATTGAAATAAGTATATATATATTTACAACTTCCATCCCACCCATCCCCTAAAAAATGAAACGAAAAAATATAAATATGTGTTGACTTGGTTCGTGTGTATTTTTATTTTATAGGCGTATAATAAAGCTTTATCAGAGTCGCTTTTGGCATGAATGGAAAGTTGACTGGATGTGTTTGTACCAAGAGGTGTCATCAGCTCCGTTCATTGCCAGTAATTCTCTTGTCCTTAAGTACCAAGTAAGTAACTTGAACGTTTAAAAATAATCATAAACTGTTGCTGTCAAAAGCTGAAGTTGAGTAAATAAGATAGTAATACATGATTCTAAAAAAGTTTTTACCCCCCGGTAAGTTTACACTAGTAATTTTGTCGCATAAATTGAGCGGCTTCACACTTCTGAATCAAACATGGTAAATTTAGTGCCAAAATATAGGTCGCGTGACAAAATTTCTAGTGTAAAAGGACTTAAAGAAAAATCTAAAAAAAGGTGGTGCTAAAAGACCATAAGAAAAATACGATTTTATCATGTTTGTTTTCAAGGCAAGAGGTACGAGTGAAGATATATCAACAAATATTTACGAAATCTGCTCCAATAACCCAGAGGATCTGAGGGTTAGTACATTGTCTCAATCGTCTTGCCCTCTCTTCCTGTATTCATCCATCTAGTAAACATCCCATAAATCCGTCCACCTTATTTTCTACGCCTCCATTTCATTCGTACGACCATCCGTTCTTCTGCCAATCCAATTAATTTTTCTCTCTATTTATTCATTCATCCATCCACCCGTCCATTAATACTATCACGTCCCGTCAAATTGCCGATCCATCCCCTCTTATTGACTTCTAAAACATTCACCAATCCATTCATCCCATTTATTCATTTATCTATCCATTCGTCCAACCATCCACCCATCCACCCATCCACCCACCCATTATCCACTCATCCATCCATCCTATCCCGTCCCGTCAATTGCCGATCCATCCCCTCTTATTGACTTCTAAAACGTTTTCCTTGTTTTCGCAGGCTTTAAAATCTAAAATCAGTGGTCTACTACGTCGTTATAAATAACTCCTGAGAGTTAGACAAGTAAGATTTATCTCCATCGCTCTCCCTTTCATTGAAGTTTTATCCCAAATCTCTTCCTTTGAAAATATTTCTTCTCGGCATCAGATGCTGGGTCAACAATATAAACGTATTGAATTAAGAAATACAAATGGGACAAAATCGTTCTGATAGAGCCTCCTGGTATTAGAGGATTTCAAGAGCCTAAAATACATACTTCTTCATTAACGATAAAATAATGGTCATTTTTCTTAATTTTTCCGCTTTTCGTTAAAGGCACTTCACAGACCTTAAAGAAGAGAGCAAAGCTCGCCTTTTTGTTTTTATTTTAGAACTAAATTATGGAAATAAGGAAACTAGTCTTATCTAGGAGTAGTCATTTCACATTTCTTCCTTCGCGCCGTCTTTGGCAATACAGATTAATTTCTCACAGGGGTACAAAGGGATCTTCTGCCATTATAAACCTTTTCACTAACTAAACTTAATTTTAGAAGCCATGGAATCCTAATTAGATTTTTATAATACAAAAAGAGAGATTTGGAAAAAGAAGAAAGAACGTAGAGCACAATTGTTTGCGCTTCAATCTTATTTGAAGAGCCTGAAACTGTTTCCCGTCAAGAAGTAAAATACTTCGGCCGGGGAAAAACAAGAGCGAGGACAAGCCTGCCTCTTCTTCTGCTGTATTGTCAGCTTTTTGTTGTTTTATTAGCCAATCAGTAGGCCTCGGAACAAAGGCTACTCTTTGTAAAAAGGGGGAAACTTTATGTCGTACGCGTGCGCAAAAATGTCCTCGAAGGACTGCAAAAGTTATTACCTTGATTTTCTATGAACATTTTAGAGAAAATCTTAGTGGTTTGTGCGAATTTTTTCTAAAGAATTTGTGAACTTTTGTACTGCAGTTTGCTGCTAAAATAATTGAATTAAATGTAAACCTTGTTATGGTAATGATCATTTTGTTACGTGCGCTTTGATTGGTAGAATAGCGTACTCTAACGGAATTTTAAGCACACCGACGGCTTTTCCTGCGTTGCTAGAATGTGCGAAAATAAGTGTAGCAAGTTATCTATGTCTAAACTTATAACTTTACCACTGTACTCACCCAGTTGAGGACAAGGACCCGGTGCCACCATCCACCCCCCAACCCCCCTTCCCTCCCCTTCTTTTTTTTCTTCCTCCTGCTTCATAGTTTTAAAGACGGTAATCTAGACTAGAGTTTTAAGAGGGTTCGAATACAGTCCCCTTCACAGTTCCCTGCGCCATCTTTAAGGTAACCGTTCCTTTGCATCGAAGCAGAGACTTTTTTATCCCTTGGGCAATTATTCACGTCTCTACCATTATTGCACCGTTCCTCTCACTTCAAGGCACAGTCACGTTTCAGAATGAGGTTAGGAACTGTGAAGGGGACTATCAGCAATTCCGTGAGAGAAAATCCGTTTCTAGTTCGCATTGCAGTTCAAGTTGGGGCTGTTTTAGGGTAGAACTGAAATAGGTGTCATAGAAATATGTACGAGTTTTCTTTACATTCAGGAGCGACAAGTTGTAGGGCACATTTTCGGCAAAATTCCTATTATCTCTCCCGCCAATATCGTGGCCCAAGACATCGCATCGCCTGAAGGAGCACCACAACTTTGGTTATAAAGTTCCGAGACCTGAACTGCGGTAAATTCAGAAGACCAAAAATTTAGACCAGCAATATTACCCTCGCATCGTTTTACTTTCGTCGAAACCGCCAGCTAGATCTCCCTGGTACTGGCCTACTATCAAAATACCTCCTGTAGGAATTATCTTTTCTTGAGCCATACCGAGCTTCGTACTGGTTTTTTCTCCGCCATTGTAATAAAGTTTTGCATCTCCGGTACTAGATTTCCAGGTTACAGCGAAGTGCTGCCAAGCATCGTTTCTCTGAAGAAACGAAGCAAAGCTCCTATGAACAAATCAATTATCGTATTACTAATCGTAATTGGTTCAGAATCTGGGCAATTTTTTAAAATTAATTTAATAACGCTACTACTAATGAGCTCCTAAACTGGGAATATGCTGGCTCACAGGTCCAGTATGGGAGATGGATGCTCCTAGTAATGGGCTCCTACACTGGAAATATGCTAGCTCACAGACCCAGTATGGGAGATGGATGCTCCTGGTAATGGGCTCCTAAACTGCGAATATGCTGGCTCACAGACCCAGTATGGGAGATGGGTGTTCCTAGCAATATGTGCTCCTGATCTGGGAATATCCTGGCTCACAGACCCAGCATGAGAAATGAACGCTTTTAGTAATGGTTCCTGATATGGTAACATGCTGGCCCACATACCCAGTATGGGAGATGGACGCTCTTAGTAATGGGCGTCTGATCTGGGAATATGCTTGCACACAGACCCAATGTGGGAGATGGACGCTCTTAGTAATGGGCGGCTGATCTGGGAATATGCCTACACACAGACCCAGTATGGGAGATGGACGCTCCTAGTAATGGGCTGCTGGATGTTCCTGTAGTAATATGGGCTCCTGATCTGGAAATATGCTGGCTTATACAGACTCGGGGTGGAAGATACTTACCCTCCTCCTCCATTTACTCCCACTTCCATGACACCATCATCTTTTATCGCGATGCTAAGGGCAGATGTCACGCTACTCGTGGCATAACTAAATGGGTAAAGAGTTACCGAGGAAGGTGGAACTTTTAACCAGAATGATATAGTGAACATCTGAAGAGTCGTAGGAAATGCGTTCGTGATCTTTATCATGTTAAGTATGGAAGCTGTCCCAAACATGTAGTTCACAACCTGAAAAACAAATTAAAGCTGCAGTTGGGTTTCAAATATTAAAATCGATACAATAAAACAATGTTTTCCTCAAAATTCAGCGAAGACTATTGTTGTAGTCGCTCAGATCGTGTAGAATCAAGATGTTTATTTCAAGCCACAGATATAACTACTGAAGTACAACAAGTAGTGTCTATGATAATCTAATGATAACATTGGGATCATATAACATTACGTCATATATTACAACTATGATTGGCTAAAACTATTGTTTACCTCTTCCTAAGGGGTACCTCTATTAAGCGGACACATTTAGGACCTTCTACATTGCCTGGTGACCGATTAATAGATGTTTGTTTTACAGTAAATATGGAGAGGAAATTGTGGTACGTGTATCTATCTAGCTGTCGGTTTAATGAAGGACGTCTGCTGAATTAAGATTTGTTGTACAACAACTACCGTTAATGTGACCATTCTACAAGGGGTTTGGTTAAATGATATCAAAAGGTTCCACTTTATAGAGAGATCAATGTTAATGTTTCTATTAATCTGTAATATTTTCAACAACAACTTTTGTAGTTGTAGTTATCAAATGTTAAAAACGTTACAACCAATGTGTTAATGCAATTGTAAACCGATCTTGGTAACCAAATATCTTTCGATATTTGAAGTATTCTTGTTCGCTGCTTGAGGAAAAAAGAACGAAATGTATGTAATGATGTCAGCTAACGAATTTCGATTTATCAAACAGTGTAAAATTTCTTACCAGAGGAAGAGGCAGTAGTTGCTTGAGCTTGTGTTGTTGACTGTGTGGTGGGACTTTGTGTTGGCGCAGTTGTTGGTCCGCCTGGGGATGCAGTTGTGGGGTAGCCTGAGGATCCTGTTGTGGGTCCGCCTGGGGATCCAGTTGTGGGTCCGCCTGGGGATGCAGTTGTGGGTCCGCCTGGGGATCCAGTTGTGGGTCCGCCTGGGGATCCAGTTGTGGGTCCGCCTGGGGATCCAGTTGTGGGTCCGCCTGGGGATCCAGTTGTGGGTCCGCCTGGGGATGCAGTTGTGGGTCCGCCTGGGGATGCAGTTGCTGGTCCGCCTGGGGATGCAGTTGCTGGTCCGCCTGGGGATCCAGTTGTTGTTCCGCCTGGGGATCCAGTTGTTGTTCCGCCTGGGGATCCAGTTGTTGTTCCGCCTGGGGATGCAGTTGTTGTTCCGCCTGGGGATGCAGTTGTTGTTCCGCCTGGGGATCCAGTTGTGGGTCCGCCTGGGGATCCAGTTGTGGGTCCGCCTGGGGATCCAGTTGTTGTTCCGCCTGGGGATCCAGTTGTTGTTCCGCCTGGGGATCCAGTTGTTGTTCCGCCTGGGGATTCAGCTGGTAAAGATATAACAACCGCACAAGTCAACAGGATGGAAATCAAAGCATAAAGCTACTTCTGGTAGCTATTGACAATTTTTAAACAGAGTTTCTCGAGCTGTGATTGGCCGAGGTACCGGTGATTCTGAAACAATAATTACCGCTGGATCGCTAGAGCGATGAGGTTTTCCCAAGTTTCCCTGATTGGAAGTAATACTAAAACGTTTTTTTAAATCCTGAATTTCGATTTTTCTCTGATATTCAAGTCTAAAATTATACAATTCAATTATTCACCGAATCGAATAATTGTTAATTATACTTACTGACGTTACACTGGGTCCCTGGCGCCTAAATTCGTCTTGCATTCACAGTGATGGCTGCTGTCTACAAAATTGTACCGACAGATTTTGTTCTTCGGGCAATTACAATCATTCTGTGACAAGATCAAGTAGATTAGAAAACATATATCCGTGAAATAGAGGTATAATTTTAGTACAAAATGTCTAATTTTAATTAAAGTGGACAAGTGACATAAAACGCTGACGCTTAGATGCCTTTCAAGACATCATTATCAAGACATTCAGAAAAGGTTCATATAAGGTGGTTAAGTCCCAAGAGAGAAGGTTCAGTCCTGTATCCATCGACCGCCGGAGGGGGGAGCAGCTCGGGGGATCCGGGGACATGCTCCCCTGTAAAACTTTGAAATTGAGATCCTGAGAAATGCGTTTTATAGCATTTTGAGGGATTTTGACTAAGATTTTTTACTTTCTTTTTGCTCTCCGCTTTTAGTCCCTTTTTTATTCAGCAAAAGCGGGGACCGCGGCCCCTTCGGCCCTACCCTAAATCCGCCCCTGCTACAAATAGTTCAGGGGTGTCAAATAGAGTGGTGTAAGGAAAGCCTATCGTACTCGGGAAAGAGTGCCGAATGAAATAAAATCCACACATGATAAACAGCATTTTATTGATGCAGACTGAATTCAGGCAAATGCTAACAATCGTTTACATACTTACCTCTACTCTAAAGTATACTGTATTTAGTCTGTCTGTCAAATCTTCGCCGTGCATAACATGATCCGATTCACTCAGCTCACACATTTCTTTGACTCCATTAACACTTGTACCATAGTTATATGACAGGCAACGGTTGTCTAGGTAACAAAGTACCCTACAGAATTGATGGCTGCCTGATTCTCTTGTCTGGAAGACGTGGTTTTTGAGAGCTTTGCCTTTAATCTTTTCATTGAAAGCAATTGTTTTGCATCCACCTGATAAGGAGGGAGAGAGAGATGAGTCACGTATTTTAGCATAAATATTCCACAGGAATCCCATCATGCTTTGAAGCAAATATGGAAAGAACGTTCCAACAACCCCTTTAAGGCCCCGTCCACACGTTTCCGGAAATTTTTGTCTCCACGAATTTTTTTTGCGGATACGGGTTGCGTCCCCACGTGTCCGGAAATTTTCGTATCCGTATCCGGAAATTTTCGAAAACGGTCTTCAGAGTGGAAATTTCCGAATACCCTCCCAAAACGGATACGTGTGGACGGTCGTATCCGCAAATTTTCGAATACGTTGTCGTAAACACGATTTTGCACATGCTCTATAAGAAAAACTATAGGTCAAAGGGACTAGGCACTAGCGTGCATCAGGGCGGATCAAGAAATTTCCACGGACAGCGAAAACGATTCGAAAACAATTCGAATACGCTGCGTGTGGACGCGAACATTTTCGTATAAAAACAACATAAATGTGTATGATAAAGTACAAACTCTATAAGTGTGTACATTCTGCTAATCCTATTGTTTTCTATTGTTTAATTAGCACTATTTACCACTAAATAGTGCAAAGTGTTGGCACACTTTTAGTGTTTGTACTCTAAATATGATATAAGAATAATTTACATAAATGCGGACATTACGTATGTATATATATATGAAAAATGATAAATTATATCGAAATTATGTACATTTCTAAGTAGTAATTATACGCTCTTTTTACAAATGACTTCAATGATTAAATAGCGGAGCTCCCGCGCGGGCGGAGCACCATACTTAAGATTATTCCCTTGAAAGAAATTTTGCCAATAACTTTGTCCTGAAACTTTGCATGGACATTAATTATGTTATGGACATTTAAGTAACGATGCAGATAAGAACGATAGCACTCAACGGCATGGAATGTAGAAAGGTGATAATCGTAGTATTGTTTAACCAATCTTCCTATTGGTCGAAACACGAAAAATGGAGGAAAAGTATATTTTTTGTGATATTTAACTACTGACCAAACTCCTTTTAGTCTTTAAATCTCTTTAAATCTTCTGTGTTTCAATACGACAGAAATTCTCTGTGAGGAAAATGACAAATTTGAGGCTTTTTCTTCCTATTGTTTTCGGGTGTTGTGATTGGTTGAAAATCTCAAACTCAAAAGTAAACGTCTTAAGAAGCGACTTTTAGTTCATATTTTTTCACAAACATCTCTCCATAGGTTGATACATTTCCCGCAGTAGAAAATCTCAAAATTCCGATGTGAGGCAAGCGATATGCCGCAGAACAATAGAAAGCGTTATCGTTCTTATAAGAAGCATTACTTAAAATCTACAATAAAAAGAAGGGGTCAACATTCTCGTTTTTTCGCCAGATGCTCTCCAAATTTGTCAATTTATGGGTTTTGTAGTGAAATGGGGTAGCAACCTGAAGCTGTAATCAAGAACCTTTATTCACAGTTAAAAGTACTTTCATATAACAAAAAATTCTTATAATAAGTTTACTAGATATTCTATACTATTAAATTCATCAAAGTCATTGGATGACTTTAATTCTTGAACTATTAGTGAAAAATGCAGGTACGTGCGTCTCTACGAACACACAAAAACTGAACATGTCTACTATTTCCATCAAAATATTTCAAAATTTGTCCAATAAACTTTCTTCATAGTTAATAGAGGGAACTATGCTTTCTTTCATATTTTGATATATGATGACGAGCATCGCATTTATCAAAATTCTGAAATAAAAAATGGGGGTCACCATTCTTGTTTTTGATTTATCTTGAAAAAAACATCTCAAAATAGTCGAAAACTGACACTTATCATCTGTTTATTAACCTGTTTGAGCAAGTATGATTTTAAAAATTAGCTTAAATTTGTGACATTAAGAGATGTTATTTTATAGACCTAGACTTTCACTTTAAAAAGCTAAAAAATCAGTATTCAAAAACATTTTCAAACGCCAATTCACTGACAAGAAATTCATCATTTTGTATTTTGCATTGCCTTTTGCGCTATTTTCTATTTTGTCTCGGTTGTTCTTGTCAAGTTTAGCTGAATGTAAACATTCAATTCAAAGCCTAAAAAGTTTGGTATCCATAGGTAGTTGTTTAACGAACTTCTAGTGGTGCGTTTGGATACTTAAGAACGAATATAACTTGGACAGTAACCATTCAAGGCCTTGTAATCTAGAGTAACTGATCTAAGATACTCAGATACTTTAAGATACGGAGTGTTTCTCTTGCTAGTGACAGCCCTTTATTTTAAGAGCAAAGAAAGCACCTTCCACTCAGATATTTTAAGATACGAAGTGTTTGTCTGGGTAGGGCTTAAACTCTTATGATTCCATTTCCTGAATAAATTGAAGAGCGAATTTTCATGTTTTATGCTGCCATGAGAACGCAACTAACCGCATGTAGTCTTTCTATTTGAATTCCATCGGGTTACGTAATCACATTTTTAAGGCGAATGAATTGGTAGTGTTAAGTAAACGTTTATATACGAAATACAAGAATTAAAATTCTTGGTCAGAAAGGATTCGATTGAGAAAAATACCGGACCATTTTTTATTCTATTTTTTCCGTTTCAAGACACAATAACATCCCCCATCTTTGCTGTAAGTTAATTCAACCAACTAACACCGAGGAATGAAATGAAGACAAAATCTTGGATATTTAGAACTGTTTTGAAATTATTTTCTTAACTATTATTTATTTTCAATTCTGATTATTAGCATTATATCAAAAGGTGTTTCTTGTTTCATTAAGTGACTTACCATTTGCAGATACTGTAGTGAGTAATAGTGTTCCGTAAAATACCGTCCAAACGAGAACTGTTTTGCTAGACATATTCTGCTCGTATCTCGTGACTGAATATCGATATTCTGTGAATTCTATTGCAGGTGTTATTAGATAGTCAACGATCTACGCTTTGTTTGTTCTAAAGCCTTGTAGGTGTGCTGTGCTGAACAACAGCTAGAGTATAGAGCTTAATTCATTACAAAATCGCAATAGCGCAGCTCACTGATTCTAAAAATAGCTTAAAGATTCGACAAACATTGCATTCTGTTTAACCGCTACGAGGATTATACGAACCGATTTCATTATTTTTACTTAAAGTTACATATAACAACCCATGTAAAATAAGATCAACTGCGATCGGCTGTGAAAATTATCTGCTGAAAGTAAACTTGTAAGTTGTAACTTGTAACTCGTCGGATCTAAAGGTCGCTAATATTTGGAATTGAGCGAGAGCCAAAAAACTGTTTCACTGCGCACACACGAGAACTAAACGCACAATAGCAGAGTTGTCAGGGCCTTATCATATTATTGGCATTCAGCATTCAATAATTAGTCTGTTTGCCTAGGAAATAGCCTCTGGATCCATTGTGAGAAATCGTTTATGTATACTTCAGATCATGTATCCTTTCATACTACAAAAAAAAAAAAAAAAAAAAAAAAAAGAAAGAAAGAAAGAAAGAAAGAAAGAAAACAATGATAAAACATTATTTAATCATGGTTTTGTTTTTTTTATTTATTTATTTTTTTGTAATGCTTTTTTTTTTTTAGCTCACAGTCGGAAATATTTACTCGGTACAAATAACATCTTGAAGACCCGTTGCCACTCACCGTAATGAACCGTGGCCACAGATAAATTTCGTGATCCATGAAATTGAAAGATTCATTTATTGAAAAATAACTTCATATCAAATCCTTTTCCAACATATCACTAAGACACAATAATGATTTTTTTACATTCTTTTACGGCTTTAGGGACTATCTAAGAGTTTATTCAAAAGGTTGGGATAGTTTTTTCAGTGGTGAACCGATTCAAAATGTAAACAAATGGTGATGCATCACGGTAAGTGGCAATAGGTCTTTAAGCTATTTTGGATGTCTGCAATCCTAAACTAGGAAATTTTTAAAGTCGTAAAAAAATGTTTAAAATCCAGAATGTTTCCTAAGTTTTGTAGACCCTTGTTTCGAAGAGCTAGTTATGCTAATATTATATCTTTCCCGTTAATTGACAATTTATATTCTTATTCGCTTTTTTATTAATTCTAATCTCATTTTCATTTTCAATTTTTTCATTTATTTCCCTTTTCCCTTCTTGTTTGAAATTTGAAATTAAAATTCAATTTTATTTTTTCTGATTTTTATTGTGACTTTATTTCACATTCGTCCCATACCCTCGAGCTTATAAACACACTTCAAGATTTCAACTCCGATCGAACTCGGGCGGTTTTCGATTAGAGTACGAAGTAACTTAAGTTAACTATAAGTTGACCCTTTATTTTTGTCTTTCAGCATGTTGTTTTCGTGTTCTCTCCTTTCTTTTATCTCTCTTTTTCTTTACTCTTCGAACTTTCCATTATTCATTATTTCGTTCGTTCGTTCGTTCGTTCGTTCGTTCGTCCTTTCGTTCGTTCGTTCGTTCGTTCGTTCGTTCGTTCGTTCGTTCGTTCGTTCGTTCGTTCGTTCGTTCGTTCGTTCGTTCGTTCGTTCGTTCGTTCGTTCGTTCGTCCGTCCGTGCATCCGTCCGTCCGTCCCTCTAAAATCTTCTAGCTAATGAAAAAAATTATTCAGTAATTTTAAAACATGTGAGCGGATAATTGAGACGACAGAATGATGACAGGGATGTCTTTTATACCTATAGTAAAATAAGCAGCTGTGACAAATTATCGCTATTGATTTTATAGCTTTTAAAGTTTATCCGCTTTGCTGTGAATGGATTCAAGGCATAATTTACTTTGCTTTGAATTTTCATGTATGAAAGCTATTCAAAAATAAATGACTATTCTAGAATGCAGAAAACTTTTTTTTTAAATATACGAATTCATATATGTGTTAGCTTGTCAAGCGTTTTAATATACAATGTTGAGTGCTAAAGTTATAGTGATTATTATTATTATAAAATAACACGTTAGGTCTTGCTTGCCATTGTATTTGAGATTAACAATTAAAAGTTCTGGTAAACTAATCCAAAACAATACACTATGGAGCAAGATGGTTATAATTATCTTCTGTATTATAGAATATTGGGAAAACTTCAAAATATGGAGCAATCATTATGGAGCAAGATGGTTATAATTATCTTCTGTATTATAGAATATTGGAAAACTTCAAAATATGAAGCAATCATTATGGAGCAAGATGGTTATAATTATCTTCTGTGTTATAGAATATTGGAAAACTTCAAAATATATCATTTTCACAATTTGATAAGTTAAAACAAACTTGAGTTAAACAGGTGCGTGATGGTTGACGTGCGATGGCAGATGTTACAGCTGAATGAAAAATATCGTAAACATTATTGAAAAATATATAAAAATGCAAAAAAGCCTTATGGCAGTATGGTTTCATATGATATATTTCTAAATCATGGATTAACCTAGAGATGGCGAGGGTTTGACCATTTGAAAAATAAGCAGAGACAGTACTTTTGACTCAGATTTATTGACTGTTAAACCATATCTGTTGGTCCGTAATTTAAGAGCTTCAACTAAGGATCGATCTAATCATATCGCTTGAAACAATCATAGCATTCTGACAAGGGATTAACAATGTCATGACAACATATTACTTCTGTACACAAATTATTGTCGATCCATCTGATTCATCATCCATCCCTCCATCCATCCATCCATCCATCCCTCCATCCATCCATCCATCCATCCATCCATCCATCCATCCATCCATCCATCCATCCATCCATCCATCCATCCATCCATCCATCCATCCATCCATCCATCCATCCATCCATCCATCCATCCATCCATCCATCCATCCATCCAATTTCTTTCTTTCTTTCTTTCTTTCTTTCTTTCTTTCTTTCTTTCTCCTCTCCCTCTCCCTACCAAGAATTTTCTTCTAAACTATCTAATTTCTAAGATTTCTCAGTATTGCTCTTCCCAGTCATAATTTTTGAGTAGGTTGTTTTCCCAACAGCTTAGAAAATAATATCCTTAGAACTATAGCCATTGCTATTATACTTTCCAAATAACCATTCTACTCTATAATTACAGAACTGTCACCTTGATCACATATATCTTTGTCAACATTTCAAACCTGCCGCATTCAACAAAACAGCCTTCAGAAAATATTTTTTTTACAAAACTCTGTCTTTTGGCGACTTAATTAAGTTAAGATGAAAAAAAAAATCGTGAAAGCTGGAAGAAAGATAGAAGAAACGACAACTTAGAGAAAAAAAATATGTGGTAAAGTTTGACTTCTATTTCAAATATTAATTCGGATATCGCGTTTTCAATTAGATCATTTTCGTTCTACGCATACCAGACTTATCTATTTACAAATTGGCTAAAGCTAATTTTCCTTGCAATATCCGGCTACCGAATTATTCATCTTTCATATCAAGGCTTTATTCATCCAAAACTGGAATTATTTCTGGCCAAAGCACGAAAGCATATAAGCAAAAGCTTGAAGTTTCGATGTAAAACCTACGTTGGAGCCCCAGGCCTTAAGAGCATTATCAAGCATTTCAATTAAGTGCCTTAAATTTTGCCGGAGACTTTTTTTTAAAGAGATTGACTATTTTGTCAAGGCAAGAATGTCAAACGACAGCGTCAGTGATTCGTGCGTTGGCGTTTCTGCACCAACATATCTTTCCATCTTCACTACGACAGTGTCTTTAGGTCTTACATTAGTCACTGTTTCAGGAAACTCTCTGATATGTTACGCCATTTTGAAAGATCCATTCCACGAGCTACGAACTCCGTTCACTTTTCTGATTCTAAGTCTCGCGATGACAGACCTCTTGGTTGGAATCTTAATGGATCCGATATCGACAGTATTCCATCTTAGCGAAGCACTCAAAATAGACCTCGTAGATATTTGGATTCTCCACATAACTTACTTCATTCTCTCGACAGCTTCGATCCTCTCTTTGGGTGCATTGACAATCGACAGATACGTTGCTGTGATCTACCCTCTGAAATACAAAAGCTATTTGTCTACAAAGAAGTGTATCTATCTGTCCTTGGTTATTTGGCTGGTATCGATAGGACTTAGTATGGTTTATTTTAAATTTGGGTATATATCGTACTCTTTAATTTTCGCCAGTACGGCTGTTTTTCTAACTTTTCTGGTACTATTATTCGTCTATGTCAGCATCTTTAATCGTCTTCGTACTCAGGTAAGGTCATTGAGCCGTCAAAGAGCTTCGAGCAAACAAGCAAACAGAGTGAATAAAAAGAAAATCTCCAGTTTAAAATGGGAAGCGAAGGTTACAAAGGCTTTGGTACTTGTCTTACTCGCCTATATTCTCTGCTTCGCTCCAGCATGCATCATTATTTACATCCTAAACTTTTGTACAAAATGCAACTGCGAGTTTATTCACTGGCTTAGAGACTTGCAGTTCGTAATTGTCCTACTAAACTCTGCGATTAATCCTTATTTGTACGCTTGGCGTATGCCGCAGTTCAAGAAAGTTTTATTCAAGTTTTGTACGTGGCTTAGATCAAGCAAGATTGATTCCTGTGAAGTGCCAGGGACGACGTCCAAAGGGGACAACTTGAAAGTGGAAACCGATGAAGAAAATTCACAACGCTTAAAGAGAGAAGAAGGAAGCAAAAATGTCACTGTTACTGTAAGCATCACTTTGTGAGAAAAGGGAACTGGCCAAGATAGCAAATGAACACACTGGGTATTTAGAATATAAGAAAAGACGATTCCGAATCAGTGTTCTTTCCGCGCAATTCAAAAAGAAATACAAGGAGAAGGAGAAGGAGAAGGAGAAGGAGAAGGAGAAGGAGAAGGAGAAGGAGAAGGAGAAGGAGAAGGAGAAGGAGAAGGAGAAGGAGAAGGAGAAGGAGAAGAAGAAGAAGAAGAAGAAGAAGAAGAAGAAGACAACTTCTTGGGTGCAATCTTTTCTCATTTCAGACTACGTCGTGTCATTTCCCTAGAGTATCATTTCTTTGTTTATAGGTATAGGTTGTGAATGGGAAGACAAATGAATATGGATATTTTCAAGAGAGTGACAAGTGCACTAATATACTAGCAAAATCTCTGAAGAATACATGATTTAGTTCAAAACCGCATGCACGTCGTCATCAAAAAAAGAAATAATACTCGAGGAAAAGAAAATGACTAATCCTATAATGGCCTCTAATAGTAAAACGTTAAATACTCTTTGATTCCAAAATTTGTTGATGTATTTTACCGTATATCGCTTGTGGGGATCTTGTGGACATAATTATACTTTGCTGGTAAATTTACATAAACAACTTAAGAATATATATTTAGTCAATATTTGATAACATTTGCATCTAACTTGACCTAATAAGTAAATATTACATGATGAATTGACTAAGAAATTCATTTTTTACGACAGAAGTTCGGAACATACGAACCCCTTGAAAAGGTTTAAGCAGAAATTGTTGCCATGGTTACGTTAATCAATCATAAAACCATCGGATTACGTTCAACTTATGAAACTATTATGTACATATTGCAATTGACTGAGTGGAAGGGCCGAAATATTTGGCTCGAGGTATTGCCGTACGGACCGAGCGCAGCGAGGTACGTACAAATGGCCGAGAACCAAATATTGTCCTGTACGGCCCGACCTAACTCAGTCAATAAGCATTTTATCATATGACCCTCACGAAAATATAAATAATTAAAAAAGAGAAAGCGCGCGGATTCGAGCAGGGCCGGACAGGTTTTTCCGGCCCGCTTACGTCAACCCGTCCGGCCCCCCATCACGTGACTTTTTCTAATGGTTTTATTAGAGCGCGCGAGCAGGGCCGTACGGGTCATATGATAAAAAGGTTATTATTTTTAAATCATAAAGTTGTGTAGTTTAAAGTTGTTATTCTAGTGGTAGTCAGAAAGACCCGTTTTTTTTGTTTTTGTTTTTGTTTTGTTTTGTTTTGTTTTGTTTTGTTTTGTTTTGTTTCGTTTCGTTTCGTTTCGTTTCGTTTTTTTGTTTTGTTTTTGTTTTGTTTTGTTTTGTTTTGTTTTGTTTTGTTTTGTTTTGTTTTGTTGTTTTTTGTTTTTTTGTTGTTTTTTGTTGTTGTTTTTTTTCCCCTATTGTTATCTCATTATAAGATTGTTGTACTAATTTTAGTTCGTATTTATTGTGTATTTATTGTACTTATTTTCTAATTTCCGCTTTTGCTATTTATTATTTATATTGTAAAATAGACGTAAGCTCCCTTGTTAAGTCTCGTTGCTTTTGGGGCAAATGTTATGATAAATATGTTTAAATAAAAAATAATAATAAAAAATAGACCCTCACCCCACCCCCCTCATAAATCGTGAGATAGCAACTCTTCAATCCCAAAGTTTGTTACTACACAGGGCTGGGAACATTCTAGGCACATCTGTCTGTCATAATCTGAACTCAAACCTCTTGTGTGGTGGGGGGAGAGGGGTATTTTTGATAGAATTTCAAGTGTTTTAGTTGTTTCCTATTTAGAACTGGTCACCCTGTGTTGTTGCCCTATGACAGGGGCGACAAAAATTAATAGCTTAAATAAAGCAGAAAAAGATCTCAATAATTTAACTTCCAGCTGAAAAACATAGAACTTTGGCTAGCAAATCCTTTCATAAAGAAAAAGTAATAAAAATATTTATTGAATGAATTGCCTTTTTTCGTTGTGTACCCGGAAGTCCTTTTTTCATACGCAGTATAGGTTGCTATCAATTGACGTCACTTCCTGTAATAGCTTCGTTTTTAATGGCTTGTACAATCCTGGAGGTTGTTTTGATTGTTTTCTGGTTTCATGTCGTAGAAAGAGTCAAATACAATAGTTTGAGTACTTCTTTTGACATGTTTTGACATAACATCCGCAAGTTGCCCCTCAGTCTAGTCCAAAACGTCACGTGATTGAGAGCAAGCAAAGACGTCACACTTTTAGGTGTGTCTTTTGAAAAAGCTTTATACTTCATGTATGTAATTTTTATTTTTATTTCCCACTTGTTTCTACTATGAGTCGCAATATGACATATTACATGAAGTATGTATCTACTTTTTGAGCAAACATGTTGAGTCGAGTCGAGAAGTTTATATCGAGGAAAATATCCCAGTATTGTGAATTTGGTGGCTTTGAACATGGCTTAAAGTACATTCAGGTAAGTTGTGAATGTTTAAGGATAGGAATAGGAACATATCTAATATATTGTAGACGAGAGAAGATCTTGTCTGATGTTGTATTTTATTTCAATTTTCTTCAAATATTTCATGCATAAAATTTAATTCGATCTTCCAAGATCGCTTAAAATCCTTTACATCCTTACATAATGATTTGAAATACAGCTATATTAATAAGATAATTGATAGGTGGAAAATGTAAGCAAAAGGGATTGGAATAGTAACATGTACAAATGTCGGAACAACTTCAGAATACCCGGCCAAGCACTTTATTTTAGGAAACGACGCAATAAGAATAGAAGAACAATCTGAACAATAGGGGATTAATGTATGCATATTTTTTAATGAAGAAACGTTATCATATGCCAGAGCAACGAGTTTTATCTTACGCTCTGACGCAGACTACAAGTCTAGAAATATCATTTTCCTCAAGCTTTTGCCACTGTCCATGCGAAGAGAATTGGCAGACATCTTTGAGCGTTTATATCCCTTCCAAACGTACAAGGAGAGCAAATATGGGACCACTTTATAACTTTTTTATATTTAAGACTGAGACCTTTGCTTCATCTTACTTCAATCGTGTGGTTCCCTTATGGAATGATCTGCCGGCTGAGCTCAGGCAAGCTCTCTCTGCACCGTCCTTCAAGCGCTTACTTGTTAGTCATTATGATGACAAATGTTTGTCTTCCTTTGAGACCACTAATGCCTGTTCTTGGGTGACGAAATGCCGCTGCTCCAACTGTAGGGCTTAGCCATTTTTTCCATTTCTTGATTTTAGTTGCAGACTATCCTATAGGTGGAATGTCACCTTTTATTTTGCGATATTGGGGAGCAAATTATTGAACTGTTAATCATGAATTTGTGTGACGTTGAAAGCACGGTCAATTTGCTGTTTACCGAGGTTCTCTTCTCAAAGATAAAATAAGCCATCTTTTTCGTACTCTAATTATGTCAAACACGACATTTATTTATTGCTGGAAGCATTCATCAAGGTCCCGAACGATTTAGTAACATTTTGCGGGGAAGACAATGTTCTTTCATGAGTTTTTTTAGCGCCTTTATGCGCTCAGACTTTGCCAATCTGCAATCGAACACTGGACTGCCGCCACCGCCCATATACACTGAGGCAAACGAAACAAAACAGTCGGCTATTGACACGTAATATATCACACCGATTACCCACTAAGACAAAACATAATCATTACCTAATATGGCGACAAATGCTGATCTACCTATTGTGGTAGAGCTCAGAGAGTTCAGTGAGGCACAAATCAAAACAAATGACAACCATCACGCGTGACGAGTCTGAAAAGGAGGCTCCACACTTCACTTGCATTTTACAACAGCTAGTTTATGGCTTTCATCATAATTCCAAGAACTCTGAATCATCTCCGCAAACAATTTATGCAGAACTATCTATTGAGTCAGAAATTTCGCTTCGCTAAAAGGTAAGATTCGTCCTTATTCTATTGACCTAAAAATAAGATTTCATGGTATTTGAGAATGAATTAATGTGAAATTTCAATACTAATTTGAATTACTGATTGATTTCCCACGAAAATTTGCAGTGATTTGTGATATTGTAAAGCATATTTGTATATTTTTTTTCAAAATTTGAAACAGTTTAACTAAATTTTTCATGTTGTACTTTAATAATGCTAGATTTTCAAAGTGTTTAGCCTATTACGGCCGAAAATCAAACAGTGCTATTTTTAGTTTTTGGCTTTTTTCACCTCATCAGGTTTTTTTCCCCCTGAAATTTTCAGAATATTATCATCTAGTACAAATGCAGCCTGTGCATAAATGTAATTTGGAAATCAAGGGCAGAAAAAAAAGTTATGTCTCTGTTTTATAATGATTCGACCCAAAATTTAAAAAATCGCACTGTAGAAACATTACCATTGAATGGATTGCTTTGACTGAAGTTTTCACGTATCGTTTTCCAAGTATTGCGGATAAACCTTTGGAAAATCAACATCAATTTTTAAAAACTTGATAAATAAAGAATGATTTACTAATGAAATATGAGATTTTCGCTATTTTCTTCAAAACGACTAAAGACTAAAGTTTTTTCTTTAAACTTCCTATATCAATGGCCCAGAACTTCATCTAGATTGTAGTGAAATTTCTACAACTTGTCCTATCCAAACTTCGGAGAAAACGTTTTTTAGTGAAATATCATATCGCTTCAAAACAATGGGATATAATTTCTGAAATATTTAGGCTCAAATATTTAAGTGAATTTGAAATGTTATTTTTGAGTCGGGTTTGAGTAGATATGAAATGAGAGTTCTGCAACATGAGGAGCGAGGAGCTGGCGGAGCCAGGCTACCCCCCACAATTTCCGGAGCCGGAGGAGCCAGGCCCCAGACCACCACACTACCCCCTCCCCCCCCCCCCCCCCCCCCCCCCCCCCCCACAATTTTTACTGACTGCAAAAATTAATTCAGGAACGAAAGAGAGAAGACCTCGTTTTTAAAATTCTTGTTGAATCACTTATTAGGAATAAAAGTAGTATACAAATAGGAATTCTGCATCACGGGCCCCGTCGGGCTGCCCTGGGCCCGTAGGGGAGGGGGCGTTCTACAAAATCGAGTTCCCTTCTGAGCAAAAGGGGGTTATTTTTAGGGGGGACTTTTCATCCTCCCTCGGATTCGGCCGGATGACGTCATGGTTTATTTTGATCATCGTTCGTCTGTATTTTATAGTCACGAAGTAGTTCACTATCGACATAATGAAAAAAAATTCCCTCATTATGTTTAATTTGCGTCACAGTTCGATTTGTTATTCCTAATTTATTCTATGTCTTCAGATTGATGGTAAGTGCGGTTTTTTTGTTCACTTGATCTTTTGGTCTGCGTGATTCAGTTGGATTCGCCTCACTGCAACTGTCGCTGCAATATACGCATGCAATTAATGAATAAACGTCATGCATCATGAGAAATTTCATTATATTATATTTATTTCGATCTCGTATTTGTAAGAAATGTTTGACGGTATTTTAGTTATACTCGAAATGTTCTAAGTCGCCCAAAATCGTAAATTACGGCCTCGATTCTGCAGTTTGCGGTTTCTCTGCTCGGGTAGAAGATCATATAGACAATGACTATCATCAGACGTGAATTTGTTAAACTTGCTTTATTGTTTATCATTAAATGTTCCAGTTATCAATCAACTGATTACATCTATTGAAATTCATTACCAGCCTTCAATGAAGGGCTATCTGATTGCTCTTGGTTTTCCATCATCAGCATATATTTCTATAGAACTAACAGTTGCTCTTCAGCTCAAGTAAAGACACCACACTAGACCTAGCTGAAATGAAGTTTAGTGAAAGTAACTGTGTAAGAAATTTAGGAATCATAAAAGCATTAATTATCATTACTTTTGTACTTCCTTGCTTAGTGATGGCCTCAGCAAGCTGGTGCAAAGAAACAGATGAAAAGATCAACTACACCAAGCTTTGTAGGTTACTAGTCGATGGAGGCACACAAGCATTTTGTTCTGTATTTGATGGGAAATATCTACCATCTCCATTGAAAGACTTCTTGAATACTAGAAGAACACTACAAAAGCTGAAGAAACTAAAAGGGAAAGTACTGAATATTGACCAATGGGACAAACTGTATCCACCATATGGGAGCGACCCTCAATCTAAACACTTTGATATCACTTTACTGTTTGTTATTCTAAGAAATATTTGTGGACTTACACGACCAGCAACTGGATGGGATGTCTTACCACCTGTAGCAGACAACTCACTAGAGGCTAACCTTGTCAGGATAAAGTACTACAGAAACAATACTATAGCACACCAACCAAATACTGAAATAAATGATGCTGACTTTGAAAAACACTGGCAAGATATTTCAACTGCCCTTCTGTCACTGGGACTGAGACAAGAGGATATTGATGCATTGAAGTCTGCTCCTTTGGGAGAGAAAGACTACAACCAGTTACTCTACGATTGGTATATATCAGACAAGGATGTCATAACGCGGCTAGAGGATCTGAAGTCAGACATAGCAGATATTAAGGATAAACTAGATGTGTACATCGAAGCAGGACAAATGAATCAACAGATCCAACAGCTGGCTATTTCTGAATTTGGACCAGAAATAAATAAAAAATGTAAGTTATTCCATCCAAACACTCGCCAGTGGATTCTAGGTAAAGTCAAATCACATGTTGACAGTGACCAACCAGACCCATGTTTAATGCTGATCACCGCTGGTCCAGGTATGGGCAAATCAACTCTTGCTGCTAAGATCTGTCAGACGTACAAGGATCTTGGATGTCTTGCAGGATGTCACTTCTTTCAGTTCAGTGATGCTACAAGAAACAATCCAAGGTTGATGTTGCAGTCCATAGCAAGACATATGTGTGACGCTATTCCTGGTTATGAAGAAGAATTAGAAAGGAAACTGCGGACAGATTTGGGTAAGAAGGTTTCCGAGATGAACTGCGAAGAGCTGTTAACCATTTTGCTAGAGGAACTGTTGTGTAAGGTGGAACAAAAAGACTCTAACTTGGTTGTTGTTATAGATGCTTTAGACGAGAGTTCACATGATCCAAAAGATGAACTAATGAAGGCACTAAAGAAAAAACTCCCATGTTTTCCTTCATGGCTTCGATTTATTCTAACCAGTAGACCATCAACAAATACCTCTGCACTTGGTTCTATTGCTGCCGTAGAAATAAGACCAGAAGATGAATCTAATATGAAAGACCTTAAGATATTTTTGAGCTTCAAGCTTAAAGCTCTGTATCCACAATGCGACAATGACGATAATTCAGATCTTCTGCAAAACCTAGTGGAAATGACAGAAGGTTTGTTCTTAGTGGCTTCCTTTGTCATCGACTATTTCGAAAAAGAAAATATCGCATCACCAGAGGAAGTTTTGGAGCTGTTTCCTAAGGGGATCTCATCAGTGTATGAGGAGTATTTCTCTCGTCTTAAAGGAGTATTACTACCTTACCTATCAGAGGAGGAAGGGTTCTACAAGATGCTTGAAGCTGTTGTGGCAACCGAAAACCCTTTGCCAAAGAACATGTTTTACAATATTCTTTGTCTCAAGAATGAGCGTGAAGTCCCACGCGAAGAGAAAAAGAAAAGAAAAGATGCGTTGAACTCACTTCATTGGTTGTTTCCTGTTGACAGGGATCACGTGACACCATTTCACAAGTCAGTATTTGATTGGTTGATCCTTCAAGAAGATGAAGAACATGACTTTAGTGTTCGTGTTGAAGACGGGGAAGAGGTACTTGCCAGTCAGTGTAATGATGTTCTGAGTGACATACGAAACGGAAAAAAAGATTTGGACAAACCATTGTATCTTACAGACAGCGAGAAGTATGCTCTGAGATTTCTGTACCACCTTGTAAATAAACGCTCATCAGTAGTCAAAGCAGAAAAGTATGGGTTCTTTTCTAACATTTATCTCCTGACTGCATTACAGATTGAAAACATCAACTTTGCCAATTCCATTAGTGGCTGTGATATCATATCTAGTTTTTTACTTGGAATAATTAAAGATTTAACATTTGGTTTCCCTCTGAATAGTATGACTCACTTCTCTGCTCGTAACTTTTTTGTCCCATTACATTTGGTTGCAACCTTGCATTCGTTCTTCAAGCTGCACATGCGAAGGAAGTGAGTGTAGAAATAACGCCAAAACCACTTTTTCCTTATTTTGACGAGGAAAGTTTATTGCAGACTCCATTATTAGAAACGACAGGATCGAATGCCTTACGACTTGATCCAATGACCCTATTTTACCCACAATATCTACTCAAATGTAAGGATGGGTTTATAGCTGTTCTATCCATTTCTTGTTCAAATTCACTGTCAACTGAAGTATATACGTTTCAACTTGATGGACGCTCTATCACGTCGAAATCCTTTCTTGGCAAAAAGCTCATAACCACCTCTCCGAACATCAACTTCATCGTTGTTGCCCAAGAAAACGGGAACAAGATTGAGATATTAGATGCAACAACACTTGAAGTGATCAGTCAATACGAGTCTCCTCATGATGCAATACAAACATGTCACGTGTTTGGAGATGATCAGGCATGCTTCGTAGTCATCAAGGGTTGTCATGGCAACAAGGTCTACGTCATTGAAGGACTAACGGGACACGTACATAACACCATTACAGTGAGTGAAGATAGTACTGTAATGGACGTTAGCTGCAAAGGCCATATTGTGGTGTCAAGAAAATGGAAAAGCAATGGGCCAAGAAGTGGTAATCTTTTTACAATTAGAGATGATGAAGTAGAGCTGATGAATCGGATTGATCGTGGGAGGATTACATACATCAATCGAGAACTGCTCCTGTATCACTATGCCAGGGCAGAGGGACTCAATTCCATCTACCCATTTACACTAGTAGAAAAGATGAGTGAACCTCTGTTTATCCAAGCTACCCGTGGAAGTAATGGAGAAGACGTAATTCATTCTGAGGATGGTCACCTTCTTGCATACCATCATAAAAATTCCATATTTATAGTGAACACGTCAGATGGCTCTTTGCTTAAAGAATGGGCAAGTGACGTATTCTCGCTAGAGTGTCCTAACTTTTTGTTCCTATCACGGTCATATCTCGTGATCACTTATTTCAATTTCATGTCCGTGATAAACGTCCAAACAGATACGGTTGAGCACAGAATCTATCTTCCATATTCTGCTTTCCCCGCAAATAGTAAACGATACCTTCTGTTACCAGAAGAAGATGGCAAGTCCTTCAACTTGATCAGCAATCATCTCAACGATCAGTTTTATAAAGTGTCAAGACTTGTGTTTCATGATTTAAACCTTCAAGGTTTTCAATAAAGACACACGTCTTGAGAACAAATTTGACAGGTTTACACGTGACTACAAACGTAATCTTAAGAAAATGTCACTGACCATAGGAAGAAGCTGACAGTCATGTTACTGACCATAAGAAGAAGCTGACAGTCATGTTACTGACCTTAAGGAGAAGCTGACAGCCATGCTACTGCTGACAGCCATGTCACTGACCATAAATAGAAGCTGACAGCCCTGTTACTGCTCACAGCCATGTTACTGACCGTAAGGAGAAGCTGACAGCCATGTTACTGCTGACATCCATGTTACTGACCATAAGAAGAAGCTGACAGCCATGTTACTGCTTTTGCATTTAGTTAACCTTTAGACTCGCTCACACGACTTGAAAAAGGAAATAACTGTTGACTGCGTGCTCAACAAAAAGTCCATATAACTGAAGCGAACATGATGTGTTATCAATAAGACTTATGTCATCGTTTTTTGACGATATGGCGAAGCCTCAATGCCTTCAAAGCGTATTTAATTGAGTTATTCTCTAAGAGGTCACAAATTCATAGATACGACACTAGAAATAGACAGTCTCCATCTTTCTAACGGTGTCGGACAGTTTTGGAGCAACAATCGTCTTTCTATCGCGGCACGTACATCTGGATTTTTTTTTCTGATGAGCATCGTAACTGTCCTTCTGTATCTTCCTTTAAGCGTAATCTTCAATCAGCGTTGTTGCGCAACTGGCTAAGTAATTATTTTAATGCCTTGCAGATTTTTTTCTTTTTTCTTTTATTAATTATTTATAATTGTAGTATAGTATTATAGTAGTTCGTCCTTATTATTATTGTTAGGCATTAGATATTCAATAACAGTGGAAGTTCATTATCTTTCTATTTCAATTTTATTGCAATTTTTGATACTCTTTTTATAGTTTTATAGTTGTGAAGATCCCCTCAGGGAACCTAATAACGTCTCTTGTATTGTATTGAATTGTATCATACCTGGAAGATATACATATATTTCAATAAACGCGTTGTCATCGCCAAAGGTAATAGGCGATAGGTCTTTCCGACATGGAAATGGTTTCGTTGAATACAAAGAACTTTGAATCAGTCTCAACACTAAGGTCCATGTTCTTGACGAGAATAAGAAGCAGAAATATAAATCATTCCAGTTATTCTTGGATCTTGGAATGACCTATCTCTTATCGCTTTTCACCTATCTCCTTTTGCCTATTGCCAGTCGCCTTTTTGCGATGAAAAAGTTTATTGAAATAAGTGTATAAAGTATGTGTATTAGATACGGATTGATCCAATAGTAAGACCTTTCCCGAATGCATGCGCATGATGAATGACCACGAAACAATGGTTCCAAGTCGAGGTTAGAATTGGTAAAATACAGTGAATGTATAAACACATGAAGTCTAACCTCGACTTGAAACCATTGTTTCCTGGTTACTCAAGCGAGTTTTTAAAAGGTCTATTAGCATTGCCTTAGACTTCTTGTGATTACTAGTAAGACTGTTTCGCTTCAGCCAAATATCAATACGATAAGGTCTTGATTAACTTTCTCTTCGGCTATATTAACGTCTTCCGAGCAAGAATATATATCCGTATCGACAGCATGCTGCATTACATAATTGTTTTCACAGGCGTCGGAATTCCCATTACTTTGTATATTAAATAGAGTCGGACCAAGGACCGACCCTTGAGGGAGTCCATCTTCATCTGTCGAGAACATTTCTGGCAAACATTGGGTTGCACATGCTTTTAAATTGGCGGGAAGACATCACGCAGTTATTTCACTTAACCAAGCAACGTGATTGTACTAAATGGAAGAAAAAAACGATGAAGAGATAACGCTGACATTACTATATCCTATACTTAACACCTTTAGCCTTATCCTAGATTAAAATTATGGACAAATGGTTGAAATTTTTATTTTAAAATCTCGAAAAAAGTTCTATAAAGACTCGCAGTTCTTGAAGTTTACAACACCCATATTTTCATTTAGTCTGTACGTATTTTCATACTAGTTCATAATTTCATTACTAATTTAAAAGCGCTTAAGTAAATGGTTCATTCGAAATAGGGAAGCCAGACTAGAAACAAAGTCAATAAAGCTCGCTAAAAGCCATCTTTAGGATAAGAAAAAAATGCTCTTATAGAATAGAGCTACTGGCATTGTCACCGATAGATCAACACTTCAAGTCAACTTTACTGATTAAAAAAGAACATTTCTATGACATTAATTGTAATTAATGAAATATGTCAAGCTTATATAAATATTTCATCAAATATTCTCGTTTTTAGATAAAAATGTGTGATCATAAATTATAAATCAGGCAGGCATTGGACTGTAAATGGAGTATATGTAGAACGACAGGACTATTGTTTTTGCAGTTGGAGTCGTGGGTTGAGCTAACACTACACCTTCGGAAACCTTCCAAATTTTTTTCTAGTTTTGCTCATATTTGAGGAAATTTTGGGTGATTTTTTCCGCTTAAAGAACTAGAATTAAAGTTGAGAACTATTCTAAAAAGTTGAGAACAGCAAGAAAAGTAAAGGTGGATATATCGTACTTTGGAATACAAAGAAGAATCTCAAACGACAAAAGAAAATGAACGATTCGACTGCATCCGATAACAGTAGTTATTTCTACTCTGAAACTGAGGTTAGCAAAGTGCTTAAAATTACAGCTTATTCTGTAATGTTGTTCCTGTCGTTTATTGGGAATCTCGTAATGATTGCGATCATTTACAAGAACGCCAACCATCGAATGCGAACAGCAAGTAATTGCTTCATTCTAAACATGGTGGTCTCGAATCTTCTATTTACTATATGGAACGTTCCATTTTCGCTCAAAGCACTTGTGAACGACCACGAATGGAAAATTAGTGGAAACTTTGGGTCATTCTTGTGTAAATTTTGCGTTTTTTCCTGGTTCTTCTCTGAGCTTGTTTCAACTGGAAGCTTATCAGGGATTGCAGTGGACCGCTTTGTTCTCGTTTACTGGCCGACCAAAAACCTTGTTACTAAAAAGATTTCAGCTTTAGCGATAGCTCTAAGTTGGGTTATAGCCACTGCTTTTAGCTCTCCTTTATTTTTATACACGAATGTCTTTCAATACAAGGACAAACTCTATTGTTTCATGAACTTAGGAAGTGAAGGTGTTTTTGAAGCGTTTACTACAGTTACATTCACGCTGTTTATCGCAACTCCTCTATTAACTGTTACTGTGCTATATTTTGCTATAATTATCAAACTATTAGATCAAAAACCAGTAGGTGAAAATATAAACAACCAACGCTTGGAAAGAAAGCGAAAAGAAAACTATCGTATTTGTCTTATGCTTTTGACGATAGTTTTACTCTTCGTACTGTGTGTACTTCCATATTGGACTATTTATCTTTATTGTTTTATTAATCAGCTTGGTAAATATTCTAGTGTCTGTGATCGGAGATATTTTGAAATTACTGTTTTATTGACGTTTGTAAACGCTGCTGCAAATCCATATATTTATATATTTTGTAGTCAATCTTATCTTAATGGCGCAAAGAACTTGTTTTTTAAGGTTCCTATACATCCGGAGTTGACTTCTGTTAGTCATCGAACTCGAAGGACAAATCGCCGTGTTTTTGAAAGAACTGTAGCAAGAACTGATTTGTAACGTGCTCCAGAGTTAATAGAGGGGAACTGTCCCCTATATTAACTCTGCGTGCTCCAAGCTATTGAAATAAAAATTTTAACTATCGTTTGCATCATTTTAGATGTTAATTCGAGAAGGGTTACTGGTTGTTCTGCTGGTTTTCTTTGATTTACCTTCCGTCGTAAAAATCAACATGTGAGTTGAGTATTTAGCATGTTGTAATGCTTGTGGACTGAACTAAATATATGGAAGAGCTCAGTACAGTGCGAGACTGAAGTGCCGGCAATTTCAAAATGAAATTTTTTCTCTTCTTTTTTCCCTTGTTTCCTTTTTTTCTATCTTCGCCATGTTTTCAAATACTCAGTGGTTCTCAAATTAATGAGTGGATTTTCAAGTTTATTTTAGTTTACGTTATTCCTTTTAAAACTAAGTTCCCCAATCCATTATTTACTGATGAACGGTATATTTACACTCCTACAAAATGAATTTAAACTCTACATTTTCCTTGGAGGCTAAACTTATTTGTCGTCTAAAATATTTATAATTTATTTTCAAAAAGGTGTAAATTAAATCAAAGCTCTCAAGATAACTTTTAAATTATCCCTTTCGTTTGTTTAGTGTAAGATTTGTTTATTTAGATTTGATGAGTTCGCCGCTTATGAGGTAGGGCACTGTTTATCGGATTTTAAACTTTGTTGGAATTGTTTGACTAAAATTTTAGAAAAGACTAGATAAAAAATACAAATTGACGGGAGGATTGCCATTAAAAGAAAGTTTTTTTCGTAACTACTTGAATTTTCTAAACGTAAGAAATATAGGAAGCCATTTCCATGCTACGGCATGTGGTACGTTTCCTTCTCATACGAAAACCATTTTTATGGAAAGCCATTTCCCTGTTACGGCATGTCGTACCGTGTAGGTGCTTTAAGTCAGTACGTGGTACGTTTCCTTCTCATACGAAAACCATTTTTATGGGAAGCCATTTCCATGTTACGGCATGTCGTACCGTGTAGGTGCTTTAAGTCAGTACGTGGTACGTTTCCTTCTCATACGAAAACCATTTTTATGGGAAGCCATTTCCATGTTACGGCATGTCGTACGGTGTAGGTGCTTTAAGTCAGTACGTGGTACGTTTCATTCTCATACGAAAAACATTTTTATGGGAAGCCATTTCCATGTTACGGCATGTCGTACCGTTTAGGTGCTTTAAGTCAGTACGTGGTACGTTTCCCTCTCATATGAAAACCATTTTTATGGGAAACTATTTATGGGATAATACTCTACCGTGTACTTGCTGTAAATCCACAGCATGTTATGTTTCCAATTCATACGATATATAACACGCCTTTCTACTGAGATTGATGGGAATTAATGAAACTTATTTTAATTTACTTTTATCTTAATTGACAACGATTATCATCGTTTTAGCGCAAGTTATGATTTGTTGCCAATAATATTATGTGGCTTTCGTGAATTTACACGATTCGAAATTATAAAAAAGATTATGGATATTATAGTTATTGTACTTCAGAAATAGCGAACTTCGGGAGAAGAAAAGACTCGAAATAAGAAAGGCAACACGTTCACTTGCAGGTAAGCTGTGGATATACATACATTCCAAGTACTAACAATACATGCGAGTATACCTATTTAGATATGGGATGGGTGAAAAATGAAGAGCTGCCCAAATGAGTGGACAGCGGTATACTGGCGAGTAAACAGTTCCGCAACGCGTCGCGTGGGAGGGTGGGTGGGCGATTGGATGGATGGGTGAATGGGCGGCTGGGTGGGAAGTCGAACTATCTCAAAGGCGTCGTAGATGAGAGTGACACAAAAGGGAGTGTTCACGCTAATATATACAGGGCAAGGCATGATGGGATATCTATTGTTATGTAAATACTCGCTTTTATTTCAAGTACTTAGAATAGCAATGAAAATCAGTATAGAGTATTTATCACGGCTGAGTATGAGTATAAAAGACATCTCATCTCAATTATCTGCTCACATCTTTTAAAATTACTGAATAATGGTTTTCATTATCTAGTGGATTCTATTGGTGGAGAATTCCTGTATAACAGGCTTTTGTAAGCCCGGTATATGAACAAAAAATTGAAGTCGCCTACCGCGTAATCACCAACCTCCTGAAACGCTTATTAAAAAATACAAATTATTTGAAAAACGACATAATATCCAATCTCATATGCAACTATTTAACTTGCTTTGAGACTTTTTTGTATAGGAGAATTCCCGTATAACAGGTTTTTGTAAGCCCGGTATAGAAAAACAAATTTATAACGGCCTCCCGCGCAATCACCAACCTCCTGAAACGCTTTAAAAAAATATAGTTAAAAAATAAAATTTCTTTGAAAAAAACAACGAATTCATAATATCCAATCCCTGCCTATAAAACTGTTTATTTTTTTCTGCATATTTTCTTAAATGAACATGATACAAAGAATATTTGTGAGAAAAAGAGAAATTTGGGATCGTATTAGTGTGTCTAGGATTTGGCAGACAGGCAGGCAGGTAGGCAGGCCAACTATTGGTCTATTACTATTTAAAAAACATTATTATAATTTAATATACAACGTTGAGTGCTATAGCTAGTGATTAAAATAACACGTTAGGGCTTTCTTTCCATTACATATGAGATTAACAATTAAAGTTCTGGAAAACTCACCCAAAGCAATAAATTATGGAACAAGATGGTTATAATTATCTCCTGTGTCATACAATATTGGAAGACTTTGCTTATATTATTTTTACACAATTTGAGAAGTTGACGTGTGATGGCAGACGTGTTACAGCTGAATAAAAAAAATCGTAAACATTGATGAAAAATATCTAAAAATGCAAAAAAGCCTTATGGCAGTGTGGTGTTATATAATATATCTCTGAATGATGGATTAACCAAGAGATGGCAAAGGTCTGACCATTTGCAGATATTTTTAAGCAGAGACAGTACTTTTGACTCAGATGTTTTGAGTGTTAACTGTACTGCCTGTTGGTCCGCCATTTCAGAGCTACAACTGGGGATCGCTCTTATCGCTTGAAACAATTGACAATGTCATGACAGTATACAGTATTACTTCTGTACACAATTATTGTTGATCCATCCATCCATCCATCCATCCATCCATCCATCATCCATCCATCCATCCATCCATCCATCCATCCATCCATCCATCCATCCATCCATCCATCCATCCATCCATCCATCCATCCATCCATCCATCCATCCATCCATCCATCCATCCATCCATCCATCATCCATCCATCCATCCATCCATCCATCCATCCATCCATCCATCCATCCATCCATCCATCCATCCATCCATCCATCCATCCATCCATCCATCCATCCATCCATCCATCCATCCATCCATCCATCCATCCATCCATCCATCCATCCATCCATCCATCCATCCATCCATCCATCCATCCATCCATCCATCCATCCATCCATCCATCCATCCATCCATCCATCCATCCATCCATCCATCCATCCATCCATCCATCCACCCGTCCGTCCGTCCGTCCGTCCGTCCGTCCATCCATCCATCCATCCATCCATCCATCCATCCATCCACCCGTCCGTCCGTCCGTCCGTCCGTCCGTCCGTCCGTCCGTCCGTCCGTCCGTCCGTCCGTCCGTCCGTCCGTCCGTCCGTCCATCCATCCATCCATCTTTCATTATTGTCATTATTGTTATTCATTATGTCAGTCATTATTTTCGATTCATCCATCCATTCATTCATTCCAGTTCATCTATCTATCCATCCAGTTTCTTTCTTTCTTTCTTCCTTTCTCTTTCCTTCTCTCGGCCCTCCCTACCAAGAATGTTTCTGCTAAATGATTATCAAATTTCTAACATTTCTATTGCTCTTCCCAGTCATAATTTTGAGTAGGTTGTTTTCACTTATCCGACGAAGGATTGACGCCCGAAACGTCAGTTTCACAAAGCTTTTTACGGTGATTCAATTTACCCACAAGTTCCTACTGTTTTATTCAGAAACACTGATGCAGTCCAAATTAGTATCCTACTAGTCATCACCACTTGTCTTCCCAACAGCTTAGAAATAATATCTTTAGCACTACAGCTATTGCTATTATACTTTTCAAATAACCATTAATTCTCCTAATTACAGAACTGTCACCTTGATCACATATATCTTTGTCAACATTTCAAACCTGCATTCAACAAAAACAGCCTTCAGAAAAAATTTTTTTTACGAAACTCTGTCTTTTGGTGACTTAATTATGTTAAAATGAAAACAAAAAATCGTGAAAGCTGGAAGAAAGATAGAAGAAACGACAACAAAATATGTGGTAAAGTTTGACTTCTATTTCAAATATTAATTCGGATATCGAGTTTTCAATTAGATCATCTTCCGACACATCTACCCTGTTCAGCGGATCATCCCCGTATTGTCCATATATGGAAGTACTTTCCCCCTCCCCCCGGGCACATACCAGACTTATCTATTTACAAATTGGCTAAAGCTAATTATCCTTGCAATATCAGACTACCGAATTATTCATCTTGCATATCAAGGTTTTTATATCATCGAAAATTCGATTTATTCCTGGCCAGAGTACGAAAGTATATATCTATTTCGAAGATCGTTGTCGCACCAAGAGCCACAAGCAACAAGCCAAGACCGCCGAGAACGCCGGTACTTTTAGCTGTAACTTTAGTTTATTCATGGTGCATTTTCATTTATTGACTTCACAAATTGCTCCAAGCAAGGCTGCTTGAGATGATAATTATAGTGTAGAGCTATAGCCACTTGCATGAACCATGAATAAATTAATTATAATTAAAAGTACCGACGTTTTCTGGAGCCTTGGCTTGTTACTTGAGGCTCTTGGTGCGACAACGATCTTCGAAATAGGTGTATAAGCAAAAGCTTGAAGTTTCGATGTAAAGTCTACGTTGTAGCCTCAGGTTACATTCAGATCATTATCAAGCATTTCAATTAAGTGCCTTAAATTTTGCCGGAGACTTTTTTTTAGAAAATTGGCCATTTTGCCAAGGCAAGAATGTCGAACGACAGCGTCAGTGATTCGTGCGTTGGCGTTTCCGCACCAAAATATCTTTCCATCTTCACTACGACAGTGTCTTTAGGTCTTACATTAGTCACTGTTTCAGGAAACTCTCTGATATGTTACGCCATTTTGAAAGATCCATTCCACGAGCTACGAACTCCGTTTACGTTTCTGATTCTAAGTCTCGCGATGATAGACCTCTTGGTTGGAATCTTAATGGATCCGATATCGACAGTATTCCATCTTAGCGAAGCACTCAAAATAGACCTCGTAGATATTTGGATTCTCCACATATCTTACTTCATTCTCTCGACAGCTTCGATCCTCTCTTTAGGTGCATTGACAATCGACAGATACGTTGCTGTGATCTACCCTCTGAAATACAAAAGCTATTTGTCTACAAAGAAGTGTATCTATCTGTCCTTGGTTATTTGGCTGGTATCAATAGGACTTAGTATGGTTTATTTTAAATTTGGGTATATATCGTACTCTTTAATTTTCGCCAGTACGGCTGTTTTTCTAACTTTTCTGGTACTATTGTTCGTCTATGTCAGCATCTTTAATCGTCTTCGCACTCAGGTAAGGTCATTGAGCCGTCAAAGAGCTTCGATCACACAAGCAAACAGAACTATGAATAAAAAGAAAATCTCCAGTTTAAAATGGGAAGCGAAGGTTACGAAGGCTTTGGTACTTGTCTTACTCGCCTATATTCTCTGCTTCGCTCCAACATGCATCATTATTTACATCCTAAACTTTTGTACGAAATGCAACTGCGAGTTTATTCACTGGCTTAGAGACTTGCAGTCTGTAATTGTCCTACTAAACTCTGCGATTAATCCTTATTTGTACGCTTGGCGTATGCCGCAGTTCAAAAAAGTTCTATTTAAGTTTTGTACGTGGCTTAGATCAAGCAAGATTGATTCCTGTGAAGTGCCAGGGACGACGTCCAAAGGGGACAACTTGAAAGTGGAAACCGATAAAGAAATTTCACAACGCTTGAAGAAAGAAGAAGGAAGCAAAAATGTCACTGTTACTGTAAGCATCACATTGCGAGAAAAGGGAACTGGCCAAGATAGCAAATGAACACATTGGGTATTTAGAATATAAGAAAAGACGATTCCGAATCAGTGTTATTTCCGCGCAATTCAAAAAGAAATACAAGGAGAAAGAAAGGAGGAGGAAGAGAAGAAGAAGAAGGAGAAGAACAAGAAGAACAAGAACAAGAACAAGAAGAAGAAGAAGACAACTTCTTGGGTGCAATCTTTTCTCATTTCAGACTACGTCGTGTCATTTCCCTAGAGTATCATTTCTTTGTTTATTGGTTGTGAATGGGAAGACAAATGAATATGGATATTTTCAAGAGAGTGACAAGTGCACTAAAATACTAGCAAAATCACTGAAGAATACATGATTTTGTTCAAAACCGCATGCATGTCGTCATCAAGAAAGAAATAATACTCGAGGAAAAGAAAATGACTAATCCTATAATAACCTCTAATAGTAAAACGTTAAACACTCTTTGATCCCAAAATATGTTGATGTATTTTACAGTATATTCGTCTTGTGGGGACCTTGTAGACATAATTATACTTTGCTGGTCAATTTACATAAACAACTTAAAAAATATATATTTAGTCAATATTTGATAACATTTACATCTAACTTGACCTAAAAAGTAAATATTACATGATGAATTGACTAAGAAATTCATTTTTTTACGACAGAAGTTCGGAACATACGAACCCCTTGAAAAGGTTTTACGCAGAAATTGTTGCCATGGTTACGTTAATCAATCATAAAACCATCGGATTACGTTCAACTTATGAAACTATAAAAGGTTAATATTATTAAATCATAAAGTTGTGTAGTTCAAAGTATATTTTTCCTAGTGGTAGTCAGAAAGACCCTCACTCCACCCCATTCCCTCATAAATCATGAGATAGCAACTCTTCGATCCCAAAGTGTGTTGCTACACAGGGCTGGCAACATTCTAGGCACATCTGTCTGTCATAATCTGAACTCAAACCTCTTGTGTGGTAAGGGCGTATTTTTGATAGAATTTCAAGTGTTTTAGTTGTTTCCTATTTAGAACTGGTCACCCTGTGTTGTTGCCCTATGACAGGGGCGACAAAATTAATCGCTAAAATGAATTAGAAAACGATCTCAATAATTTAACTTCCAGCTGCAAAATATAGAACTTTGGATAGCAAATCCTTTCATAAAGAAAAAGTAATTAAAATATTTATTGAATAAATTGCCTTTTTTCGTTGTTGACCCGGAAGTCCTTTTTTCATACGAAGTATAGGTTGCTATCAATAGACGTCACTTCCGGTAATAACTTCGTTTTTAATGGCTTGTAGAATCCTGGAGGTTGTTTTGATCTCTTGTTTTCTGGTTTTCAAGTCGTAGAAAGAGTCAAATACAATAGTTTGAGGACTTCTTTTGACATGTTTTGACATAACATCCGCAAGTTGCCCCTCAGTCTAGTCCAAAACGTCACGTGATAGAGAGCAAGCTAAGACGTCACACTTTTAGGTGTGTCTTTTGAAAAAGCCTTATACTTCATGTGTCTAATTTTTATTTATATTTTCCCACTTGTTTCTACGACGAGTAGCAATATGACATATTACACGAAGTATGTATCTGCTTCCTGAGCAGACATGTTGAGTGGAGTCGAGTAGAGAAGTTATCGAGGAAAATATCCCAGTATTTGTGAATTGTGTGGCTATGAACAAGGCTTAAAATACATTCAGGTAAGTTGTGAATGTTTAAGGATAGGAATAGGAACATATCTAATATATTGTAGACGAGAGAAGATCTTGTCTGATGTTGTATTTTGTTTCAATTTTCTTCAAATATTTCATGCATAAAATTTAATTTCGATCTTCCAAGATCGCTTAAAATTCTTTACATCCTTACATAATGATTTGAAATACAGCTATATTAATAAGATAATTGATAGACTAAGATAATTGTGTGGCTTTGAACATGGCTTAAAATACGTTCAGGTAAGTTGTGAATGTTTTAGGATAGGAATAGGAATATATTTAATGTATTCTATAAGAGGAGAAGTATCTTGAAGCAGCTATAGTCCATATTGTTATTTCCGGGTTGTTTAATAGAACCTTTTCACAATTGGTTAATTGTATAATAACAAAACAACAAAATACCCTGGTTATCTAGAGATTACAATAGCTTGTATTGTTGATCAAAACCATACATTTATAGTGGAGGAGAACAGAACGGAAGAATTAATGTTGTTTGTTGAAGCAAAAGCTAATTAAAATATCAAGTTTTTTATTTGCACCCACAACATCTAAACGTCCAAAAATGTTTTGAATACGAACAGATAAGCTCAAACAAAAAACAACACCTACACACAAAAAGATTATAAAATATCTAAGCTTTATTTTGACAAAGAATTTGAAGGTTTTGAACAGTTTATTTTATACTAAGAATCTTGAAATGTGGAGATAGCAGTTCATTCAAGTAATTTACCACAACAGTTATCCCAGCCACACAAATACTGAGCCAGATAAGCGGTAGTATCGTCGTGTACGGGAATTCTCAGGGGAATTCTATTCAAATGCAAATTTGGAGTAATCAGCTAGAAGTCGTACCCTACGATAGGATAAATTAAGCTATAATAAATATTTATGTGCACATGCTGATGATACATCGTTTAAATATGACTAAAAAATGAGACCACCCAACCATTTCGCTTCGTGGTCTAGTGGTTAGGTTTAGGGTTAGGGTTGGGGTTGGCATTGTAGTAGTCCTTTGGTGCCGAAGGTACCGAGTTCGATTCTTGGTGTCTTCACTTAATTTTTTTTCTAAGTGAGGAGAACCAAAATTTTAAAAGTCTCACTCGTGTGTTCAGAAACTCTATGAATACTTCGTTAATCTGTACACGACAATAGTACCAGATAAGCCTGTAATCCCAAGCTTATAGTTTCTGGTTTTCTTATTTCTTATTGGTGGGGGGAAAATTCTTAAAACAGGCTAAATTCAAAAAATTACCACAAAGTGCGAAAGAAGTGCTATTTCTCAATGATCACTTAAACTTTCGAGGCTTTATTTCTCGTTTCAATGATTTTATCGAAATTTTTGAAGAATCCCCAAACATTTCCTTATAACATGACACCACAGAAACCAAGCTTGGGCTACCTGTGGTGGTTCAAGATATCAAAACATAGAAGCTAAGATTATATCTGGTCCAAAGCGATTTGAGTGGTAGACATAGGGTACTGACTTATTTTTATCTCACATCATAGAGAATACAGCCAATTAGAATGCAGGAAAGCTGTAGGGTTGTATATTTAATAAATTCAACATCTTTTTTGTGCTCTGTTCAGTAATAAAGCACTCAGGAGGTGGCGTAAGCATAAAAAAAGTGCAAGGAGAAGTACAAGTCACTGATTTTGTGTCAGTATTGAATTTATTTATGCAAAAAGAAAAACGGTTGCTGGATCTAGCAGCTTTGAAACACTTAGCGTGTGTGGATGGTGTCAGCACTTTCCTCTTTTCACTAATTAAGTGCACAGTTTTTGACCAATAAAATGTTTTTTGATATAATGTTGATAGAACAGTTTTTGTAGGACAGTGACAAAGCTGATGCCATATGCATGCCTTACTGTGACCATATTTTTCTAGAAATGTTTTGATTTTGAGATTTTTTCTCACACAATGTGATTGGTTTGGCAGCCCTGTGACTTTGGTGTAGCCTTTTCCATGCTGTGTGGATGGCATGTTCTGAATATTTTATTTGATGGAAAGTAAATTCATTTGCAAGGAGCATATGCTTTGCTGTGTAATGACTGTGTTCATGTCATGAGCTTTTCACAATTCTATGAAACTTCTCTATTCCACTCTTCCTCCCCATCATGCACTGTGCCCTTAGTTATTGACCATATCTTTTATGGTTTGGGGACAAAAATTGATTGGATGAGCTACTAGTGGTATATTAGTGATAGAACTCTATTAGTGAAAAGTGCTGGTTTTTAAAACAAACAATGTGAAAAATAAATAACACATATTTCAACCTAATTTCAAAATTGTATGTATTCTTTTGTTGACCAATTAGTAGGTTTATACAAAAACAATAAGACCTCTTATGGGGTATTGACTCATAGACCATGGAAAATGGCTACAGATTTATATAAACTATATAATTCAAGATTATCCAGGGTGAATGGCAGGAAGCTTAACTGGCTTTAATACCCACTTGATAAAGCAGCCAGTAAATCAAAATTTAGAATTTATGAGTTGATTTTTGAGGAGGAAAAACATGGACACTAAAAATGTGTTTCTTAATAATTGATAGAGAATCTGTATCGGATGTAAGAATTTGCTGCTTCATTTCCCAACAATGTCAAATCTATCATTGTATACATAGCATATTGTTTTATACTGTGTATAGCCTTTTAACCATATAATGCAAACACGGAGTTTAGTTCTTAGGGGATTGAAGCCTAGCTTAGCTCTCCTAGATAAGAACAGGGAGTGGGTGGGAGCTCAGCCACCCCACATTTTGGATATCCAACTTTTTGGTGTCATTTTGGATATCTATTTAGTAATAATTAGTATTACAATTATAAAAAATTAATATAGTGCGTTTGAATTCACCTTTTCTCTACAAAAATACAGAGGGAAATCGATAATGAATTTTGTTGAGAATAACAACATGCCGTAGAAACCGTCCAATGCATTTGTCTCTAATAAAATAATATATATAAATATTTATTGGCTTCTCTACAGAGTAGCTATTCATCCATCAATGTAATTGGAATTTAGGAGTTGATTATTTTTAAGAGAACCTAGTTAAAAAGGAGAAAATCATAGGAGAAAATCATAACAAGCAACCTTGAGATTTCTTCGTTCCAAATTCAGCTACATGTATTCAGCTGCAAGACAGGATTAGCTACTCCAAAAAAAAACTTCCCCTACATCTCCTTCAGCTATTTGGATTTCTATTGGTTTAAGCAAAATACATTGCTATTGTTCCAGTTATCAATCAACTGATTCCATCTAATGAACTTTATTACCAGCCCTCAATGAAGTGCTATCTGATTGCTCTTGGTTTTCCACCATCAGCATATATTTCTATAGAACTAATACTTGCCATTCAGCTCAAGTAAAGAAACCCACACTAGACCTAGCTTAAATAAAGTTTAGAAATTTAGAAATCATAGAAGCAATTGCCCTAATTCACTATGACGTCACATCAAAACAATCTTTTGTTTAAAAGCAAAGGATCATGGTCGTCGGAGGGTTTCAAATCAACGCAAATTCACCGAAAATTGTTCTAAAACCCGTATCAATCCACAAAGTTTAAACTGTTTTGCTAGGAGCAAATTTTGTTGAATTTTCTATTAAATTTGGCGATTCTATCCCCCACATAAACAAGCAGTGACGTCATAGTGAAATAGGGCAATTGATATGATCATTACTTTTTTATTTCCTTACTCAGTGATGGCCTCGGCAAGCTGGTGCAGAGAAACATATGAAAAGATCAACTACACCAAGCTTTGTAGGTTACTAGTCGATGGAGGCACACAAGCGGTTTGTTCTGTATTTGATGGGAAATATCCACCATCTTCATTGAAAGCCTTCTTAAATGCTAACAAGACAACACTACAAAAGCTGAAGAAACTAAAAGGGAAAGTACTGAATAACGACCAATGGGACAAACTGTATCCACCAAATGGGAGCGACCCTCAATCTAAAGACTTTGATATCACTTTACTGTTTGTTATTCTAAGAAATATCTGTGGACTTACACGACCAGCATGTGGATGGGATGTCTTACCACCAGTAGCAGACAACTCACTAGAGGCTAACCTTGCCAGGATAAAGTACTACAGAAACAATACAATAGCACACAAACCAAATACTGACATCAATGATGCTGACTTTGAGAAACACTGGCAAGATATCTCATCTGCTCTTCTATCACTGGGACTGAGTCAAGATGATATAGATGATTTGAAGTCTGCTCCTTTGGGAGTGAAAGACTACAACCAGTTACTCAATGATTGGTATATATCAGATAAGGATGTCAAAACACAGCTAGAGGATCTGAAGTCAGACACAGCATACCTCAAGTCAGACACAGCAGACCTCAAGTCAGACACAGCAGACCTCAGGTCAGACACAGCAAACCTCAAGTCAGACACAGCAGACCTCAAGTCAGACACAGCAGACCTCATGTCAGACACAGCAGACCTCAAGTCAGACACAGCAGACCTCAGGTCAGACACAGCAGTCCTCAAGTCAGACACAGCAGACCTCAAGTCAGACACAGCAGATCTCAAGTCAAACACAGCAGATATTAAGGATAAACTAGATGACGTCAGGAATGTGTGCATTGAAACACGACAAAGGAATCAACAGATCCAACAGCTGGCTATTTCTGACTTTAGACCAGAAATAAATACAAAATGTAAGTTTTTCCATCCAAACACTCGTCAGTGGATTCTTGATCAAGTCAAATCCCATGTTGACAGTGACCACCCAGACTCGTGTATAATGCTGATCACCGCAGGTCCAGGTATGGGCAAATCAACTCTTGCTGCTAAGATCTGTCAGACATACAAGGAACTTGGATGTCTTGCAGGATGTCACTTCTTTCAGTTCAGTAACTCTACTAGAAACAATCCAAGGTTGATGCTGCAGTCCATAGCAAAGCAGATGTGTGACACTGTTCCTGGTTATCGAGATGCCTTAGAAAGGAAACTGCAAACTGATCTTGGTAAGGAGGTTTGCGAGATGAACTGTGAGGAACTGTTAACCATTTTGCTGGAAGAACCATTGTGTAACGTGGAACAAAAAGACTCTCACTTGGTTGTTGTTATAGATGCTTTAGACGAGTGTTTGCATGATCCAAAAGATGAACTACTAAAGGCATTAAGGAAAAAACTGTCATGCTTCCCTTCATGGCTTCGATTTATTCTAACCAGTAGACCATCAACAAATACCTCTGCGCTTGGTTCAATTGTTGCTGTAGAAATAAGACCAGAAGATGAATCTAATATGGAAGACCTTAAAACATTTTTGAGCTTCGAGCTTAAAGCTCTCTATCCACAATGCGACAATGACGATAATGTAGATCTTGTAAAGAACCTAGTGGAAATGACAAAAGGTTTGTTCTTAGTGGCTTTCTTTGTAATCGACTATATGAAAAGAGAAAATGTTGCATCACTGGCACCAGAGAAAGTTTTGCAGCTGTTTCCTAATGGGATCTCATCAGTGTATGAGGATTATTTCTCTCGTCTTAAAGGAGTATTACTACCTTCCCTATCAGAGAAGGCAGGGTTCTACAAGATGCTTGAAGCTGTTGTGGCAACAAAATCCCCTTTGCCAAAGAACATGTTTTACAATATTCTTTGTCTCAAGAGCGAGCGTGAAGTCCCTCGCGAAGAGAAAAAGAATAGAAAAGATGCGTTGAACTCACTTCATTGGTTGTTTCCTGTTGAGGGGGATCACGTGACAGCATTTCACAAGTCAGTATTTGATTGGTTGATTCTTCAAGAAGATGAAGAACATGACTTTAGTGTTCGTGTTGAAGACGGGGAAGAAGTACTTGCCAGTCAGTGTAATGATGTCCTGAGTGACATACGAAACGGAAAAAAAGATCTGGACAAACCATTGTATCTTACAGACAGCGAGAAGTATGCTCTAGGATTTCTTCGTTACCTTGTAGATAAAAACTCATCAGTCGTCAAAGGAGATAAGTATGGATTCTTTTCGAACATTTATCTGTGTACTGCAATAATGATAGCGGAAGACGACTATTTTGGCGTTTTTGGCTATCTTAATATTTACGGTGAAGTTAGTCCTTTACTTAAATTGCTTTATGAAATGAGATTTCGCTTCTCTACCATCAGCGGTCCTCACGACCGTTCTTGCCGCTTTTTTCGTGACATTTCATTTGGTCGTTACCTTGCATTCGTTTTGCAAGCTGCACATGCGAATGGATTGAGTGTAGAAATACCGCCAAAACAACTTTTTCCTTATTTTGATGAGATTTTATTGCAGACTCCACAGTCCAAACACGGTGTACTAGAGTATCTACTTAAATGTAAGGATGGGTTTATAGCTGTTTTCCTATATTGTTCAATTTCACTGTCAACTGCAATATATAAGTTCCAGCTTAATGGGCGCCTTATCAAGTCGAAATCCTTTCCTGGCCAAAGGTTCATAACCACCTCACCGAGCATCAACTTCATCGTTGTTGCCAAAAGAAATGGGAACAAGATTAAGATGTTAGACGCAACAACACTTGAAGTGATCAGTCAATACAAGTCTCCCCATGATGAAATGCAAACATGTCACGTGTTTGAAAACCATCAGGGTTGCTTCGTTGTCATCAAGGGTTGTCATGGCAACAAGGTCTACGTCATTGAAGGACTAACGGGACATTTACATAACAGCATTACAGTGAATGAAGATAGTACTGTAATGGACGTTAGCTGCAAAGGCCATATTGTGGTGACAAGAACATGGGAACGCGACGAGCCAGAAAATGTAAATACCTTTACCACTAAAGATGGTGAAGTAGAGCTGATGAATTGGAGAAGTATTAAGAATATTCAGTCCGGTATTCAGACACCACCTGAAGAGAACAATATCTACAACTACCGAGAAATGCTACTATATCACTATGACAGGACAAAGCAGCCCATTCCCGTGTACCCACTAGTAGAAAAGATATGCAGTTGTATATCATTTGTATATCCCCATTCGTGCCCTCTTGATTTCGACGACGCGGTTCATGTTTCTGAAGATGGATGTCTTCTTGCATATCATTATAAGGATTCCATATTCATAGTCAACACGTCAGATGGCTCTTTGTTTAAACGTTGGGCATTTGACATATCGGTGTTATCGTGGCTTAATATTTTGTTCGTATCAAGGCCATATCTCGTGGTCGCTGATCACGGAGAGGTCATGTACGTGATAAATCTCCAAACAGATGAGATTGAGCACATATTCTATGTTCCATATCCTGTTTTGCCAGATAGAAACCAATTCCGTCTGGTGCCAGAAGAAGATGGGAAGTTCTTCAACTTGATCAGCTATCTCAACTTTTCATTTAATAAAGTGTCAAGACTTGTGTTTCATAAGTTAAACCTTCAAGGTTTTCAATAAAAACACACGTCTTCAATGGATCTCAGTTGAGAACAAAGTGACAAGTTTACACGTGACTACAAACGTAATCTTAAGAAAATGTCGCTGACCATAAGGAGAAGCTGACAGTCATGTTACTGACCATAAGGAAAAGCTGACAGTCATGTTACTGACCATAAGAAGAAGCTGACAGTCATGTTACGGACCATAAGAAGAAGCTGACAGTCATGTTACTGACCATAAGAAGAAGCTGACAGTCATGTTACTGACCATAAGGAGAAGCTGACAGTCATGTTACTGACCATAAGAAGAAGCTGACAGTCATGTTACTGACCATAAGGAGAAGCTGACAGTCATGTTACTGACCATAAGGAGAAGCTGACAGTCATGTACTGACCATAAGGAGAAGCTGACAGTCATGTTACTGACCATAAGGAGAAGCTGACAGTCATGTTACTGACCATAAGAAGAAGCTGACAGTCATGTTACTGACCATAAGGAGAAGCTGACAGTCATGTTACTGACCATAAGGAGAAGCTGACAGTCATGTTACTGACCATAAGGAGAAGCTGACATTCATGTTACTGACCATAAAGAGAAGCTGACAGTCATGTTACTGCTTTTGCATTTTTTGACGATATGGCGAAGCCTCAATTTAATGTGAGCTATATAGTGCCTTCAAAGCGTATTTAACTGAGTTATTCTCTAAGAGGTCACAAATTCATAGATACGACACTAGAAATAGACAGTCTCCATCTTTCTAAGTGCCGGACAGTTTTGGAGCAACAATCGTCTTTCTATCGCGGCACGTACATCTGGAATTTTCTTTCTGATGAGCATCGTAACTGTCCTTCTGTATCTTCCTTTAAGAGTAATCTTAAATCAGCGTTGTTGCGCAACTGGCTAAGTAATTATTTTTAATGCCTAGCAGATTTTTTTGTTTTTTCTTTTATTCACTATTTATAATTATAGTATAGTATCTTATAGTAGTTCCTCCTTATTATTATTGGTAGGCATTAGATATTCGATAACAGTGGAAGTTCATTATCTTTCTATTTCAATTTTATTGTAATTTTTGATACTCTTTTTATAGTTTTATAGTTGTGAAGATGATCCCCTCAGGGAACCTAATAACGTCTATTGTATTGTATTGAATTGTATCAATTTGTCATCGCCAAAGGTATAATAGGCGATAGGTCATTCCGACATGGAAATGGTTTCGTTGAATACAAAGAACTTTGAATCAGTCTCAATTCTAAGGTCCATGTTCTTGACGAGAATAAGAAGCAGAAACACAAATCACTCCAGCTATTCTTGGATCTTGGAATAGTGACATATATCCTATCGCCTTTCGCCTATTGCCTTTGGCGATGACAACGTTTATTGAAATAAGTGTATAAAGTATGTGTAGTAGATACGGATTGATCCAATAGTAAGACCTTTCCCGAATGCATGCGCATGTTGAATGACCACAAAAAAATGGTTGCATGTCGAGGTTGGAATTGGTAAAATACAGTGAATGTATAAACACATGAAGTCTAACCTCGACTTGAAACCATTGTTTCGTGGTTACTCAAGCGAATTCACAAAAGGTCTAATAGCATTGCCTTAGACTTATTGTGATTACTAATAAGACTGTTTCGCTTTAGCCAAATATCAATACGATAAGGTCTTGATTAACTTTCTCTTCGGCTATATTAACGTCTTCCGAAACCTTGTTACTAAAAAGATTGCAGCTTTAGCGATAGCTCTAAATTGGGTTATAGCCACTGCTTTTAGCTCTCCTTTATTTTTATACACGAACGTCTTTCAATACAAGGGCAAACTCTATTGTTTCATGAACTTAGGAAGTGAAAGTGTTTTCGAAGCGTTTACATTGACGGTTAGAAAATGTACTTCCGTCGTAAAAATCAACATGTTAGTTGAGTATTTGGCATGCTGTAATGCTTGTGGACTGAACTAAATATATGGAAGAGCTCCGTACAGTGCGAGAAGTGCAATTTCAAAATATGAGGTTTTTTGAAAAATATTTTCTTCTTCTTTACTATTTTATTTCTTTCACTCCTTCTTTTTTCCCTTTTTTTTTTCTTTTTTCTATCTTCACCATGTTTTCAAATACTCAAATTAATGAGTGGATTTTCAAGTTTATTTTAGTTTACGTTATTCCTTTTAAAACTAAGTTCCCCAATCCATTATTTGCTGATGAACGGTATATTTACACTCCTACAAAATAAATTAAAATTCTAAATTATCCTTGGAGGCTAAAATAATATAAACTTATTTGTCGTCTAAAATATTTTATAATTTATTTTCAAAAAGGTGTAAATTAAATAAAAGCTCTCAAGACAACTTTTAAATCATCCCTTTTGTTTGTTTAGAGGACGATTTGTTTATTTAGATTTGATGAGTTCGCGGCTTTTAAGGTAGGACACTGTTAATTGATTTTAAACTTTATTGGATTTGTTTGACTAAAATTTTAGAAAAGACTAAATAAAAGATACAAATTTACGGGAGGATTGCCATTAAAAGAAAGTATTTTTCGTAACTATTTGAATTTTCTAAACGTAAGAAATAATAGGAAGCCATTTCCATGTTACGGCATGTGGTACGTTTCCTTCTCATACGAAAACCATTTTTATGGGAAGCCATTTCCATGTTACGGCATGTCGTACCGTGTAGGTACTTTAAGTCAGTACGTGGTACGTTTCCTTCTCATACGAAAACCATTTTTATGGGAAGCCATTTCCATGTTACGGCATGTCGTACCGTTTAGGTGCTTTAAGTCAGTACGTGGTACGTTTCCCTCTCATATGAAAACCATTTTTATGGGAAACTATTTATGGGATAATACTCTACCGTGTACTTGCTGTAAATCCGCAGCATGTTATGTTTCCAATTCATACGATATATAACACGCCTTTCTACTGAGATTGATGGGAATTAATGAAACTCATTTTAATTTACTTTTATCTTAATTGACAACAATTATCATCGTTTTAGCGCAAGTTATGATTTGTTGCCAATAATATTATGTGGCTTTCGTGAATTTACACGATTCAAAATTATAAAAAAGATTATGGATATTATAGTTATTGTACTTCAGAAATAGCGAACTTCAAGAGAAGAAAAGACTCGAAATAAGAAAGGCAACACGTTCACTTGCAGGTAAGCTGTGGATATACATACATTCCAAGTACTAACAATACATGCGAGTATACCTATTTAGATATGGGATGGGTGAAAAATGAAGAGCTGCCCAAATGAGTGGACAGCGGTATACTGGCGAGTAAACAGTTCCGCAACGCGTCGCGTGGGAGGGTGGGTGGGCGGTTGGATGGATGGGTGAATGGGCGGCTGGGTGGGAAGTCGAACTATCTCAAAGGCGTCGTAGATGAGAGTGACACAAAAGGGAGTGTTCACGCTAATATATACAGGGCAAGGCATGATGGGATATCTATTGTTATGTAAATACTCGCTTTTATTTCAAGTACTTAGAATAGCAATGAAAATCAGTATAGAGTATTTATCACGGCTTCTTATTTTACTATAGGTATAAAAGACATCCGTGTCATCATTCGATAGTCTCAATTATCCGCTCACATCCTTTAAAATTACTGAATAATGGTTTTCATTATCTAGTGGGTTCTATTGGTGGAGAATTCCTGTATAACAGGTTTTTGTTAGCCCGGTATTTGAACAAAAAATTGAAGTCGCCTACCGCGTAATCACCAACCTCCTGAAACGCTTATAAAAAAATTACAAATTATTTGAAAAACGACATAATATCCAATCTCATATGCAACTATTTAACTTGCTTTGGGACATTTTTGTATAGGAGAATTCCCGTATAACAGGTTTTTGTAAGCCCGGTATAGAAAAACAAATTTATAACGGCCTCCCGCGCAATCACCAACCTCCTGAAACGCTTTAAAAAATATAGTTAAAAAATAAAATTTCTTTGAAAAAAAACAACGAATCCATAATATCCAAACCCTGCCTATAAAACTGTTTAATTTTTTCTGCATATTTTCTTAAATGAACATGATACAAAGAATATTTGTGAGAAAAAGAGAAATTTGGGATCGTATTAGTGTGTCTAGGATTTGGCAGACAGGCAGGCAGGTAGGCCAACTATTGGTCTATTACTATTTAAAAAACATTATTATAATTTAATATACAACGTTGAGTGCTATAGCTAGTGATTAAAATAACACGTTAGGGCTTTCTTTCCATTACATTTGAGATTAACAATTAAAAGTTCTGGTAAACTCACCCAAAGCAATAAATTATGGAACAAGATGGTTATAATTATCTCCTGTGTCATACAATATTGGAAGACTTCGCTTATATTATTTTTACACAATTTGAGAAGTTGACGTGTGATGGCAGACGTGTTACAGCTGAATAAAAAAAATCGTAAACATTGATGAAAAATATCTAAAAATGCAAAAAAGCCTTATGGCAGTATGGTTTTATATAATATATCTCTGAATGATGGATTAACCAAGAGATGGCGAAGGTCTGACCATTTGCAGATATTTTTAAGCAGAGACAGTACTTTTGACTCAGATTTTTTGAGTGTTAACTGTACTGCCTGTTAGTCCGCCATTTCAGAGCTACAACTAAGGATCGCTCTTATCGCTTGAAACAATTGACAATGTCATGACAGTATACAGTATTACTTCTGTACACAATTATTGTTGATCCATCCATCCATCCATCCATCCATCCATCCATCCATCCATCCATCCATCCATCCATCCATCCATCCATCCATCCATCCATTATTGTTATTCATTATACGATTATTTTCGATTCATCCATCCATTCATTCCAGTTCATCCATCTTTCATCCAGTTTCTTTCTTTCTTCATCCTTTCTCTTTCCTTTTCTCCCTCCCTACCAAGAATGTTTCTGCTAAATGATTATCAAATTTCTAACATTTCTATTGCTCTTCCCAGTCATAATTTTTGAGTAGGTTGTTTTCACTTTTCCGACGAAGGACTGACGCCCGAAACGTCAGTTTCACAAAGCTTCTTACGGTGATTCAATTTATCCACAAGTTCCTACTGTTTTATTCAGAAACACGGACGCAGTCCAAATTCGTATCCTACTAGTCATCACCACTTGTTTTCCAAACAGCTTAAAAATAATATCTTTAGCACTATAACCATTGCTATTATACTTTCCAAATAACCATTCTTCTAATTACAGGACTGTCACCTTGATCACATATATCTTTGTCAACGTTTCAAACCCGCATTCAACAAAAACATCCTTCAGAAAATATTTTTTTACGAAACTCTGACTTTTGGTGACTTAATTATGTTAAAATGAAAACAAAAAATCGTGAAATCTAGAAGAAACATAGAAGAAACGACAACTTCGAGAACAAACATATGTGGTAAAGTTTGACTTCTATTTCAAATATTAATTCGGATATCGCCGGCGTTTTCAGTTAGATCATCTTCCGACACATACCAGACTTATCTATTTACAAATTGGCTAAATCTAATTATCCTTGCAATATCCGGCTACCGAATTATTCATCCTGCATATCAAGGTTTTTATATCATCGAAAATTCGATTTATTCCTGGCCAGAGTACGAAAGTATATACCTATTTCGGAAATCGTTGTCGCACCAAAAGCCACAAGCAACAAGCCAAGACCGCAGAGAAAGCCGGTACTTTTAGCTGTAATTAGTTTATTCATGGTACATTTTCATTTATTGACTTCACAAATTGCTACAAGCAAGGCTGCTTGAGATGATAATTAGTGTAGAGCTATAGCCACTTGCATGAACCATGAATAAATTAATTATAATTAAAAGTACCGACGTTCTCTGGAGCCTTGGCTTGTTACTTGAGGCTCTTGGTGCGACAACGATCTTCGAAATAGGTGTATAAGCAAAAGCTTGAAGTTTCGATGTAAAGTCTACGTTGGAGCCTCAGGTAACATTCAGATCATTATCAAGCATTTCAATTAAGTGCCTTAAATTTTGCCGGAGACTTTTATTTAGAAAATTGGCCATTTTGCCAAGGCAAGAATGTCGAACGACAGCGTCAGTGATTCGTGCGTTGGCGTTTCCGCACCAAAATATCTTTCCATCTTCACTACGACAGTGTCTTTAGGTCTTACATTAGTCACTGTTTCAGGAAACTCTCTGATATGCCGGTTACGCCATTTTGAAAGATCCATTCCACGAGCTACGAACTCCGTTTACTTTTCTGATTCTAAGTCTCGCGATGACAGACCTCTTGGTTGGAATCTTAATGGATCCGATATCGACAGTATTCCATCTTAGCGAAGCACTCAAAATAGACCTCGTAGATATTTGGATTCTCCACATAACTTACTTCATTCTCTCGACAGCTTCGATCCTCTCTTTAGGTGCATTAACAATCGACAGATACGTTGCTGTGATCTACCCTCTGAAATACAAAAGCTATTTGTCTACAAAGAAGTGTATCTATCTGTCTTTGGTTATTTGGCTGGTATCAATAGGACTTAGTATGGTTTATTTTAAATTTGGGTATATATCTTACTCTTTAATTTTCGCCAGTACGGCTGTTTTTCTAACTTTTTTGGTACTATTGTTCGTCTATGTCAGCATCTTTAATCGTCTTCGCACTCAGGTAAGGTCATTGAGCCGTCAAAGAGCTTCGAGCACACAAGCAAACAGAACTATGAATAAAAAGAAAATCTCCAGTTTAAAATGGGAAGCGAAGGTTACAAAGGCTTTGGTACTTGTCTTACTCGCCTATATTCTCTGCTTCGCTCCAGCATGCATCATTATTTACATCCTAAACTTTTGTACGAAATGCAACTGCGAGTTTATTCACTGGCTTAGAGACTTGCAGTCTGTAATTGTCCTACTAAACTCTGCGATTAATCCTTATTTGTACGCTTGGCGTATGCCGCAGTTCAAAAAAGTTCTATTTAAGTTTTGTACGTGGCTTAGATCAAGCAAGATTGATTCCTGTGAAGTGCCAGGGACGACGTCCAAAGGGGACAACTTGAAAGTGGAAACCGATGAAGAAATTTCACAACGCTTGAAGAAAGAAGAAGGAAGCAAAAATGTCACTGTTACTGTAAGCATCACATTGCGAGAAAAGGGAGCTGGCCAAGATAGCAAATGAACACATTGCGTATTTAGAATATAAGAAAAGACGATTCCGAATCAGTGTTATTTCCGCGCAATTCAAAAAGAAATACAAGGAGAAAGAAAGGAGGAGGAAGAGAAGAAGAAGAAGGGGAAGAAGAAGAAGAAGAAGAACAAGAACAAGAACAAGAACAAGAACAAGAACAAGAACAAGAACAAGAACAAGAACAAGAACAAGAACAAGAACAAGAACAAGAACAAGAACAAGAACAAGAACATGAACAAGAACAAGAACAAGAACAAGAACAAGAACAAGAAGAGGAAGAAGAAGAAGAAGAAGAAGAAGAAGAAGAAGAAGAAGAAGAAGAAGAAAAGAAGAAGAAGAAGAAGACAACTTCTTGGGTGCAATCTTTTCTCATTTCAGACTACGTCGTGTCATTTCCCTAGAGTATCATTTCTTTGTTTATTGGTTGTGAATGGGAAGACAAATGAATATGGATATTTTCAAGAGAGTGACAAGTGCACTAAAATACTAGCAAAATCTCTGAAGAATACATGATTTTGTTCAAAACCGCATGCATGTCGTCATCAAGAAAGAAATAATACTCGAGGAAAAGAAAATGACTAATCCTATCATAACCTCTAATAGTAAAACGTTAAACACTCTTTGATTCCAAAATGTGTTGATGCATTTTACAGTATATTTGTCTTGTGGAGACCTTGTGGACATAATTATACTTTGCTGGTTAATTTACATAAACAACTTAAGAAATATATATCTAGTCAATATTTAATAACATTTGCATCTAACTTGACCTAAAAAGTAAATATTACATGATGAATTGACTAAGAAATTCATTTTTTTACGACAGAAGTTCGGAACATACGAACCCCTTGAAAAAGTCTGACGCAGAAATTGTTGCCATGGTTACGTTAATAATCATAAAACCATCGGATTACGTTCAACTTATGAAACTATTATGTACATATTGACTGAGTTAGGTCGGGCCGTACGGGAAAATATTTGGCTCGAGGTATTGCCGTACAAATGACCGAGCGCAGCGAGGTACGTGCAAATGACCGAGAGCCAAATATTTTCTCGTACGGCCCGACCTAACTGAGTCAATAAGAATTTTATCATATGATCCTCACGAAAATAAAAATAATTAAAAAAAGAAAGCGCGCGGATTTGAGCAGGGCCGGACGGGTTTTTCCGTCCCGCTTACGTCGACCCGTCCGGCCCCCATCACGTGACTTTTTCTAATGGTTTTATGAGAGCGCGCGAGCATGGCCGTACGGGTCATACGTCATATGATAAAAAGGTTATTATTTTTAAATCATAAAGTTGTGTAGTTTAAAGTATGTTATTCCTAGTGGTAGTCAGAAAGACCCTCACCCCACCCCCCTCATAAATCGTGAGATAGCAACTCTTCGATCCCAAAGTGCGTTACTACACAGGGCTGGCAACATTCTAGGCACATCTGTCTGTCATAATCTGAACTCAAACCTCTTGTGTGGTTGGGGGGGGGGGGGGTTGATAGAATTTCAAGTGTTTTAGTTGTTTCCTATTTAGAACTGGTCACCCTGTGTTGTTGCCCTATGACAGGGGCGACAAAAATTAATAGCTTAAATAAAGCAGAAAAGGATCTCAATAATTTAACTTCCAGCAGAAAAATATAGAAATTTGGATAACAAATCCTTTCATAAAGAAAAAGTAATAAAAATATTTATTGAATAAATTGCCTTTTTTCGTTATTGACCCGGAAGTCCTTTTTTCATACGCAGTATAGGTTGCTATCAATGACGTCACTTCCTGTACTAGCTTCTTTTTTAATGGCTTGTAGAATCTTGGAGGTTGTTTTGATTGTTTTCTGGTTTCATGTCGTAGAAAGAGTCAAATACAATAGTTTGAGGACTTCTTTTGACATGTTTTGACATAACATCCTCTAGTTGCCCCTCAGTCTAGTCCAAAACGTCACGTGATTAAGAGTAAGCAAAGACGTCACACTTTTAGGTGTGTCTTTTGAAAATGCCTTATACTTCATGTATCTAATTTTTACTCGGGCTACCTGCATGGTAAAATACCAACAAGTAATTTCTAATTTCCAGTAAATAACAAAACTTTGCCGACATTTCTATTTTATCATCAGAGTTAGAGAAAAAAACAAATTATGAACATTCTTCAGGAAAGCACACTGGCTCTTATTAATTAAAAGCCACACAGACATTGAAAGAAATTAACAAAATTGTGTTCCATAAACACTAGCCACATGCAGTCCAATACTGCTTATTTTTGGACTTTCTTTCTATCCCAGTCCTTTCATTTCCTAAAACTACTTAAAAGATTAGTAGCCCGAGTAAACGCCTATAGGGCGTCTAGTTATTTTCATTCTCCCACCTGTTTCTACGATGACTCATCGCAATATGACACGTCACACGAGAACTATGTATCTACTTTCTGACCAGACATGTTCAGTCGAGTCGAGTAGAGAAGTTTATCGAGGAAAATATCACATATTTGTGAATTGTGTGGCTTTGAACACGGCAAGTAAAACATTCAGGTAAGTTGTGAATGTTTTAGGATAGGAATAGGAATATGTTTAATGTATTCTGGGAGAGGAGAAGTCTCTTTGAAGCAGCTAGTATTCCATATTGTCATTTGTGGGTCGTTTAGAACCTCTTCCAAGTTGGTTAATTTTATCATAACAAAACAACAAAATACCTTGGTTATCTATATGTTGATGTGATGCGTTAAATACGCTTTATCAATTATTAAAAATCGCATTAAACAATCCATGAATTAAGGAAACACAATAGAAATCATGACCGTGAAGGAGGTTTTATATCTGATATAGATTCGTATTCATTTGCATGCAACTTGGATTTTCTCTATCAAACTTGGTTCATTTCGTAAAGAATTCGGTACAATATGAGAACATACTAATAAATAATTTAATAAACTCGCAGATCGTGTTTTGTTGGGTCTAAAAACACCCCTGCTCTTATATTAAACACAACATATATAGAAGTAGAAGTAGAAGTTGTATTGTTGATCAAAACCATGCATATATACTGGAGGAGAACAGAACTGAAGAATTACTGTTGTTTGTTGAAGCAAAAGCTAAAATATCACCAATAATGTCTTGAATACGAACAGAACAGAACAGAACAGAACAGAACAGAAACAGAAACAGAAACAGAAACAGAAACAGAAACAGAAACAGAAACAGAAACAGAAACAGAAACAGAAACAGAAACAGAAACAGAAACAGAAACAGAAACAGAAACAGAAACAGAAACAGAACAGAAACAGAAACAGAAACAGAAACAGAAACAGAAACAGAAACAGAAACAGAAACAGAAACAGAAACAGAAACAGAAACAGAAACAGAAACAGAAACAGAAACAGAAACAGAAACAGAAACAGAACAGAACAACAGAACAGAACAGAACAGAACAGAACAGAAGTCAGAGTAGAATAGAATAGAATAGAATAAAATAACACAAAGAGATTAGAAAATATCTAAGCTTTATTTTGACAAAGGAATTGAAGGTTTTGAACAGTAATTTACTTTATACAAAAATCTTCAAATTTGGAGATAGCAGTTGTTCAAGTAATTTACCACCACATGTATCCTAGACACACATTGCTGAGCCTGATAACCCTATGCTCCAAAGCTTAGTTTCTGCATGGTTTTCTTATTTCTTGTTGGTGGGGAAAAATTCTTAAAACAGGCTAAATTCAAAAAATAACCACACAGAGTGAAAGAATTAGTGCTATTTCTCAATGATCACTTAAAATTCCGAGGCTTTATTTCACGTTTCAATGATTTTATTGAAATTTTTGAAGAATCCCCATACATTTCCCTATAACATGGCACCAAAGAAACCAAGCTTGGGCTACCTGTGGTGGTTCAAGATATCAAAACATAGAAGCTAAGGTTATATCTGGTCCAAAGCGATTTTCATACGAGTGGTAGACATATGGTACTGACTTATTTTTATCTCACATCATAGAGAATACAGCCAATTAGAATGCAGGAAAGCTGTAGGGTTGTATATTTAATAAATTCAACAGCTTTTTTGTGCTCCGTTCAGTAATAAAAAGCACTCACGACGTGGCATAAGCATAAAAAAAGTGCAAGGAAAAGCACAAGTCACTGATTTTATGTCAGTATTGAATTTATTTATGCAAAAAGAAAAACGGTTGCTGGATCTAGCAGCATTGAACACTTAGCGTGTGTGGATGGTGTCAGCACTTTGCTCTTTTCACTAATTTATTTTTTTAGTGCGCAGTTTTTGACCAATAAAAACTATTAGATATAATGTTGATAGAACAGTTTTTGTAGGACAGTGACAAAGCTGATGTCATATGCATGCCTTTTTACTGTGACCATATTTTTCTAGAAATATTTTGATATTGAGATTTTTTCTTGCACAATGTGATTGGTTTGGCAGTGCTGTGACTTTGGTGTAGCCCCATCCATGCTGTGTGCATGGCATCCCATGTTCTGAGTATTTTATTTGATGGAGGCAGTAAATTCATGTGCAATGAACATTAATGCTTTGCCGTGTCATGACTGTGTTTGTGTCATGAGCTTTTCACAATTCTATGAAACATTTTATTCCACTCTTCCTTCCCATCATGCACTGTGCCCTTAGTTATTGACCATATCTTCTATGGTTAGGGGACAAAAATTGATTGGATGAGCTATTTATGGTATATTAGTGAATATAGAACTCTATTAGTGAAAAGTGCTGGTTTTTAAAACAAACAATGTGAAAAATAAATAACACGTATTTGAAACTAATTTCAAAATTGTATGTATTCTTTTGTTGACCAATTAGTAGATTTATACAAAAACAATAAGACCTCTTATGGGGTATTGACTCATAGACCATGGATAATGGCTACAGGTCATTGTATAGATAGCATATTTTTTTATACTGTGTATAGCCTTTTAGCCATATAATGCAAACACGGAGTTTAGTTCTTAGGGGATTGAAGCCTAGCTTAGCTCTCCTAGATAAGAACAGGGAGTGGGTGGGAGCTCAGCCACCCCACATTTTGGATATCCAACTTTTTGGTGTCATTTTGGATATCTATTTAGTAATAATTAGTATTACAATAATTATAATAAATTAATATCTAAGTGCTTTTGAATTAACCTTTTCTCTACAAGAATAAAGAGAGAAATCGATAATAAATTTTGTTAAGAATGACGACATGAAATAATATTTATAAATATTCATTGGCTTCTCTACAGAGTATAGCTATTCTTCCATCATAATGTAATTGGTATTCGGTAGTTGAATTTTTAGGGACGTGGCCAGAGAACCTAGTAAAAAAAACCTTGAAGCTCAGTATAGAGAACCAACAAGCAACCCTGAGATTTCGCCGTTCCAAATTCAGCTATTCAGCTGCAAGACAGGATTAACTACTGCATCTGCATCTCCTTCGGACATTTGGATTTCTAATGGTTTTAGCAAAATACATTGTTATGGTTCCAGTTATCAATCAACTGATTCTATCTAATGAACTTTATTACAAGCCTTCAATGAAGGGCTATCGGATTGCTCTTGGTTTTCCACCATCAGCATGTATTTCTATAGAACACTTGCCATTCAGCTTAAGTAAAGAAATCACACTAGACCTAGCTGAAAAGTAACTGTGTAAGAAATTTAGAAATCATAAAAGCATTAATTATCATTACTTTTGTACTTCCTTTCTTAGTGATGGCCTCAGCAAGCTGGTGCAAAGAAACATATGAAAAGATCAACTACACCAAGCTTTGTAGGTTGCTAGTCGATGGAGGCACACACGCAGTTCGCTCTGTATTTGATGGGAAATATCCACCATCTTTATTGAAAACCTTTTTAAATGCTTACAAGACAACACTACAAAAGCTGAAGAAACCAAAAGGGAAAGTACTGAATAACAAACAATGGGACAAACTGTATCCACCAAATGGGAGCGACCCTCAATCTAAAGACTTTGATATCACTTTACTGTTTGTTATTCTAAGAAATATTTGTGGACTTACAGCACCAGCAACTGGATGGGATGTCTTACCACCTGTAGCAGACAACTCACTAGAGGCTAACCTTGCCAGGATAAAGTACTACAGAAACAATACCATAGCCCACAAACCAAATACTGACATCAATGATGCTGACTTTGAAAAACACTGGCAAGATATCTCATCTGCTCTTCTATCACTGGGACTGAGTCAAGATGACATTGATGATTTGAAGTCTGCTCCTTTGGGAATGAAAGACTACAACCAGTTACTCAATGATTGGTATATATCAGATAAGGATGTCAAAACACAGCTAGAGGATCTGAAGTCAGACACAGCAGACCTCAGGTCAGACACAGCAGACCTCAAGTCACACACAGCAGACATCAAGTCACATACAGCAGACCTCAAGTCAGACACAGCAGACCTCAAGTCAGACACAGCAGACCTCAAGTCAGACACAGCAGACCTCAAGTCAGACACAGCAGATCTCAAGTCAGACACAGCAGACCTCAAGTCAGACACAGCAGACCTCAAGTCAGACACAGCAGATCTCAAGTCAGACACAGCAGACCTCAAGTCAGACACAGCAGATCTCAAGTCAGACACAGCAGACCTCAAGTCAAACACAGCAGACATCAAGTCAGACACAGCAGACCTCAAGTCAGACACAGCAGATCTCAAGTCAAACACAGCAGATATTAAGGATAAAATAGATGACGTCAGGAATGTGTGCATTGAAACACGACAAAGGAATCAACGGATCCAACACCTGGCTATTTCTGACTTTAGACCAGAAATAAATACAAAATGTAAGTTTTTCCATCCAAACACTCGTCAGTGGATTCTAGATCAAGTCAAATCCCATGTTGACAGTGACCACCCAGACTCGTGTATAATGCTGATCACCGCAGGTCCAGGTATGGGCAAATCAACTCTTGCTGCTAAGATCTGTCAGACATACAAGGATCTTGGATGCCTTGCAGGATGTCACTTCTTTCAGTTCAGTAATGCCACAAGAAACAATCCAAGGTTGATGTTGCAGTGCATAGCAAAGCAGATGTGTGACACTGTTCCTGGTTATCGAGAGGCCTTAGAAAGGAAACTGCAAACTGATCTTGGTAAGGAGGTTTCCGAGATGAACTGTGAGGAACTGTTAACCATTTTGCTGGAAGAACCATTGTGTAACATTAAAAAAAAAGACTCTAACTTGGTTGTTGTTATAGATGCTTTAGACGAGTGTTCTCATGATCCAAAAGATGAACTACTGAAGGCATTAAGGAAAAAACTCCTATGTTTCCCTTCATGGCTTCGACTTATTCTAACCGGTAGACCATCAACAGATACCTCTGCACTTGGTTCAATTGTTGCTGTAGAAATAAGACCAGAAGATGAATCTAATATGGAAGACCTTAAAACATTTTTGAGCTTCGAGCTTAAAGCTCTCTATCCAATATGCGACAATGACGATAATTCAGATCTTCTACAAAACCTAGTGGAAATGACAGAAGGTTTGTTCTTAGTGGCTTTCTTTGTCATCGACTATTTGAAAAGAGAAAATATCGCATCACCAGAGGAAGTTTTGGAGCTGTTTCCTAATGGAATCTCATCAGTTTATGAGAATTATTTCTCTCGTCTTAAAAAAGTATTACTACCTTACCTATCAGAGAAGAAAGGGTTCTACAAGATGCTTGAAGCTGTTGCGGCAACCGAAAACCCTTTGCCAAAGAACATGTTTTACAATATTCTTTGTCTTAAAAGTCGTAAGCGTGAAGTGCCACACGAAGAGAAAAGGAAAAGAAAAGATGCGCTGAACTCACTTCATTGGTTGTTTCCTGTTGAGGGGGATCACGTGACAGCATTTCACAAGTCAGTATTTGATTGGTTGATTCTTCAAGAAGATGAAGAACATGACTTTAGTGTTCGTGTTGAAGACGGGGAAAAAGTACTTGTCAGTCAGTGTAATGATGTCCTGAGTGACATACGAAACGGGAAAAAAGATCTGGACAAACCATTGTATCTTACAGACAGCGAGAAGTATGCTCTAGGATTTCTGTACCACCTTGTAGATAAAAACTCATCATTCGTCAAAGGAGATAAGTATGGATTCTTTTCGAACATTTATCTGCTGACTGCAATAAAGATAGCGGATGACGACTATTTTGACGTTTTTGGCTATCTTGATATTTACGGTGAAGTTAGTCCTTTACTTAAAATGCTTCAAGAAATGACATTTCGCTTCTTTACCATCAGCCGTCTTCACGACCGTTCTTGCCGCTTTTTTCGTGACATTTCATTTGGTCGTTACCTTGCATTCGTTTTGCAAGCTGCACATGCGAAGGGATTGAGTGTAGAAATACCGCCAAAACAACTTTTTCCTTATTTTGATGAGATTTTATTGCAGACTCCACAGTCCACACACAGTGTACTAGAGTATCTACTTAAATGTAAGGATGGGTTTATAGCAGTTTTCGTATCTTGTTCAATTCCACTGTCAACTGCAATATATAAGTTTCAGCTTAATGGGCGCCTTATCACGTGGAAATCCTTTTCTGGCGAAAGGTTCATAACCACCTCACCGAGCATCAACTTCATCGTTGTTGCCAAAGAAAATGGGAACAAGATTAAGATGTTAGACGCAACAACACTTGAAGTGATCAGTCAATACAAGTCTCCCCATGATGCAATACAAACATGTCACGTGTTTGGAAACCATCAGGGTTGCTTCGTTGTCATCAAGGGTTGTCATGGCAACAAGGTCTACGTCATTGAAGGACTAACGGGACATTTACATAACAGCATTACAGTGAATGAAGATAGTACTGTAATGGACGTTAGCTGCAAAGGCCATATTGTGGTGACAAGAACATGGGAACGCGACGAGCCAGAAAATGTAAATACCTTTACCACTAAAGATGGTGAAGTAGAGCTGATGAATTGGAGAAGTATTAAGAATATTCAGTCCGGTATTCAGACACCACCTGAAGAGAACAATATCTACAACTACCGAGAAATGCTACTATATCACTATGACAGGACAAAGCAGCCCATTCCCGTGTACCCACTAGTAGAAAAGATATGCAGTTGTATATTATTTGCATATCCCCTTTTGTGCCCTCTTGATTTCGACGACCCGGTTAATGTTTCTGAAGATGGATGCCTTCTTGCATATAGTTATAAGGATTCCATATTCATAGTCAACACGTCAGATGGCTCTTTGTTTAAAAGTTTGGCATTTGACATATCGATGGTATCGTGTCTTACTATTTTGTTCGTATCAAGGCCATATCTCGTGTTCGCTGATTACGGACAGGTCGTGTACGTGATAAATCTCCAAACAGATGAGATTGAGCACATATTCTATGTTCCATATCCTGCTTTGCCAAATAGAAACCAATGCCTTCTGTTACCAGAAGAAGATGGGAAGTTCTTCAACTTGATCAGTAATCATCTCAACCTTTCATTTAATGAAAAGCCAAGACTTGTGTTTCATAAGTTAAACCTTCAAGGTTTTCAATAAAAACACACGTCTTCAATGGATCTCAGTTGAGAACAAAGTGACAAGTTTACACGTGACTACAAACGTAATCTTAAGAAAATGTCGCTGACCATAAGAAGAAGCTGACAGCCATGTTACTGACCATAAGAAGAAGCTGACAGTCATGTTACTGACCATAAGGAGAAGCTGACAGTCATGTTACTGACCATAAGGAGAAGCTGACAGTCATGTTACTGACCATAAGGAGAAGCTGACAGTCATGTTACTGACCATAAGGAGAAGCTGACAGTCATGTTACTGACCATAAGGAGAAGCTGACAGTCATGTTACTGACCATAAGGAGAAGCTGACAGTCATGTTACTGACCATAAGGAGAAGCTGACAGTCATGTTACTGACCATAAGGAGAAGATGACAGTCATGTTACTGACCATAAGGAGAAGATGACAGTCATGTTACTGACCATAAGGAGAAGATGACAGTCATGTTATTCACCATAAGAAGAAGCTGACAGTCATGTTATTCACCATAAGGAGAAGCTGACAGTCATGTTACTGCTTTTGCATTTTTTGACGATATGGCGAAGCCTCAATTTAATGTGAGCTATATAGTGCCTTCAAAGCGTATTTAACTGAGTTATTCTCTAAGAGGTCACAAATTCATAGATACGACACTAGAAATAGACAGTCTCCATCTTTCTAACGGTGCCGGACAGTTTTAGAGCAACAATCGTCTTTCTATCGCGGCACGTACATCTGGAATTTTCTTTCTGATGAGCATCGTAACTGTCCTTCTGTATCTTCCTTTTAGGCGTAATCTTCAATCAGCGTTGTTGCGCAACTGGCTAAGTAATTATTTTTAATGCCTTGCAGATTTTTTTCTTTTTTCTTTTATTAATTATTTATAATTGTAGTATAGTATCTTATAGTAGTGAGTCCTTATTATTATTGTTAGGCATTAGATATTCGATAACAGTGGAAGTTCATTATCTTTCTATTTCAATTTTATTGCGATTTTTGATACTCTTTTTATAGTTTCATATTTATGAAGATCCCCTCAGGGAACCTAATAACGTCTCTTGTATTGTATTGAATTGTATCATACCTGGAAGATATAAATCTATTTCAATAAACGCGTTGTCATCGCCAAAGGTAAAAGGCGATAGGTCATTCCGACATGGAAATTGTTTCGATAAATACAAAGAACATTGAATCAGTCTCAGCACTAAGGTCCATGTTCTTAATGAGAATAAGAAGCAGGAACACAAGTCATTCCAGCTATTCTTGGATCTTGAAATGACCTATCTCCTATTGCTTTTTGCCTATTGCCTTTGGTGAAGACAACGTTTATTGTAGGTGTATAAAGTATGTGTATTACATACGGATTGATCCAATAGTAAGACCTTTCCCGAATGCATGCGCATGCATGAAGAATGACCACGAAACAATTGTTTTATGTCGAGGTTGGACTTGGTAAAATGCAGTGAATGTATAAACACATGAAGTCTAACCTCGACTTGTAACCATTGTTTCGTGGTTACTCAAGCGAATTTACAAAAGGTCTAATAGCATTGCCTTAGACTTCTTGTGATTACTGTTTCGCTTTAGCCAAATATCTATACGATAAGGTCTTGATTAACTTTCTCTTCGGCTATATTAACGTCTTCCAAGCAAGAATATATATCCGTATCGACAGCATGCTGCATTACATAATTGTTTTCACAGGCGTCGGAATTCCCATTACTTTATATATTATAAATAGAGTCGGACCAAGGACCGACCCTTGAGGGAGTCCATCTTCATCTGTCGAGAACATTTCTGGCAAACATTGGGTTGCACATGCTTTTAAATTGGCGGGAAGACATCACGCAGTTATTTCACTTAACCAAGCAACGTGGTTGTACTAAATGGAAAGCTAAAAAAAACGATGAAGAGATAACGCTGACATTACTATATCCTATACTTACCACCTTTAGCCTTATCCTAGATTAAAATTATGGACAAATGCTTGCAATTTTTATTTTAAAATCTCGAAAAAAGTTCTATAAAGACTCGCAGTTCTTGAAGTTTACAACACCCATATTTTCATTTAATCTATCCGAATTTTCATGCTAGTTCATAATTTCAATACTAATTTAAAAGCGCTTAAGTAAATGGTTCATACAAAATTGTTATTTTACCGTGTACTTGCTGTAAATCCGCAGCATGTTATGTTTCCAATTCATACGATATATAACACGCCTTTCTACTGAGATTGATGGGAATTAATGAAACTCATTTTAATTTATTTTTATCTTAATTGACAACAATTATCATCGTTTTAGCGCAAGTTATGATTTGTTGCCAATAATATTATGTGGCTTTCGTGAATTTACACGATTCGAAATTATAAAAAAGATTATGGATATTATAGTTATTGTACTCCAGAAATAGCGAACTTCGGGAGAAGAAAAGACTCGAAATAAGAAAGGCAACACGTTCACTTGCAGGTAAGCTGTGGATATACATACATTCCAAGTACTAACAATACATGCGAGTATACCTATTTAGATATGGGATGGGTGAAAAATGAAGAGCTGCCCAAATGAGTGGACAGCGGTATACTGGCGAGTAAACAGTTCCGCAACGCGTCGCGTGGGAGGGTGGGTGGGCGATTGGATGGATGGGTGAATGGGCGGCTGGGTGGGAAGTCGAACTATCTCAAAGGCGTCGTAGATGAGAGTGACACAAAAGGGAGTGTTCACGCTAATATATACAGGGCAAGGCATGATGGGATATCTATTGTTATGTAAATACTCGCTTTTATTTCAAGTACTTAGAATAGCAATGAAAATCAGTATAGAGTATTTATCACGGCTGAGTATGAGTATAAAAGACATCTCATCTCAATTATCTGCTCACATCTTTTAAAATTACTGAATAATGGTTTTCATTATCTAGTGGATTCTATTGGTGGAGAATTCCTGTATAACAGGCTTTTGTAAGCCCGGTATATGAACAAAAAATTGAAGTCGCCTACCGCGTAATCACCAACCTCCTGAAACGCTTATAAAAAAAATACAAATTATTTGAAAAAAAGACATAATATCCAATCTCATATGCAACTATTTAACTTGCTTTGAGACTTTTTTGTATAGGAGAATTCCCGTATAACAGGTTTTTGTAAGCCCGGTATAGAAAAACAAATTTATAACAGCCTCCCGCGCAATCACCAACCTCCTGAAACGCTTTAAAAAAATATAGTTAAAAAATAAAATTTCTTAGAAAAAAAAACAACGAATCCATAATATCCAATCCCTGCCTATAAAACTGTTTAATGTTTTCTGCATATTTTCTTAAATGAACATGATACAAAGAATATTTGTGAGAAAAAGAGAAATTTGGGATCGTATTAGTGTGTCTAGGATTTGGCAGACAGGCAGACAGGCAGGTAGGCCAACTATTGGTCTATTACCATTTAAAAAACATTATTATAATTTAATATACAACGTTGAGTGCTATAGCTAGTGATTAAAATAACACGTAAGGGCTTTCTTTCCATTACATTTCAGATTAACAATTAATAGTTCTGGTAAACTCACCCAAAGCAATAAATTATGGAACAAGATGGTTTTAATTATCTCCTGTGTCATACAATATTGGAAGACTTCGCTTATATTATTTTTACACAATTTGAGAAGTTGACGTGTGATGGCAGACGTGTTACAGCTGAATAAAAAAAATCGTAAACATTGATGAAAAATATCTAAAAATGCAAAAAAGCCTTATGGCAGTGTGGTGTTATATAATATATCTCTGAATGATGGATTAACCAAGAGATGGCGAAGGTCTGACCATTTGCAGATATTTTTAAGCAGAGACAGTACTTTTGACTCTACAACTAAGGATCGCTCTTATCGCTTGAAACAATTGACAATGTCATGACAATATACAGTATTACTTCTGTACACAATTATTGTTGATCCATCCATCCATCCATCCATCCATCCATCCATCCATCCATCCATCCATCCATCCATCCATCCATCCATCCATCCATCCATCCATTATTGTTATTCATTATACGATTGTTTTCGATTCATCCATCCATTCATTCCAGTTCAACCATCTTTCATCCAGTTTCTTTCTTTCTTCTTCCTTTCTCTTTCCTTTTCTCCCTCCCTACCAAGAATGTTTCTGCTAAATGATTATCAAATTTCTAACATTTCTATTGCTCTTCCCAGTCATAATTTTTTAGTAGGTTGTTTTCACTTATCCGACGAAGGATTAACGCCCGAAACGTCAGTTTCACAAAGCTTTTTACGGTGATTCAATTCTTATCCACAAAATCCTACTGTTTTATTCAGAAACACTGATGCAGTCTGCCAAATTAGTATTCTACTAGTCATCACCACTTGTCTTCCCAACAGCTTAGAAATAATATCTTTAGCACTACAGCTATTGCTATTATACTTTCCAAATAACCATTAATTCTCCTAATTACAGAACTGTCACCTTGATCACATATATCTTTGTCAACATTTCAAACCCGCATTCAACAAAAAACAGCCTTCAGAAAATATTTTTTTTACGAAACTCTGTCTTTTGGTGACTTAATTATGTTAAAATGAAAACAAAAAATCGTGAAAGCTGGAAGAAAGATAGAAGAAACGACAACAAAATATGTGGTAAAGTTTGACTTCTAATTCAAATATTAATTCGGATATCGCGTTTTCAATTAGATCGTCCTCCGACACATACCCCCCCCCCCCCCCCCCCACACACACACACACAATCCAAATTTGGGTAGGGGTGTTCCGCTGGGATTCTGAAAGGGGTACCCTGTTTATGACAAAAAAACTCAAATTTGTAGGCCATGTTTATGACAAAAGATATGATTCATTGCACTGAGTTCCTGTTTCAATTATCATGTCATCTCGCGTATCGTTTCTTTTTTTTCCACCAAAATAACCAGTTTTGGTCAATACGAAAGTGGAAACCCTGAATATGACAGGAAACTCAGGAAGAACTTGGAACTTGAGCGAAAGTGCATACCCTGTTTATGACAAGAAGCTCGAAAAACCATACCCTGTTCAGCGGATCATCCCCGTATTGTCCATATATGGGAGTACTTTCCCCCTCCCCCCGGGCACATACCAGACTTATCTATTTACAAATTGGCTAAAGCTAATTATCCTTGCAATATCCGGCTACCGAATTATTCATCTTGCATATCAAGGTTTTTATATCATGGAAAATTCGATTTATTCCTGGCCAGAGTACGAAAGTATATACCTATTTCGGAAATCGTTGTCGCACCAAAAGCCACAAGCAACAAGCCAAGACCGCAGAGAACGCCGGTACTTTTAGCTGTAATTAGTTTATTCATGGTGCATTTTCATTTATTGACTTCACAAATTGCTCCAAGCAAGGCTGCTTGAGATGATAATTAGTGTAGAGCTATAGCCACTTGCATGAACTATGAATAAATTAAGTATAATTAAAAGTACCGACGTTCTCTGGAGCCTTGGCTTGTTACTTGAGGCTCTTGGTGCGACAACGATCTTCGAAATAGGTGTATAAGCAAAAGCTTGAAGTTTCGATGTAAAGTCTACGTTGGAGCCTCAGGTTACATTCAGATCATTATCAAGCATTTCAATTAAGTGCCTTAAATTTTGCCGGAGACTTTTATTTAGAAAATTGGCCATTTTGCCAAGGCAAGAATGTCAAACGACAGCGTCAGTGATTCGTGCGTTGGCGTTTCTGCACCAACATATCTTTCCATCTTCACTACGACAGTGTCTTTAGGTCTTACATTAGTCACTGTTTCAGGAAACTCTCTGATATGTTATGCCATTTTGAAAGATCCATTCCACGAGCTTCGAACTCCGTTTACGTTTCTGATTCTAAGTCTCGCGATGACAGACCTCTTGGTTGGAATCTTAATGGATCCGATATCGACAGTATTCCATCTTAGCGAAGCACTCAAAATAGACCTCGTAGATATTTGGATCCTCCACATATCTTACTTCATTCTCTCGACAGCTTCGATCCTCTCTTTAGGTGCATTAACAATCGACAGATACGTTGCTGTGATCTACCCTCTGAAATACAAAAGCTATTTGTCTACAAAGAAGTGTATCTATCTGTCTTTGGTTATTTGGCTGGTATCGATAGGACTTAGTATGGTTTATTTTAAATTTGGGTATATATCGTACTCTTTAATTTTCGCCAGTACGGCTGTTTTTCTAACTTTTTTGGTACTATTATTCGTCTATGTCAGCATCTTTAATCGTCTTCGCACTCAGGTAAGGTCATTGAGCCGTCAAAGAGCTTCGAGCGCACAAGCTAACAGAATGAATAAAAAGAAAATCTCAAGTTTAAAATGGGAAGCGAAGGTTACAAAGGCTTTGGTACTTGTCTTACTCGCCTATATTCTCTGCTTCGCTCCAGCATGCATCATTATTTACATCCTAAACTTTTGTACAAAATGCAACTGCGAGTTTATTCACTGGCTTAGAGACTTGCAGTTTGTAATTGTCCTACTAAACTCTGCGATTAATCCTTATTTGTACGCTTGGCGTATGCCGCAGTTCAAAAAAGTTCTATTTAAGTTTTGTAAGTCGCTTAGATCAAGCAAGATTGATTCCTGTGAAATGCCAGGGACGACTTCCAAAGGGGACAACTTAAAAGTGGAAACCGATGAAGAAAATTCACAACGCTTGAAGAAAGAAGACGGAAGCCAAAATGTCACTGTTACTGTAAGCATCACTTTGTGAGAAAAGTGAACTGGCTGAGATAGCAAATGAACACACTGGGTATTTAGAATATAATAAAAGACGATTCCGAATCAGTGTTCTTTCCGCGCAATTCAAAAAGAAATACAAGGAGAAAGAAAGGAGAAGAACAAGAAGAACAAGGAGAAGAACAAGAAGAACAAGAAGAACAAGAAGAACAAGAAGAACAAGAAGAACAAGAAGAACAAGAAGAACAAGAAGAAAAGAAGAACAAGAAGAACAAGAAGAACAAGAAGAACAAGAAGACCACTTCTTGGGTGCAATCTTTTCTTATTTTAGACAACGTGTCATTTCCCTAGAGTATCATTTCTTTGTTTATAGGTTGTGAATGGGAAGACAAATGAATATGGATATTTTCAAGAGAGTGACAAGTGCACTAAAATACTAGCAAAATCTCTGAAGAATACATTATTTTGTTCAAAACCGCATGCATGTCGTCATCAAGAAAGAAATAATACTCGAGGAAAAGAAAATGACTAATCCTATCATAACCTCTAATAGTAAAACGTTAAACACTCTTTGATTCCAAAATATGTTGATGTATTTTACCGTATATTTGTCTTGTGGAGACCTTGTGGACATAATTATACTTTGCTGGTTAATTTACATAAACAACTTAAAATATATATCTAGTCAATATTTGATAACATTCGCATCTAACTTGACCTAAACAGTAAATATTACATGATGAATTGACTAAGAAATTCATTTTTTTACGACAAAAGTTCGGAACATACGAACCCCTTGAAAAAGTTTGACGCAGAAATTGTTGCCATGGTTACATTAATCAATCATAAAACCATCGGATTACGTTCAACTTATGAAACTATAAAAGGTTAATATAATTAAATCATAAAGTTGTGTAGTTCAAAGTATATTTTTCCTAGTGGTAGTCAGAAAGACCCTGACTCCACCCCATTCCCTCATAAATCATGAGATAGCAACTCTTCGATCCCAAAGTGTGTTGCTACACAGGGCTGGCAACATTCTAGGCACATCTGTCTGTCATAATCTGAACTCAAACCTCTTGTGTGGTGGGGGCGTATTTTTGATAGAATTTCAAGTGTTTTAGTTGTTTCCTATTTAGAACTGGTCACCCTGTGTTGTTGCCCTATGACAGGGGCGACAAAAATTAATCGCTAAAATGAATTAGAAAACGATCTCAATAATTTAACTTCCAGCTGCAAAATATAGAACTTTGGATAACAAATCCTTTCATAAAGAAAAAGTAATAAAAATATTTATTGGATAAATTGCCTTTTTTCGTTGTTGACCCGGAAGTCCTTTTTTCATACGAAGTATAGGTTGCTATCAATAGACGTCACTTCCTGTAATAGCTGCGTTTTTGATGGCTTGTACAATCCTGGAGGTTGTTTTGATCTCTTCTTTTCTGGTTTCATGTCGTAGAAATAGTCAAATACAATAGTTTGAGTACTTCTTTTGACATGTTTTGAAATAACATCCGCTAGTTGCCCCTCAGTCTAGTCCAAAAACGTCACGTGATAGAGAGCAAGCAAAGACGTCACACTTTTAGGTGTGTCGTTTGAAAAAGCCTTATACTTCATGTATCTAATTTTTATTTATATTTTCCCACTCGTTTCTACGATGAGTCGCAATATGACAAATTACACGAAGTATGTATCTGCTTCCTGAGCAGACATGTTGAGTGGAGTCGAGTAGAGAAGTTTATCGAGGAAAATATCACAATATTTGTGAATTGTGTGGCCTTGAACATGGCTTAAAATACGTTCAGGTAAGTTGTGAATGTTTTAGGATAGGAATAGGAATATATTTAATATATTCTAGAAGAGGAGAAGTCTCTTGAAGCGTAGTTAATAGAGGGGAATGGTTAGGAAACCCTTTTGTCATATGTCTTTGTTCACTTTTTTCAAGCGTGACCGTGCACAATCCTTTGTTTTACCATTGTTGGCAATGGCTGAGTGAACAGACCAAAATCTTTCATTTGGCTGTTAGTTCAAAATACTTAAAGATTTATAAGAGATATTTGAATATTCCTTACAATAATCCCATAGACGAAGTTTTTGTTTACTTATTTTGCAATTTCGGATGAGCATAAATCAAACATTGTGCACGGTCAAGACCGGTTCAACATCAAAAGCGAACAAAGACCTGATAACAATAGGTTTCCTAACCATTCCCCTCTATATCCTATGCTTCAAGCAGCTATAGTCCATATTGTCATTTCCGGGTTGTTTAATAGAACAAAAAATGGCATTAATAATTCATGAAGGAAACACAATAGAAATCATGACCGTGAAGGTGATTTTATATCTGATTTAGATTCGTCTTCATTTGCATAAACTTTAACTTGGATTTTCTCTATCAAACTTGGTTCATTTCTTAAAGAATTCTGTACGATATGAGAACATACATCATGAGTTTTCTAAGCCGTTTAATAAACTCGCAGATCGTGTTTTATTGGGTCTAAAAACATGCACTCCTGCTCTTTTATTAAACATAACATAAAGTAGAAGCAGAAGTTATCTATAATATCAAGTTTTTTATATAATATATACAGTATGAGCGGCCGTGTTGTATCCGATATACAAACACGAGGTGTAGCCGAGTGATTGTATATCGGACACAACACAACCACTTATACTGTAGATTGCTTATCAAACGTCTAGGTTAGTTCCTTTGTGTTTCACTAAAATTTTCAAAATTGAAGTGAATCTGGCCAAGAAAATCCAAGTTCAAGTTTATGCAAATGAAGACGAATCTATATCAGATATAAAACCTCCTTCATGGTCGTGATTTCTATTGTGTTTTCCTCATGAATTATTTATGAGTTTGATAATTGCACCCACAACATCTAAACCTCCAAAAATGTTTTGAATACGAACAGATAAGCTCAAACAAAAAACAACACCTACATAGAAAAAGATTATAAAATATCTAAGCTTTGTTTTGACAAATAATATGAAGGTTTTGAATAGTTTATTTTATACAAAATCTTGAAATGTGGAGATAGCAGTTCATTCAAGTAATTTACCACAACAGGTATCCCAGCCACACAAATACTGAGCCAGATAAGCGGTAGTATCGTCGTGTACGGGAATTCTCAGGGGAATTCTATTCAAATGCAAATTTGGAGTAATCGGCTAGTAGTCATACCCTACGATAGCATAAATTAAGCTATAATAAATATTTATGTGCACATGCTGATGATACATCGTTTAAATATGACTAAAAAATGAGACCACCCAACCGAATTGGCTTTGTGGTCTAGTGGTTAGGTTTAGGGTTAGGGTTGGGGTTGGCATTGTAGTAGTCCTTTGGTGCCGAAGGTACCGAGTTTGATCCTTGGTGTCTTCACTTAATTTTTTTTCTAAGTGAGGAGAACCAAAAGTTCTAAGTCTGATCACTCGTGTGTTCAGAAACTCTATGATGTACTTCATTAATCTGTACACGACGATTAGTACCAGATAAGCCTGTAATCCCAAGCTAATAGTTTCTGGTTTTCTTATTTCTTATTTGTGGGGGGAAAATTCTTAAAACAGGCTGAATTCAAAAAATTACCACAAAGAGCGAAAGAAGTGCTATTTCTCAATGATCACTTAAAATTTCGAGGCTTTATTTCACGTTTCAATGATTTCATCGAAATTTTTGAAGAATCCCCATACATTTCCTTATAACATGACACCAAAGAAACCAAGCTTGGGCTACCTGTGGTGGTTCAAGATATCAATTAAAACATAGAAGCTAAAATAAGATTATATCTGGTCCAGAGCGATTTGAGTGGGAGACATGGTACTGACTTATTTTTATCTCACATCATAGAAAATACAGCCAATTAGAATGCTGGAAAGCTGTAGGGTTGTATATTTAATAAATTCAACAGCTTTTTTGAGCTCCGTTCAGTAATAAAGCACTCATGAGGTGGCGTAAGCATAAAAAAAGTGCAAGGATCGAAAAGCACAAGTCACTGTTTTTATATCAGTATCGAATTTACTTATGCAAAAAGAAAAACGGTTGCTGGATCTAGCAGCATTGAACACTTAGCGTGTGTGGATGGTGTCAGCACTTTGCTCTTTTCACTAATTTAGTGCACAGTTTTTGACCAATTAAAACTATTAGATATAATGTTGATACAACAGTTTTTGTAGGACAGTCAGATAAAGCTGATGCCATATGCATGCCTTACTTTGACCATATTTTTCTAGAAATATTTTGATTTTGAGATTTTCGTGCAATGTGATTGGTTTGGCAGTGCTGTGACTTTGGTGTAGCCTTGTCCATGCTGTGTGCATGCTGTGTGCATGGCATGTTCTGAGTATTTTATTTGATGGAGGGTAAATTCATTTGCTATGAGCATATGCTTTGCTGTGTCATGACTGTGTTTGTGTCATGAGCTTTTCACAATTCTATGAAACTTCTCTATTCCACTCTTCCTTCCCATCATGCACTGTGCCCTTAGTTATTGACCATATCTTTTATGGTTTGGGGACAAAAATTGATTGGATGAGCTACTAATGGTATATTAGTGAATATAGAACTCTATTAGTGAAAAGTGCTGGTTTTTAAAACAAACAATGTGAAAAATAAATAACACGTATTTGAAACTAATTTCAAAATTGTATGTATTCTTTTGTTGACCAATTAGTAGGTTTATACAAAAACAATAAGACCTCTTATGGGGTATTGACTCATAGACCATGGATAATGGCTACAGGTCTTTGATTTATATTAACTAGTATATAATTCAAGATTATCCAGGGTGGATGACAGGAAGCTTAACTGGCTTTAATTAATATGCCCACTTGATAAAGCAGCCAGTATATCAAATAATTTAGAATTTATGAGTTGATTTTTGAGGAGGAAAAACATGGACACTAAAAAATGTGTTTCTTAAAAATTGATACAGAATCAGCTTTGGCTTCAATCCCCATAAATTTCAATACTGATCTATCATAGATGCACATAGCATATTTGTTTAAGATAATTCTAATTAACCATATAATTCAAACATGTAAATTAGCTCTCCTAGATAAGAACAGAGGGTGGGTGGGAGCCTAGCCAACCCATATTTCTGATATCTAACCTATGGTGTCATTTTGGATATCTGTTTAGTAATAATTACTATTATAATTATTATGATAAAATAATAAATAGTGCGTTTGAATTCACCTTTTCTCTACAAAAATACAGAGAGAAATCGATAATGAATTTTGTTGAGAATAACAACATGCCGTAGAAACCGTCCAATGCATTTGTCTCTAATGAAATAATATATATAAATATTTATTGGCTTCTCTACAGAGTAGTTATTCATCCATCAATGTAATTGGAATTTAGGAGTTGATTATTTTTAAGAGAACCTAGCTAGTTGGAAAAAAACCTTAAAGCACAGGAAAAGCGTCATTCCAAATTCAGCTACATGTTTTCAGCTGCAAGACAGGCTTAGCTACTCCAAAAAAAAACTTCCCCTACATCTCCTTCAGCTATTTGGATTTCTATTGGTTTAAGCAAAATACATTGCTATTGTTCCAGTTATCATTCAACTGATTCCATCTAATGAACTTTATTACCAGCCTTCAATGAAGGGCTATCTGATTGCTCTTGGTTTTCCATCATCAGCATATATTTCTATAGAACTAACACTTGCCATTCAGCTTAAGTAAAGACACCACACTAGACCTAGCTTAATAAAGTTAAGTGAAAGTAACAGTGTAAGAAATTTAGAAATCATAAAAGCATTAATTATCATTACTTTTGTACTCCTTTCTTAGTGATGGCAAACATTGATACTCAATGGCAGCACTTCTTTGGCTACAACATGTCTTCCATGTTCCACTGATCCCTGCATGTTTACAGTGCAACCTGCAAAAGTACATGACCACATATAAAGTATTCACATACTTCAATGCACAGGGTTTTTGCTGTCAAATCAGACCAGCAAGAAAATTAGAAATCATAGAAGCAATTGCCCTAATTCACTATGACGTCACACCAAAACAATCTTTTGTTTAAACGCAAAGGATCATGGTCGTCGTCGGGGGTCAAATCAACGCAAATCCACCGAAAATTGTTCTAAAACCCGTATCAATCCACAAAGTTTAAACTGTTTCGCTAGGAGCAAGTTTTGTTGAATTTTCTATTGGATTTGGGGATTCTATCCCCCACATAAACAAGCAGTGACGTCATAGTGAAATATAGGGCAATTGATAACATTACTTTTTTATTTCCTTGCTTAGTGATGGCCTCGGCAAGCTGGTGCAAAGAAACAGATGAAAAGATCAACTACACCAAGCTTTGTAGGTTGCTAGTCGATGGAGGCACACAAGCATTTTGTTCTGTATTTGATGGGAAATATCCACCATCTTTATTGAAAGCCTTCTTAAATGCTAACATAACAACACTACAAAAGCTGAAGAAACCAAAAGGGAAAGTACTGAATAACGACCAATGGGACAAACTGTATCCACCAAATGGGAGCGACCCTCAATCTAAAGACTTTGATATCACTTTACTGTTTGTTCTTCTAAGAAATATCTGCGCACCTAGACCACCATTAACTGGATGGGATGTCTTACCACCTGCTACAGACAATTCACTAGAGGCTAACCTTGCCAGGATAAAGTACTACAGAAACAATACAATAGCACACAAACCAAATACTGAAATAAATGATGCTGACTTTGAACAACACTGGAAAGATATTTCAACTGCCCTTCTGTCACTGGGTCTGAGGCAAGTGGATATAGATGATTTGAAGTCTGCTCCTTTGGGAGAGAAAGACTACAACCTGTTACTCTACGATTGGTATATATCAGATAAGGATGTCAAAATGCAGCTAGAGGACCTGAAGTCAGACACAGCATACCTTAAGTCAGACACAACAGACCTCAAGTCACACACAGCAGACCTCAAGTCAGACACAGCAGACCTCAAGTCACACACAGTAGACATCAAGTCAGACACAACAGACCTCAAGTCAGACACAGCAGACCTGAAGTTAGACACAGCATACCTTAAGTCACACGCAACAGACCTCAAGTCACACGCAGCAGACCTCAAGTCACACACAGCAGACATCAAGTCAGACACAGCATACCTTAAGTCACACGCAACAGACCTCAAGTCACACGCAGCAGACCTCAAGTCACACACAGCAGACATCAAGTCAGACACAGCATACCTTAAGTCAGACACAACAGACCTCAAGTCAGACACAGCATACCTGAAGTCAGACACAACAGACCTCAAGTCAGAGACAGCAATTATGAAGGATATACTTCATAGGATTGCTTGCATGGACACTTACAAAATGAATCAACAGATCCAACAGCTGGCTATTTCTGAATTTGGACCAGAAATAAATACAAAATGTAAGTTATTCCATCCAAACACTCGCCAGTGGATTCTAGGTAAAGTCAAATCCCATGTTGACAGTGACCACCCAGACTCCTGTATAATGCTGATCACCGCTGGTCCAGGTATGGGCAAATCAACTCTTGCTGCTAAGATCTGTCAGACATACAAGGATCTTGGATGTCTTGCAGGATGTCACTTCTTTCAGTTCAGTAACTCTACTAGAAACAATCCAAGGTTGATGTTGCAGTCCATAGCAAGACATATGTGTGACACTGTTACTGTTATTGAAGAAGAATTAGAAAGCAAATTGCAAACAAATTTGGGTAAAGAGGTTCCGAGATGAACTGCGAAGAGCTGTTAACCATTTTACTGGAGGAACCATTGTGTAAGGTGGAACAAAAAGACTCTCACTTGGTTGTTGTTATAGATGCTTTAGACGAGTGTTCACATGATCCAAAAGATGAACTACTGAAGGCACTAAAGAAAAAACTCCCATGTTTTCCTTCATGGCTTCGATTTATTCTAACCAGTAGACCATCAACAATACCTCTGCACTTGGTATTGTTGCTGTAGAAATAAGACCAGAAGATCAATCTAACATCAAAGATCTTGAACTTTTTTTCAGCCTGGAGTTTAAAGCCCTCTATCCACAATGCAAAAATGACGATAAAGCGTATCTTGTAAAGAACCTAGTGGAAATGACAAAAGGTTTGTTCTTAGTGGCTTTCTTTGTCATGGACTATTTGAAAAGAGAAAATATCGCATCACCAGAGGAAGTCTTAAAGCTATTTCCTAATGGAATCTCATCAGTGTATGAGAATTATTTCTCTCGTCTTAAAGAAGTATTACTACCTTACCTATCAGAGAGGGAAGGGTTCTACAAGATGCTTGAAGCTATTGTGGCAACCGAAAACCCTTTGCCAAAGAACATGTTTTACAATATTCTTTGTCTCAAGAGTGAGCGTGAAGTGCCACGCGAAGAGAAAAAGAAAAGAAAAGATGCGTTGAACTCACTTCATTGGTTGTTTCCTGTTGAGGGTGATCAAGTGACACCATTTCACAAGTCAGTATTTGATTGGTTGATTCTTCAAGAAGATGAAGAACATGACTTCAGTGTTCGTGTTGAAGACGGGGAAGAAGTACTTGTCAGTCAGTGTAATAATGTCCTGAGTGACCTACGAAACGGAAAAAAAGATCTAGACAAACCATTGTATCTTACAGACAATGAGAAGTATGCTCTAAGATTTCTTTGCCACCTTGTAGATAAACGCTCATCCGTAGTCAAAGCAGATAAGTATGGATTCTTTTCGAACATTTATCTCCTGACTGCATTAAAGTTGGAAAACATCAACTTAACCATGGTGATAGTGACGGTGAAATCATATCTAGTTCCTTAATTGAAATACTTGGATGTTTTACAATTTGTTTTCTTACGACTAGCCCTCTTCATGACCCTTCTTGTCGCTTTTTTAGTGACATTCATTTGGTCGTTACCTTGCATTCGTTCTTCAAGCTGCGCATGCGAATGGATTGAGTGTAGAAATAACGCCTAAACCACGTTTTGCTTATTTTTATGAGAATAGTTTATTGCAGGCTCCTTTTGCATTAATTGAAGGATCGACGAAGTCTTTCCTGTTTTGTGTCTTCCCTGCGATATTCTACTTAAATGTAAAGATGGTTTCATGCTGTTCTCCCCATATCTGGTTCAAATCCACTGTCAACTGCAGTATATACGTTCCACCTTGATGGACGCTCTATCAAGTCGAAATCCTTTCCTGGCAAAAGGCTCATAACCACCTCTCCGAACATCAACTTCATCGTTGTTGCCCAAGAAAATGGGAACAAGATTGAGATATTAGACGCAACAACACTTGAAGTGATCAGTCAATACAAGTCTCCCCATGATGCAATACAAACATGTCACGTGTTTGGAGACCATCAGGCTTGCTTCGTTTTCATCAAGGGTTATCATGACAACAAGATCTACGTCATTGAAGGACTAACGGGACACGTACATAACACCATTACAGTGAGTGAAGATAGTACTGTAATGGACGTTGGGTGCAAAGGCCATATTGTGGTGACAAGAACATGGAAGCGCTATGAGCCAGAAAATTTAAATAACTTTACCAATAAAGATGGTGAATTAGAGCTGATGGAATGGAGGATTAAGCGTTTGGAGTTTCCATTTCTTTTTAAGTCCGTTATTCAGACAACATCTAAAGCGTTCGATTTCTACACGTACCGAGAAATGCTCCTATATCACTTTGACAGCGCAAAGCAGCCCATTCCCATTTACCCACTACCAAAAAAAATGTGCAGTTGTCCCTATCTCGATCTGCCCAGTATCAATATAGAAGACGCGGTTCATGTTTCTGAAGATGGACGCCTTCTTGCATATCATTATAAGGATTCCATATTCATTGTCAACACTTCAGATGGCTCTTTGCTCAAACGTTGGGCATTTGATGTATCTCAGGTATCATGTCTTGATATTTTGTTCGTATCAAGGTCATATCTCGTGATCACTGTTCGGAATTTCATGTCGGTAATAAATCTCCAAACAGATGAGATTGAGCACACAATCTATCTCCCTTATCCTGTTTTCTCAAATACCAAACAATACCTTCTGGTGCCAGAAGAAAATGGAAAGTCCTTCAACTTGATCAGCAATCATCTCAACGATCAGTTTTATAAAGTGTCAAGACTTGTGTTTCATAATTTAAACCTTCAAGGTCTTCAATAAAGACGCACGTCTTTAATGGATCTCAGTTGAGAAAAAATTGACAAGTTTACACGTGACTACAAATGCAATCTTAAGAAAATGTCACTGACCATAAGAAGAAGCTGTCCACCATGTTACTGCTGACAGCCATGTTACTGACCATAAGAAAAAGCTGACAGCCATGTCACTGACCATAAGAAGAAGCTGACAGTCATGTTACTGCTGACAGCCATGTTACTGACCATAAGGAGAAGCTGACAGCCATGTTTCTGCTGACAGCCATGTTACTGACCATGAGGAGAAGCTGACAGTCATGTTACTGCTGACAGCCATGTTACTGACCATTTATTAAACCTATAGACTCGCTCACATGACTTGAAAAGGGAAATAACTGTTGACTGCGGGCTCAACAAAAAGTCCATATAGCTGAAGCGAACATCAATAAGACTTATGTCATCGTTTTTTGACGATATGGCGAAGCCTCAATTTAATGTGAGCTATATAGTGCCTTCAAAGCGTATTTAATTGAGTTATTCTCTAAGAGGTCACAAATTCATAGATACGACACTAGAAATAGACAGTCTCCATCTTTCTAAGTGCCGGACAGTCTTAGAGCAACAATCGTCTTTCTATCGCGGCACGTACATCTGGAATTATCTTTCTGATAAGCAACGTAACTGTCCTTCTGTATCGTCCTTTAAGCGTAATCTTAAATCAGCGTTGTTGCGCACCTGGCTAAGTAAATAGTTTTAATACCTCTCAGATTCAGTGTTTCTTTTCTTTTTTCTTTTATTCATTATTTATAATTATAGTACCTTATATCAGTTCGTCCACGAAACTGGCTTCAAGTCGAGGCTGGACTTGATAAAATTCAGTGAATACACGAACATATCAAGTCCAACCTCGACTTCAAGCCACTGTTTTTGGTTACTCCAGCGAATTCACGAAAGGTCATTAGTATTGTCTCAGGCTTCTTATGATTACTAATCTAAACACTGTTTCGCTTTAGCTAAATATCAATACGATAAGGTCTTGATAAACGTTCTCTTCGGCTATATTAACATCTTTCGAGAAAAAATATATCTCCGTATCGTCAGCATGCTGCATTACATAACTGTTTTCACAAGCGTCGGAAATCCCATTACTTTGTATATTAAATAGAGTCGGACCAAGGACCGACCTCTGAGGGACTCCATGGGTGATCTTCATCTGTTGATAACATTTCTGGCCAACATGCTTTTAAAAAGGCGGGAAGACATCACGCAGTTATTTCATTTTACCTAGAAACGTGATTGTACTAAATGGAAAGCTAAAAATCAGTGGCTCGAAAACGATGAAGAGATAACGCCGACATTATTATATCCTATACTTTACACCTTTAGCCTTATCCTAGATTAAAATTATGGACAATGCTTGAAGTTTTATTTTAAAGTCTTTATTAAAATTCTAAATACATTTCGCAGTTCTTGAAGTTTATAATACTCATATTTTCATTTTAGTCTGTCCGTATTTTCATACTAGTTCATAATTTCAGTACTAATTTAAAAGCGCTTAAATAAATGGTTCATGCGAAATAGGGACGCCAGACTAGAAACAAAGTCAATAAAGCTCGCTAAAAGCCATCTTTAGGATAAGAAAAATGCTCTTATAGAATAGAACTACTGGCATAGTCACCGATAGATCAACACTTCAAGTCAACTTTACTGATTAAAAAAGAACATTTCTATGACATTAATTGTAATTAATGAAATATGTCAAGCTTATATAAATATTTCATCAAATATTCTCGTTTTTAGATAAAAATGTGTGATCATAAATTATAAATCAGGCAGGCATTGGACTGTAAATGGAGTATATGTAGAACGACAGGACTATTGTTTTTGCAGTTGGAGTCGTGGGTTGAACTAACACTACACCTTCGGAAACCTTCCACATTTTTTTCTAGTTTTGCTCATATTTGAGGAAATTTTGGGTGATTTTTTCCGCTTAAAGAACTAGAATTAAAGTTGAGAACTATTCTAAAAAGTTGAGAACAGCAAGAAAAGTAAAGGTGGATATATCGTACTTTGGAATACAAAGAAGAATCTCAAACGACAAAAAGAAAACGAACGATTCGACTGCATCCGATAACAGTAGTTATTTCTACTCTGAAACTGAGGCTAGCAAAGTGCTTGAAAATTACAGCTTATTCTGTAATGTTGTTCCTGTCGTTCATTGGGAATCTCGTAATGATTGCGATCATTTACAAGAACGCCAACCGACGAATGCGAACAGCAAGTAATTGCTTCATTCTAAACATGGTGGTCTCGAATCTTCTATTTACTATATGGAACGTTCCATTTTCGCTCAAAGCACTTGTGAACGACCACGAATGGAAAATTAGTGGAAACTTTGGGTCATTCTTGTGTAAATTTTGCGTTTTTTCCTGGTTCTTCTCTGAGCTTGTTTCAACTGGAAGCTTATCAGGGATTGCAGTGGACCGCTTTGTTCTCGTTTACTGGCCGACCAAAAACCTTGTTACTAAAAAGATTTCAACTTTAGCGATAGCTCTAAGTTGGGTTATAGCCACTGCTTTTAGCTCTCCTTTATTTTTATACACGAACGTCTTTCAATACAAGGACAAACTCTATTGTTTCATGAACTTAGGAAGTGAAGGTGTTTTTGAAGCGTTTACTACAGTTACATTCACGCTGTTTATCGCCACTCCTCTATTAACTGTTACTGTGCTATATTTTGCAATAATTATCAAACTATTAGATCAAAAACCAGTAGGTGAAAATATAAACAACCAACGCTTGGAAAGAAAGCGAAAAGAAAACTATCGTATTTGTCTTATGCTTTTGACGATAGTTTTTCTCTTCGCACTGTGTGTACTTCCATATTGGACGATTTATCTTTATTGTTTTATTAATCGGCTTGGTAAATATTCTAGTGTCTGTGATCGGAGATATTTTGAAATTACTGTTTTATTGACGTTTGTAAACGCTGCTGCAAATCCATATATTTATATATTTTGTAGTCAATCTTATCTTAATGGCGCAAAGAACTTGTTTTTTAAGGTTCCTATACATCCGGAGTTGACTTCTGTTAGTCATCGAACTCGAAGGACAAATCGCCGTGTTTCTGAAAGAACTGTAGCAAGAACTGATTTGTATCGTGCTCCAGAGTTAATAGAGGGGAACTGCCCCCTATATTAACTCTGCGTGCTCCAAGCTATTGAAATAAAAATTTTAACTATTTTTTGCATTATTTTAGATGTTAATTCGAGAAGGGTTACTGGTTGTTCTGCTGATTTTCTTTGATTTAGCATGTTGTAAGGCTTGTGGACTGAGCTAAATATACGGAAGAGCTCCGTACAGTGTGAGACTGAAGTGCCGGCAATTTCAAAATGAAATTTTTTCTCTTCTTTTTTCCCTTGTTTTTTTTTTTTTTTCTATCTTCGCCATGTTTTCAAATACTCAGTGGTTCTCAAATTAATGAGTGGATTTTCAAGTTTATTTTAGTTTACGTTATTCCTTTTAAAACTAAGTTCCCCAATCCATTATTTACTGATGAACGGTATATTTACACTCCTACAAAATAAATTTAAACTCTACATTTTCCTTGGAGGCTAAAGCAATATAAACTTATTTGTCGTCTAAAATATTTATAATTTATTTTCAAAAAGGTGTAAATTAAATAAAAGCTCTCAAGATAACTTTTAAATTATCCCTTTCGTTTGTTTAGTGTAAGATTTGTTTCTTTAGATTTGATGAGTTCGCCGCTTATGAGGTAGGGCACTGTTTATCGGATTTTAAACTTTATTGGAATTGTTTGACTAAAATTTTAGAAAAGACTAGATAAAAAATACAAATTGACGGCGAGATTCCCATTAAAAGAAAGTATTTTTCGTAACTACTTGAATTTTCTAAACGTAAGAAATAATAGGAAGCCATTTCCATGTTACGGCATACTCTACCGTGTACTTGTTGTAAGTCCGCACCATCATTATGGTTCCAACTCATATTGATAACCCGATTTCGACTTTGAGATAGATTTTCTAGATATGAAAATGTATATAATAATGAGAATTAATTAAACTCACTTTATTTTTATCTTAATTGACAACAGTTATCGCTTTAGTGCAAGTTATGATTTGTTGACGAAATTTTCATGCATAATAACATTATAAATATTATACTGAACAAATGGTGAACTTCAAGAGAAGAAAATACTCGAAAGAAAGACAACACGATCACTTGCAGGTAAGTTTGTGCAAAGGCTTGTCATTTCAATCGCTTAAATGACTCCAGAAAACTCGAAGAAATACTGAGTAAAAAGAAAATGTTTTCCCCAAACGAAAATTAAGGAAAAGCATGGATAGATAATAGTAAAATTTAAAAAAAAACACAACTTATTATTAAATTAAAGCGCTTAATTTTAAAATTCAATCAATTATTTACTCAAAATATATAATTCTTCTCGATCCTTTGGCTTTATTATACTTCAGACTGGACAGTAATTATAGTTCATCGTTTGAACAGGCCCCGGAACAACAACTATGTGTAGGTAAATATTCATTGTTATTCTGAACGTGAACTTTAATATACTACGCAGTAATTACGTGGAGGAAGGATCAAAGTTTTACCTTAATACACTCGCCGTAGTAATTAAGACGAATTGAAGACCAGAAAACGGAGGTGGGGGGGAGTTTTGATTTTCAGTGGTTGAAGGGTGCTTTTCAATTAGTTAAGAAGAGGAATTGTTCCGTCTTTTCTTATACTTAAAAAAAATCATTATTTTGTCCCCAGAACAAATCCTCTCTGTAAGGGAGACTTAAAGAAACCTATAAGAAGGAATTTTTAATCAGCTGCTTAAATAATTAGACAAGTTTTTAATTTTATTTCAAACGAAAAAAACCTGGAAAATCACAACGAAATTCTACCATTTTTTTATCATATTTACAACTTTCTTAGTTTTGATATCATTGATTAACGTTACAGTAAAACCCTTGGAATAAAAATAAAATAGATAGATATGAGGTTCTGTCGTCCTGGTGACTTCTTGACGACATAACCTTGCAAGGATTTTCCTTCATCGTTTGACCCTGATAGGAACAAAAATAATATGAATTAGTTTCTAAGGAACAGAACTCTTTACCTTGGGTTAAATGTTTCCCCATTTCAGACACGTGTCATTCCCTTGAGTATCATTCCACAGAGTACAGCTTTCCAAACTCCACCCTCTACAAATCAACTCCCCCCGAATCCCTTTACCGTTTTTTAACTAAGTGACAACTGATTTGCAAAATATGCCTGTAGGTTTTACCGTCGCTTGCATTACTACGCGGCCACCCCAGACACAAATCGAGTCGTGTAGTTTGCAATAGACTTCTCTGTCAATCATTCATGTTGACGTCATTCATACACGTTTGGATCAGTGAGTTGGCTTTTCTATCAAACTTTCTCAGTCAGATATCACGAAGGAAAGTTCCGAAAGCGATTACAAAGAGTTTGAGTACATCCAAGTAGAATGAGGTGTTTGTTTGACGGCAGTCTATTGCAAACTACACGAAGCGATTTGTTTCAACAGCAGACAACGGCACTTTTGATATCTGGCAGTTGTAATTCTACATGTTTCGGCAGGTTCGACTGCCATCATCAGTGATGGTTAAGTGAGATTACAAACTATATAGCAGAAGAAAACTATGGGTGATTGTACAATGGAAAGAAAACTAATGTACTAATTTGAGGTTAACATGTAAGTGTTGGTAGTCGTTCTTACCAAGCAAACTTTCTCCTTGCTTTCTTTTGTCCAGGCTTCTTTCGCTCGACGATTCTTGGATCTCTGATGAGTAGTCCAGCTAAAAGAGGCCAGAAATATATATGATATTTAAAGTTAAAAAGGATAATATAGTTTATTACTGATCTTTAAGAAAGAGTACTGAAAAAATGCGAAAGGTGAAAAATGGGATTTTTATTTTATTATTTAAAAAATGGGATTTGACAAAATGAGAATGAATTTTTTTGTCAAATTGGGAATGGATAATTGCTTCCTCTAAGAAGTAAAAATGAACAGTGCTTAAAACTGAGACCACTAGACGACAGATGAAATGCAAGGAGATTTGAATGTAGATAGTCAAAGTATTATAAGGGATGAAGCAAGAGGTATTTTACCATCGAGCAGTGGTTGCTGAAATCCTACAGAAAAGTTTAAGAGAGCACGACTAATGGCCAATCGAATAGCACCAGCTTGACCTGGAAGAAAACAATTTTAAAATGTGTGTGCGAGAGAAATGTTATATAAAATGAAAGTTTGCCATTCTCCTTTTGCAGGATAAGGAAGAATAAACACCGACGCAGCTCACACTAGTTTTAGCTAGTTATACCTTAGGATAAGGAAGATTAAGGAGTTTTTCACAGTCCCAATTTTTGTCCCCAATCGATCTCGTACCCAGAGCGTTTTTTCTGGCCTGCGGTAAAGAACGAGGGCTCTGACATAATCCATATTTTGGCGCATGCGCAATTGTCGGCAAGTAAGATAGCAGATCAAAATAATCAAAGTAAAAATCATAGAAAAAATGAGAAATCGTGAAAAAAAAATTAAATTTTTTTTGCAAGTCTTGTGCGCGCGCTGTTATACCGGAAGTCCAAGAAATCCTTGTCTCAAAAAGAAAATGGATTATGCTAGAGCTCTCGTTCTTCGTCGCAAGCCAGTAAGAAACGCAGGCTCTGGGTACGAGGTTGCTGCATAGTGAATGGCACTTCTCTGGTACAAAGTGGTTGGTCATTGCTGACGTCATGAGTTTGACTAACCTGCAGGGCCTCCACCAATCACATTGCACTCGGCATCATAATGACCAACACCATCAACCACTTGGAATGGAAACAGAATTTGCTTCCTAGTAAAACAACCACAAGTATGAGAGTTTATGAAGGTCGTGGGTTCGAATCCCAGCAAGGTCGGAAATTAATTTTTCCGAATTTAATTCCAAGGGCTTTCGCCCGGAATAACCTCGTTTCCAAGCACTATTACTTACTTCTATATCTTCAACCCCAAGTAGTTTAATGTTCTTAATCCTTAAACGGAGTGAAAACAATGCAACCGTGAAACTTTAGTTATACTAAATAGCACGATTTCATGCAAATGCCATTGTTTTCTATTGTTTAATTAGCCCATTTTTTGTACTATTTAGTAATTAGTGTTTCGCGGATAATTGTTTGCACTCTATAGAAATGACCTCGGGAGTAGGTGATCATAAGTCTAAAGTAGCTGACTGTGATCCAGTACAAGGAACAGAAGGTATTTTACCAGAAAGAAAATTACGCTGGCTATTAACCTCGAAGTAATCCCCAGAGCTCTAATGCCTGCAGTCTTTTGTCGCTGCAGGATTCTGGAAGCCCTGTGTCATCGAACATTTCCCTTGCCTTAACCAATCACTGCAAGTTGTGTCTTACCTGTCCTCCAGCCTTCCAAAGTACTGTACCACAGGAATCCCATTAATGGTTACTTCTCCAGAACCTTTTTTGACCCAAACTTCTGCAATGGCTCTTTTGCGATGTCCTAAAGAGGTGATATCAATTCGTTTGAAGAAATTAGTTTGGATCGATGAAGTAAGCAATAGGCAATGACAATAAATTATTTCTTACCTATTCCATGTGCTCGTCCATCTTCGTCAACCTTAGGAAATACAAGTCAATAGAATAGAATTTAAATGTACATTAGCCAGGAGTCTTTAAGGAAGCCTTGTTAAGGATTTTGTTTTTGGTTTGGCGTCTCGGGGCTCAAACAAAATGGTGAATTTTCGAATTTTGGCCTTCCTTTCGAAAATCCTGGCTATACCCCTGAAAAATAATACCAAAAATACTGGTCTGTATCGTGACAGTGCTGTTTCGAAGTCATAGAAATCTTGTCAATCTTACCTGTAGAGAAACTTGCTTCATGCCAGGAGTGAATACTGGGAAGATATACTTTTTGATGAAATCATAGACTAGATGCGCATCGGGTTGTGAGGCTAGCTTCTTCAAACGGTACAGAACAACTTCATACTATTATAAATAAAGGTAAAAGGAAAAAAAATCGATTTGGATCGATTGATGACACAAAAATTGAGTGGCCCATAAGTAGACCTCTGGGGTACTCCTTAAAATATTTTTGCAGTTAGCTTCTTCATATGGTAAAAATTGTAAAAAACAACTTTAAAGAAGAAAAACAAACAATTGGCATTACAAAAAAATAAGTGGCCCATAGGTAAACCCAGGGGTACTCCGTAAAGTTTATATTGTGGTTATATACAGTAGCTTCTTGTTGTGGATTAAATATTCTGAAATGCATTGTCCCAAGGTTAATCCTTGTGACACTCCAAGTACATTTCTAAATGGGATGTAGATTTTAAATTGCATGGTCCCAAGGTGAATCCTTGTGGCACTCCAAGTACATTTCTAAATGGGATACAGAATTTATTTTTGTTGTAATTTTTACCTCTCTGTCATCTAGCGTTTCCTCAAGCATATTTTCTAGTTCAATCTTTTTTATCCATCTCATCGGTCTTTCGTTTTGTGTTTCTTCTTTCTCTTCACTTCAAAAACAGATAAAGGAATGCAAAAAATACTAAATGATTAAAACATATCTATAGGTTTGAATGTGAGAAGAGAGTGTTGATAACAGGACAAAACTTTCTAAACATTAAACCTACACATCTTCACTTCGATTGGCAGCTTCCTTTTCTCTGTCACTCAAGGTGTCCTTGACTTCGGGTCTGGCATTCTCAAGCTTTTCAAACTGTTTATAGATATCCTTATAAAAGAATGTCTTGATTTAGAAAACACCCAAAACTTGAATTACTATTATGAATATTTGTACTATTCTATTCTATTTTACCTAATAAGCACCCTGCTGACAAAATACCGCCCACTCAAACAGCCAATCAGACCACACGATTTTTTAGGATACCGGACCAGAAAAAACATTAACACTTTATTTACTGAGAATGTAACAGCTGAGCTTTTTTACAACCTGGTCTTCCTAATGAATAATGTAATAATTTATAATACTACAGTCATCTTACGTATATTAAGTCGTGGTAGCCTATTCTTCCAGTATAGAATGCTGCTGATGAGGGACGACCAGTTGCATCAAATAACTGACCTGAAATCATAAATCAATAATACATGGATAAATGGAAAGATAAATGTGCAAATAGCGCAGCGCACTGATTCTAAAAAATACCTTAAAGATTCGGACAAACTTTGCATTCTGTTTAACCGCTATTAGGATTATACGAACCGATTTTATTATTTTTACTTAAAGTTACAATAATAACCCATGTAAACAAAGATCAACTGCGATAGGCTGTGAAAATTATCTGCTGAAAGTAAACTTGTAAGTTTGTTTGTCCAAATTTCGCCTTTGTCTTTGTCTTTATGACGTCACCATTGCACTGTGCTATTGATTTATTGATGCTATGGATCTCACCAAACTGTAGCGACGTCAAAAATTGTCTCGCTACCACACTCTAATTTGTCTACTGTCATGTCTACTTTTGTTACATGTATTACAGTGAATACCTTACTGGCAATATGCTAGATCTCAGACAGTGACAAAAGTAGGCGTGTCAGTGGATGAATTTGGGTGTGGTAACTAGACAAATTTTTGGCGTGTCGCCACAGTTGGTGAGTTCTGTAGTAAAATGGGTGGATGGGTGGGTGACTCGATAGATGGACGAACGAACGAACAGACAGATGAATGGATGGACGGACGGACGGACAGACGGACGGATGGACGGGCGAACGGATGGATTGACAGACAAATGGATGACTTGACTTACCCCTTGACTTTTTGAATAATTCCGAAGGATGCTGAAAATTTAAAATAAATAAAACTCAGGGTATCAGAATTTATTCACCAACTGAAAACTTGTCATAAATTTTCCACAAAGCAAAGTAACTAAAGAAAATAACAAAAGCTAAGGACAGAAGAAGGACAATTTTAGAAAGTCTACCAGACAATACTCACCATAAGCATTGGTCTTGCGTCTTTGGCATAAAGACTAGACGGCATCAAGTAATCAATTGCTGCCTATGAATGAAACAGTAAGAGGATAGCATATAATGGCCAGCTTATCTGAGCCAAAAATGTTAGCCAATCAAATTTGAGAAAATTTGCAAAACTGAGTTGTCACTTTTTTCTTAAACTTGAAGATATACAGGCCACCAAATAAAAATCAAAAAACGCTGCCAATAAGTGCTTGATAACAGTGACCTAATACACTGTGTAATAATAATGGGCATTTTCTAATCATTCAGTGGTCAATTTTTCCATGACAGCTCAGTTTTGCAGTGACGTCACTTCTATATCACTATTTCAGATCAGCAGGAGTAAGTTTGTGGTTTAAACACACAATTTAAATTTTATTATTATTATTAATTAATTCAATATGATACCTGGACGTCTTTATCTGTAAAGTTTTCTACATTTTCACCCATGATGGCAGCGAGCCATCTACGGCATCTGTCATACCTCTTTATCTGTTCTTGCATAAAGGGATCTGGAAGAAAAGTCTTGTAAGATTTGGAATATTAGGCCCTTTTGGCTTTAGAATAATATTTCCCCATTTCATACCATGTGTCATTCTATTGATTATTATTTCTTTGTATGGCTTCATATATTTCAGCTGCTCAGCCCTATTAGCTTGCTATACTGAGCATCTATTACCTGAATCTTGGCTATAAACATTGTTATAAAGCATAATTTGATATATATATATATATACATGTTATTATTATTATTAGTAGTAATAAACTTAAGATACTTGTTGAATCCAAAATGTTGTAATCTGTGTTATCATTTATTTTCATCTTTAAATTTGTGTGTTCATGTTTCTTCTCAACGGTTAAAAAAAGAAATAATACTCTAGACACAGGGTTTTATAATGGCAGAATAAAGGTGAAGACACTCGGTGCAACATTGCATGCAAACATTGCAAGCAACAAATTTGAATCGGGGTGACACACATTGCAGCAAAATCATGCAACACCGCTTGTGTCACCCTGCTATGTTAAGATAATATTGGTCAGCAGTTATAAATTTGGTGCCAGCTGATTGGCTGGAAATTTTAAAATATTATAGGTAATGTTGCAACCATGTTCACATAATGAAATTTGATGCATGCAATGTTGCAAGAGTAGAGCGTGATTCACATTTATTGCATGCAACATTGCGTGCAACAAGTTTGGGGTAGACACATGCTGCAACAGTCCTGCTGCATGCAATGTTGCACCGTGTGTCAGCACTTTAAAGACATCCAAGCTAAAGGAAGGGACAATTGATTCATGCAAGGCCAGTAAATCAGATTTTTTAAGAAAACCTCATATAATACAGAGTCTTCAGTTTGAAATTAAATTGTCTAGTCCCAAAATTTGTCACAGTCACACTAGAGGGATTTTACTTTGCCTGTAACACAAATTCCATTGTTTTTCTTTTTTTTTGTTTTTGTTTTATGTTGACTGTCAGTCAATGAAATACAATTATACAACTTTGCTTCACAGGCACAATAAAATCACACTAGCTCCTTGTAATTATGTACTCAGGCTTCTGTAAATTTAAAGATTCCTATTAGTTTGGCCTGCCTTTGAGCGACAGTATTGATGAACAAACTTTGTCCTTAGCTAAACAAATCATATACACTTGGCTTTGGCAATTTGATTGTTTCTGTCAGACCTTAAGAATTAAAGATAGTTTGTCTTTTAGTGTGACCCACCCTCATTCATTGTATCTCAACAAAAAAATCAAAGGCCACAACAAACTTTTATGGTAAGAAAATTTGTTTAATGCCATTGTTTTTGAGATACACTGAAACATATTACTAAATTTAAAAGCAAGATAGAAAGAGGACAAGGAATCTCAGAGCCGATGGTTCACAGCCTCACCATCATCGTCTTCATTCTCAGTTACTGACACTCCTCCACCCGTTGATGACACCCTGCTTCCTGGGTCTTCTACCACCTATATTTATATCAAGGGAATAATGTTTAACAGCTAAACATAACTTGTTAGACAGACAGACAGACAGCCAGACAGACACATATTTTATTTAGAATATTGAGCTGTTTGGTTAATAAACTTTGTTCCAAATAAATATGAATATATATAAATGCATAAATAAGTATGTGTTATAAATCATACTTTCATACCCCCCTCCCCTCCCCCTACTCTCTCTCTCCCTCTCCCCATCTTCATCATATAAGTAGACTTGCTTGTTGCTTCTCTCCAGTGTTTTGAGCTTTTACGCCAGGTTCTCTAGTTTCCTCCCTCCACAATAATCACCTTCTAAATGTATTCGCTGGTTTGTTAACAATATACTACCCTAGTAAAGTAAAATCCCTGGAGTAAGATGGACTACAGTATTTGTTATACAAAATTATTTTGATGTTTATCTTACCGTATTGCTAGGGATTGCCGATATAATACTCGTGGTACTAAACTTTACAGAGTTTATTCTCATGGCTGCAAAAGAAGCCTGCGAAATAAGAGTAAATTATAATGAAAAAACCTGAACAGACTTGAGTCTGCCATCTTGAAAACACGTGCAACACAGATGTTATCCACATTTCATTTCAATACTCACACAATCACTAGTAGTTACAGCACTTAAGGGTTTAGCCAATCTATTTTTGTCTAATAATAACGTTCTTGTGCTTGTAATGGTTCTTGATCTCGCTATACGTGAGAATAATGACAAACTGTATCGTGCTCTGGAAGCCGCCATTTTGAATTGGTGAGCACAGGAACCCCAGTGTCGTATTCGTCTCAACCACAGGGATCCCATTAGATCTGCCCAGAGGTTGTTTCAGGACACCCGTCCCGTACGTTGTAAGCCAGTGCTTACTGAAAGTTGTAAAGTCCTTGTAACCAGATGTTACTGACCTTTGTAAAAAGCGATAAAGCTAGCGCCCAACCTCTTCTGGGTTTGCCGAATGGAACGCCTGATCTTTATCGCATTATATATGTCTTTTATTTTTTAATTAGTGTTTTATTTTTGCCTCTAAAGCACTTAATGATGAAAAGGTAAATTATACACCGTGAAAAGATGAAAAAACTTAAAGCAAAAAACTCTAAAGCACTTAGATATTTTATTCTTTAAAACGTTTTGTGAGTGATGTTCTTCAGTCGTGGCTGTAATAGAGGAAAATCGAAGTTAATTGTCCGAGATTATCAAAAGTTTGTTGACGAGGACGGCCAAACAAAAGTGAAACGAGTGAGGAGCACCCTGAGAATACTAGAAGGTGTTGTGAATAGTCGACAAGATGATGATGGGGCAAGTTCATCTTCACCTGACGATATACTAGACTTGCCAGACGCTAGTGATCGCTTCAATGTTGAAGTTGACCCTGGTCCATCCCACTACGAAAAAAGTAGTGCTAGTGCTGTCAAGCACTGGCAGGAAATTAGAGCAAACTTAATTAAAGTTTCTCTAAAACGAGAAGGTTTACTGCAGCTTGATAAAGAATGCAGCAAGTGCAAAGCACAAACAGCTCAACTGAGATGTCTTGATTGTGGTGGTTCGTCAGGTTTTTTTCTGTGTGAATCCTGTTGTATATGCCTTCACAGTACAGAGAATATTCTACATTGCCCTGAGATATGGAAGGTAAATTTCAGACTATTGCATCCTGTATAACAAATTGCATACTCAATCTCTTACTGTAAAATACTGCATGTTTGTTCTAAGGATGGAAAGTGGGAGCAATACGTTTTTACAAAGACGTTTGCTACATCCTGCTTTGATCCTGATTGTGCTGAAATGGGCCACCAAATCAATTTGTCCTTAACTTTGATTGATGACAAAGGTAATGTACATCAAATGAAGCAGCATACTATATTTATAACATTAAAATATATATTGCACCTATATATATATTGGTCACCTGTCAATCTTAGCCAGTATTTTTAAGGGGGGACTTGAACGAAAATCGCTCAAACTTCAATTGAGCTGAAATTCTTCAGAATAATCTTTAGTGGTTAAGTAAACACGTTATCAAGTTTTATCGCTATATTCAGGTCGAAAGTATTATATTTTTATGGTTCTTTTTTGGAGTCTGTGACGTCATATACTCAACATCACACATCGCTCAATACATTTCTTTGTATTTTATGATCAAAATATCAGTTTCAAAGAAAAGAAAGACCTCTCGGCCTAATAGAAATAAAATAAATCAAGGATTTCTTTACAAAGAAATGTATTGAGCGATTTTCGTTCAAGTCCCCCTTTAAAAGATCTTGCCAGTTAATTAATTCTTATCACTACTGACACCAAATATAAAATCATTTTAAATTCCAATTTTTAGGTAGACACCATAATGTTTTGGTTCCTACGTGCAGCTGTGCCACAATAATGGAGATTTTAGTCTACCACCGATTTTGGCCAGCTACACCATGCTCCCCAACCATGGCTTTCTCTTTTGATCTCCTACTAAGATTACAGGCCTTAATGTTTGAGTGTCATATTTCAGTTTATGATTTTGTCAAGCATTTATTCTTTTATATTAGGGATGCACCATTTTCGAAGGTAAATCAAAATATTGATTCAATTAGAAGAGGGTCCTGAAGGGGTAAAATGGGAGCTGGGATGTGCCTTTTCTGGAGGCTGGGAAATGGGATTTCATGCTCTGGGAGTGGGATTCATGACCAAAAAAACAAAATAAAAAGTAATAAAATATTGATATACATAGATATTATTTTATTAATAAATTAATCATTTTATGATTAGGAATAACTTGATTATGATATAAATTATATCCTCACAATATATTGCAGACTCGTAACATTTATGAGCAATTACGCAAAAGCTTTGAGGAATTCAGGTAATAGTTCCCTACTTAATCAAAGAAAAATAAACTTAATGATAAAAGATAGAAATAATGATATCCCAAATAATTATAAACTATATCATCAATGGTCATTTATTTTTACTCCTAAGGTATCATTTTAAAGCCATTGAAAGTGTACCTGTGGTGACATATGATGATCTAGAAATCGAACTTGAAAGCATAAAATGCCCTTCATGCCCTGATCCATCAGAGGTGAATATAATAATATAATTTTGTTTTATTTTGATGTTATGTTCTATTACAGCTGATATTGTTTTTGCATCTTTAAGCTCAACTTAATAGATGTATTGTCACAGTCACAACTCTATAATGCTTTATTAATACTTATTTATTTATACATATAATTTGAATTTTGTAGAAAGAAGATGTGTTTTTGTCAGCTGATGCTTGTTTTGGTCTACCACGCAAGAGATCAGCTGGGGAAAGCTTTCAAGATCCACTTTCTGGCGATTGCTACTTCCTTGACCAAGATAAAGTGGACAAATTTATGGAGGAATATCCCAAATCAGATAGTCGTAGGTCAGATGCACTCAAAGATAGAGGAGAGGTATAATAATATACATTTTGAAAAATAAGTTTATAAAGAAAATAAGTTTACTTCTAGGCATACCTTTTTGCCACATATTATTATTATTATTATTTTAAAGGACTGCAGTGACTTTCAAGCAGGATCTGTCATAAGATCAAAAGGGAGGTATATTGCTTTAGATGAAACAGCTGTGTTTGGGATGGCCTGCAGGCATGCTTTTCCATTGAAGTTCTTAAACTTAAAAGGAGGTGAAAGGTAATAACACTTTTATTGATAATTTTTAAAATATTAATTAATAATGGTATAGAATTGGTCTTTAAATTATGACAATTTTTGCATTCAAAAACCATTAGGATTGGCTATATGGTGTATTTGCTGATAAACGTGGTTGGCGATGAGCGGTTCACCAACAACAACCTCAAAGTAATGTACGATATTTGCTGTCAATTGAACAAGCACTTGAAGGTAATATTTTTGTTCATAAAGACAATATTTGTAAATGTTTTTTTTTTAATTGTTTATTTTTTCCTTTTTTATCATTTACATATCTTGAAGAACCATGGTAGATCAGACCTTATTAGTAAGGTAGAGTTGGCATGCCCACAATTTCATGCCTATGCACATGGAGCAGATTGTCAGGTAAGTTGAGTATAAGCTTCCATTTCCCCGGCGCCCAACTTTTTCCACATGGCGTTTGCCGTCTGCTGCAATCCACTTTTGCCATCCTCATCCCCTATTGACTTGCCCACTAGTGGTCAAAAATCGTGTATTAGTTTATATTCCTATCACAATCTGGAAACCTAATTCTAGTATAATGAATAGCCTTAGGGTAAGGTAATACGATTAACAAAATACGCGAGTTGCAGAACAAATGTTGCTCGTTTTACCACCCCAAACGCAAAGAGTTTTCTTGGTCACACAGAATAGTAAAGAGAGCTTCTACTTCGTGCAACAAAATGACGCAACAAAAATTGGGGTGATAAGGTTCTATGTTGTGCGAAAAGGTGCACGATTTTGTTGTTCGTATTTTGCCACACCTTTTACACTTATATCTGACTGAAAATCATTCCGGTTTCGTCTTGGGGATGTCCAATGCTTTGCTTTTTTAACAAAATATAAAAAAATTGAAACTTTTATGATGATGTATATAAAACGAATTTACAACCTAAACTGTAACGTTGTAGTTTCCACTCTGAATTTGTACTTATATAAATGAAGTTACAAAATGCCCTTACAAGAAGATTTAAAAAAATCAGACTTAAACATCTGGTATGCACTGGTTTTCCGGGTTTTGCACGGAACCGAAGGCTGAGCCTTTCTTGTCGAGGTCCTTTGTCTAGATTGTCCCCGACGTTTCCTCTCGTTGCCGATCCATTGCTATGATAGAAAAAAAGAAAAAAAAATTCGTAAAATGCCATTATTTCTCATAGGCTGAGCATATCATGAAATCATTAAAAAAATATTTTTACCCACCTTGACTTTTGTTGGGCTTAAAAGCGTATCTTTCGCTGCCTTTTCAATTTTCTTTTTTTGGGAGGTAGAAGTCATTCCATCTTCCCAGTATTTATTCAAAATTTCTTGTTTCTCTTTATCGAGAGCTTTAGGCATCTATCGATGTATCAATAAGATACGAATACATCTCGTAATCCAAATAAGGAGTAGTAAGCCAGTAGTTACTGGAGTATATTGCGTGTCCTGTACTGTGTTGTAAGCCAGTAGTTACTGGAGTCTATTACGTGTCCAGTACTGTGTTGTAAGCCAGTAGTTACTGGAGTCTATTACGTGTCCAGTACTGTGTTGTAAGCCAGTAGTTACTGGAGTCTATTACGTGTCCAGTACTGTGTTGTAAGCCAGTAGTTACTGGAGTATATTACGTGTCTTGTACTGTGTTGTAAGCCAGTAGTTACTGGAGTCTATTGCGTGTCCTGTACTGTGTTGTAAGCCAGTAGTTACTGGAGTCTATTACGTGTCCAGTACTGTGTTGTAAGCCAGTAGTTACTGGAGTATATTGCGTGTCTTGTACTGTGTTGTAAGCCAGTAGTTACTGGAGTCTATTACGTGTCTTGTACTGTGTTGTAAGCCAGTAGTTACTGGAGTCTATATTACGTGTCTTGTACTGTGTTGTAAGCCAGTAGTTACTCGAGTCTATTACGTGTCGATCGTGTGCTCTCGTACGAATGTGGAAGTACCTACCTTGATGATATATAACTGCGATCAAAATCTGTCAGAAACAAGAACTATATGGGATGATTTTAGCAATACAGGCTGTGTAAAAAGGTAAGGAATACAGTATTTGCAGGGGTCAACAGGCGTTCCATTCGGCAAACCCAGAAGAGGTTGGGCGCTAGCTTTATCGCTTTTTACAAAGGTCAGTAACATCTGGTTACAAGGACTTTACAACTTTCAGTAAGCACTGGCTTACAACGTACGGGACGGGTGTTCAGGACTTGATCAGTGACTTAGCCTAGCCCTGATCTAAATCAGCTCAGAGGATGTTTTAGGGTCTGATATACAACTCAGTAATATCACAGTCCTGATAGTTTTGTCAATCAAAAATCTTTTGCATTTTCAGCTTCAAAATCTATGATAGGATATATACTGTACACAGGGTATTTTATTTTATATTCATTCAAAAACATGATAATTTGAATGATATGTTTAATCCATTTTGTGAACAATTATGTCATAATTCAAAAGCTAATATTTGTACCGTTATATACAATGGATAATGTCAGAGTAGGTCCATCATCACGACTTTGGAAAGGGGGACAATGTTGAAAAGAGAGAGAGAGATGGATAGAACAAGGGGTCTGTTTGCACCTGATGGTCAACTTGTTGAATGAGCACCTTTAACTATAATAATCTATCTGGTTCGTTGTTTGATCTATAATAACATTAAACTTGTCACAACATGTGCAATCATGTATTATTTGTCCTCCCTTTTAAAAGCATATTGATAAGCCTTCCTCCCCCCCCCCCCCCGTTCCCCCACTTCCCACCCCCAACAATGCCATCAAGATCCTGAACTGATATAATCAGTCAGTGTCATAAACTTCAGAATTTAAATATTACCAGTTCAACCGCCTACAGTGGGACTACATCAACCAAGGCCACCCAAACAAATTTAAAATCAAATTCTCAAATCACATTTTAACACCAAATAACAGATGAATTAGTGAATTCTGGGTTTTAAACTGTTTCTTGTTCACTTCTGATCATACACACACTTGTATAAGGTAAAACATATGACTTTAAAGCGAAAAATGTGAACATTTGTACATATCCTATTGTTTAAATACTCAATCGTGGTTGGCTAATCTTATTTGTAAGAAAATTTGTCTGGGTGGCGTCAAAGCTTGGTTGGTTATGTCGCACAGTTATAAGGCTCCATTAAAAAAAAACATTTCAGTGCTTCACAATTTACTTTTCGACCTAAACTGGCTAATTAAGTCAAACTTTATCGAAGTATGAATCACCAGCTTGTGCAGGATAATGAAACATCGAGTCTCCTTTATGCAAGCTTTGTATCGTAGAGCTCAAATTCTCTAAATTCTTCATCAATCTTTCCAGATTTCTATCACATTTAGTCTCATCTTCTTCATCATTCTCCATCTCGGTACTATCCATCTGAAAATGCATCTGAGCCGCTCTCTCTTGCAAATCCCGAACTTGATCCATCTTATCGATGGTAAAATCTGATCCAAACGCATGAAGCTTTCCGTTATGGAAGTCGTCCATTAAACCAAGCAACTCTCTCTCCATTATTTTGACGTCTGTTCTGTCGGTAAGGAAAGAATGTTCTTGTATTGGGCTGCTTTGATGGCTGTGATAACCTTTCTCGTGAGTCCTAGCGGATCTTGTTTTCATTCTGCTAGATCCCTTAACCTTAGACGGTCCTGGTTCAGCCATAATTTCTCGACGTTTACCTAAAATTCCACAGTATTTCAACTGTTATTGACCAGAGTTTGAATCCTTATAAATTATTATGTATATTAATGTCCGAGGAGGCCTGGAAAGTGAGCAGTATTTCTTTAAAGCTTTAAAAATATAAATCATGTAAAGGTAATGTATTAAGTTTAATATATAGTTCTCTTTAACCTTTAAATGACAATTCATATACCAAAAAAAATCCGTATAGAAGTATCGTAAATTTGTCCTTTTATTAAACAAATACATGTTATGGGTTTCCTGTATACAAATGCCGACCAAGAGGGGACCTAAGGCGAGTAAAAAATATTTTTAAGAAACATGTTTTTTATGCGTTCGATTTTAATCTTAAACTTTCTGGAATCTTTTAATAACAAAATATATAAACAAAAATTTATCGCACAAAAGCAATCGTAAAATATTTGCAGAAATAAAATATATTTTGAAGTTATTGTGTGTTGGGTTTCCTGTGGTAAAGCTCGATGCCTGGTGGCTCATTCGCACGAAGAATATGAAACGGTCCATATGAAACATTCGAAAATGTGGATGACTTTTCTCCTGAATTTATCTACAATTCTTTAAAGAATATGTTTGAAAATTAATTATATATTGACTATATTGCATCTGAACTTCTGTGTTGTGGAAGGAGAACAAAATCGAAAGTAATTTACGTTTGGAAAATGGCATGAATATTTATATCAAATGAGATGGATGAATGAATTTAGCTCCTATTATTCTAAAAACGAAAGACCTTAAAGTTTATTTATTTTCATGCTGACTACCTCCTGTTGAACTACGAAGAATATGAAAGAATATAGAGCTGCAAAAGATTGGTATTTCAACGCATTTTGCAGCGTTTGTTGTCCATAATTTGTCTACGTTGTGCATCGATCCACTCTAAGCTCAGACATGAATATTGACGAACTGGAACTCCTTTCTGACTCCAAATATCGACAATTTATAAACGCTGTGGATAAAGCTTTGAAGAATTTTGAATATTCCAGTGAGTGGGCTGACCTGATATCTTCACTTGGAAAACTTAACAAGGTTAGACGTGTTTATAAACATCTGTCAGTTAAATTTATACGCACAGCTTTAAATGCTTTATTAATCTTTGTTATGAGAATTTATTCGCTCCTGTATTGATATGGAATATTGTTAGCACTTAGAAGAAAAAGCCATTTAATTATGATAGTCGTTAATCTATAACATTTCAATATTTAATTCCTCTTTTAAATATTGGCTAATAGACTTTGTTTGAGGCGAGGCAATTTCGTTTTGTCTTTATTGAGTTATTGTTATTATTTTGTGGTAAGGCTTATCTAAGAAAGTGTTGTATAAATAGATGATCATCATCAACAGCTATCATCAACACTATCATTGTCATTATTAGTAGGAGTATAATTATTGTCATCAAAACTGAGGCTGTGTTTAGGATAACATGGGTGGCATATGCTGCTAACCCATCGTCTTTCACCACAGTGTTTCCAAAGGTTTGGGACACTGTTTCGAGCCCTGCAGACGACCATATGTGAATTTCCTTATATGCCACAAGGGATTTCTCTGGTTTCCTCCCTCCATAAAATCAACATGAGAGTTGTCAGTGTTGTACGGGTAGAATGTCAAATGTAGTGGTAGTGTGTGTTAGTAATAAAAATAAATAAAAAAATCAAACTTGTCATCACTTATCACCACTGCAAGTACAGCAGTGGCGTAGCTCAACAGGGTTGAACTGGAATCATGTGAAGGCGTTTCTGGCAGTCGCTATATAAACAGTCCATTTATGACCTTGGAGCACAGCTCTAACCAGTTTGAATTAGTTAGGGTTGATTTGAGAGGAGGAAGGAAATACCGAAGAACTGGAAAAACCCTCAGAGTCAAAAAGACAACCAACCAACTCAGCTCACATGGGGCATGAACTCTAATTAGTGCAAAAGTGCTAGGATTAAAGACTAGACATTTAAATAAAGAGATTTTTTTGGCTTATGTCATAGGCTGAGGCAGAAAATATGCTGAGGTCTTGATAACTTCAATCTCATGTGAAAACTGAATTAAATAATTCAGAAAAACCTACTGATAGTACATGTACATGTGTACATTTGTCATGTTAAGCTCACAGGCTATCAATGATTGGCTGAATGCTCTCATGATTAAACTGACTTATAACTTACTTACTAACCGCCATCCGGTTAGCTCAGTTAGTAAGAGTGTTGGTCTGTTGTGCGGGAGGTCGTGGTTCAAGCTTCTGCTGGACCAACACTCAGGGTTTTAAAATAACTGAGGAGAAGGTGCTGCCTTTGTAATTACATCTGCAAATGCTTAGACCTTCAACTCTTCTTGGACAAGGACTTAAAACCGTAGGGCCTGTCTCTCAACCCTTCTGACCTACAGTTAATAGAACCTGTTGAATTATTCATGTAAGAGTAGGGGATTGTCTCCCAGTTCAACAGCCTATCCCAATTTGGGGGCATATAGTACTAATCTACTAACAGTTCACACTCATCATTGTAAGCTGTCCCTAAAGTCCTCCACTTGTTATAAATGTAAAAGCTCATTGAGACATTTGAAATGCGCTATAGAAGTACCCCATAATATATCATATGCCCTCAGCCAATCAGAGATAAGATTTTGAGTAATTTACTGTTGTTTGGCAGTGGGATATTATGTTGGATGTACAGAATGATATTTGTATTTTCAAGAAGATATAACTTAAGCTAAAAACAAGTGTGAGCTGCGTCAGTGTTTCTAATGAAACTAATAATAAAAATTTAAGGTAAATTATACACCGTGCTTGCCGTGCCTTGCTTTAACGAACAATTTTTGATCAAACGTATTGCTTTCTTGTTTAGTCAGATAGTATATTATTACTTCTAAACGTTTTGCTTCTTCGTAAGAATCAAAACTCCGTTTTTAGTTTGAGAAACAAATTCAAATCCAATTTAAATTTTGGCATCATGAAATGGTTGCCATAACGACTAGATATTTTTGGAAGAATTACCATAGCAAATTTAACAGTTAAAGGATATATTGTAGTTATTATAGTAAAAACAAGCTATCAAGATAATCAATAATTAATAGGTTGATAAATGGAGTTATTGTACAAGTAAAATTCAGAAAGCAAAATAGTGAATATACTTCAAAGATACACTTATTACGAAAAAATCTTGTTGGCCAGACATCTGAAATCTGAGGCAGAGTTATGCACCTTAAATTGTAACATATTCGCAGCATACAGGCCTGCCTCTAGGGGGGTTTGATGGTTCAAACAAAGCCCCCTCCATCTTTGTAGGAGTAGGAAATGATGTTTCTCGGACTATTTTAGCTTTTCAAGTAATAACTAAGATTGTTAGTAAGGTGAACCTCCCCTTTCAAGGACTCCTAGTGATGGGCCTGGTATAAAAGCTGTGAGCTTCCTTTTAGATTGGAATATAAAATAAGGTTTGTCCTTTGAGTAAGAAATGTAATTTTAGCCAGAAAACATAAAGGCACAGAAATTGTTTTTGATCTCGGATCTCCTGGACCGACAACCTCTTTTTGGAACAGTTGTACAGTATTCTTTAAAGATGCATGGCACAATACTGACAACAGTGAAAAGCTAATTAGAATCATTGTTGGAAAATTATTATTGATTGATTAGAATGTCAAATCATTTACAGTTATAAAAGCTGTTGCATAGTCATTCTCCAGTACGGGTCAGGGGAGGTGAAATCCTCTCCCCTCTCTCCAAAACCAGAAGGCCGTTCCACAGGCTATAGTTGTAATTTCACTGATGTTTATCTGGTTGTCCATCTATCGATTGATCCATTCATTACAACAAGTTTATTCTTTTTATTTATTCTCATTATATTATAGGTACTACAGTCACATCCAAAATTCAAAGTAGTCCCACGGAAAATCCTCATCTCCAAGCGACTTTCACAATGCACCCACCCCGCCCTCCCTAGCGGCGTTCACCTCAAGGCACTGGAAACCTACGAACTTATCTTTAGACGGCTGGGCAAACGAGGACTTGCTCAGGACTTGCTGCTGTACAGCTCAGGGCTGTTTCCATTGCTCGGGAATGCCGCAATGTCTGTGAAGCCAGTGCTGATGGGAATTTACGAAGAGTTTTTCGTGTCGCTTGGGAAGGCGTTGATACCATGTTTACCTGGATTTTTACTGGGTTTGTTACCTGGTATTGAAGAAGGCTCTGAATACACAAATAGGTATTTTAAAGTGATTTTTCGTTATGTTTGATAGTTTTTGCAACAATTTAATATACCTCTATTACTGTGCGCACAGATTAACCGGGACCTCTTGAATAAAACTGACCAATCAGATAACAGTAAACTAGGCAGAAATTGAACTGATAAAAGTTCTCATGCTCTTATTATACCTGATTGGCCGGTTAAAAATATTGAACTACATCTCGAAGATGTCGAAATCTGATTGCCAAAGTCCAAAGATGGTTTATGCACTAATTTTTTACTCTTTATTGACCAGTTGCCAAAGTCCCAAAGGGTTGACGCTTTATAACGGTTCAACTGAGCTAGTTTCTTAACTCTAATGTCTATTTTAGGACCATATCCATCTTGGAGTCATGCAGTCAGAACACGGACATGCAAACCTACTATGCAACATTGTGGTCTTGTATTCTGTCAACTGCGAGTATTCGTCTGCCTGCTGTAACCTTTATAATGTCTCGACTGAACAAAAAGACAGCTGTCAATCATGAGAATATTCTTGGAGATGATATTCCAATGACGGTAGGTAATAGGTTCTTATCGGCCTTTGGAAGCAAGGGTCGTGTAGGAGTAGTGTACTCGCACTTCTAGGTATTACGCTTGATATCTAAAATCGGAATCACTTTTGCGTAGAGTTTGTTAGGATTATATGGGTTCTCTGGTTTTCCTGACTTAGATCAGCCCAGAGGTTGTTTCAGGGTTTGATCTGTGAGTTAGCCATGCCCTGACTTAGATCAGCCCAGAGGTTGTTTCAGGGTTTGATCTGTGAGTTAGCCATGCCCTGACTTAGATCAGCCCAGAGGTTGTTTCAGGGTTTGATCTGTGAGTTAGCCATGCCTTGACTTAGATCAGCCCAGAGGTTGTTTCAGGGTTTGATCTGTGAGTTACCCATGCCCTGACTTAGATCAGCCCAGAGGTTGTTTCAGGGTTTGATCTGTGAGTTAGCCATGCCCTGACTTAGATCAGCCCAGAGGTTGTTTCAGGGTTCTATCTGTGAGTTAGCCATGCCCTGACTTAGATCAGCCCAGAGGTTATTTCAAGGTTCAATCAATGCCATTTTCTTTTCCAGGTTCAATCAATTTGCGTGGCTTTAGCAGATCCCAACGTTTTAGTACAGCGATGTCTTCTCGACTTTATCTTAATCTTCTTGCCAATGAACGAGGCTACGCGCATCTCACCATCCGAAAAAACAAAACTCGCCGCATCTGGTCTTGGAGTTCTCTTACGCCGAGATATGTCCTTAAATAGGAGACTTTATTCATGGCTTCTAGGCCCTGTAAACGAAGAAACCCCAGCAAACGATAGTTTGTCAAGCGTTGAAGAGATTACGGAGAGTTTTAGAGAGACTTATTTTTCGCTTCACTCGAAATCGTCGACGGTCGAAGCCCTTCGTTTGTTGTTCAAATGTCACTACAGTTCGAACGTCATTGTGAATCCTATAAGTGGTTCTAAAAGGATGCATAAAAACGAAGCACTTTGGCCATTTCGAATTCTTATTAGTCTCCTAGATAGGCCAGAAATTGGGAATACAGTGCTAGAAGAAGTTCTTATCGAAGCGTTCAGGGTTTTGTATTATCGATGTAAAGAAAGAATGGATAAATCTGACGAGCTAGAGCGAAGGGACTCGTCTGAAAGTTTAGACCCAGAGGAGGAAAGCGAAGAAGACGCTACAAATAAGTCCAAAATGACTGACGAATTGATTAAGACCGCCAATTTACTTTTTAACGCTTTTGAGCCTTATTTCATGTGGGATTACGTCTGTAAGCTGCTGTCAGCTAGTAAAATGAGCGAAGAACAAACGGAAGAAAAAGAGTTAGCAAAGACAGACGGGGAAAATGAAAAAGATTGCAAGAAAGAAGAATCCAAGATTCCTTCAACGACGTTCTCAGAAGTTCTTCACTTGACCGACATGCTGCTCGACATTGTGGCATTGGTATGTATTATATGAACTTGGCTAGGCAACAGAAAACACGTAGCTTCATTTTTCTAATTTTATTTTACAGGAAGCGGATGTCGAGACGCAGACCGAACATTGGCCGAGGTTGCTACGTCACGTTACTAGGGAAATGACGTCACGGTGTCAATCAATGGGCTTGGTCGAGATCCGCGAAGGCATCTGTCTGTGTTCGAAGCTTCTTTCCCGGGTTATGCCGTCTATGAAGCCGGTTGAACGTAGAACGCAGACGTCGATGTCTGTTGCGGGGAGCGTTGCTTCGAACAAAGCTGAAGGGAGGTATGACGGTAACCATGTTATCAATGGTAACCACTGTTACCAAAGCAAGCTTAGTAACCATAGCAACCGATATGAGTCTCATCCACCATACAACACATACAAACAGCTCACATCGTCAAGTGACTCTTCGTCTGTATCTAAGATTGACGATTCAATATACGATTCAAATTTTAGGGACGAGTCGTTTAGCTCTTCAACCGAAACAGGTAGCTCCCCTACGCGGGAAACTTCCGAAGGACAGCTGGTTCATGTGGCGAGGATTTCCACGGCGGAAGACGGGTGGAGTGTCGTAGACCTTAGGAAACGGTTAGCGACCGGAGCCAGTGGCGCCGGTGATGAGCGGTCCTATGATGAGGGCGAATCAACCGAAACAGATGATGACGATGAAACCATTGATGTTAAAGATCTCTTAAAGACAGAAGAAAAAGCACTGAAAAAAGAAGGGTCGGAAGGAAAAATACGTGAGTAAAGAAAATAATAGCGAAAAAGAAGAGGTTGATAAGGATGATTACGAGGAATGGATGGAATGCCAAGAATCTATTGACGTCACTCAAGATTGCGTGACGAAAGAAGAGCGCGTTATACGAGTGGAAAGCGGTATAATAAAGGGCGATTCGATGATCAAGCTTCAACACCAGGTTCTCCAAATCGCTCTTTTCAACCTTCGGTCATTCAATCTTGCATTGACTATTTTCAGTCTTTCTTCTATGAGTTTGTCCACAACAGAATCATATCGCCCTCAAAAAATGTGACAGAATTTCAACGAACGATTTTATCAAATTCGGGATATGTTCTAGATGAGCTTTTGGGCTTAGATAAGTGCTCAGACAATCGGGAATCAGCGACAAAGGAGAAAAAGGAAAGCTCTGACTTGGATAAAGACGAGGAAGAGAAACGATTGAATAAGCGGTTGCCATGGGAGCAGGAGAGTTCTTTGTTGTGTGCAGAAGCGTTTGCAGCAGCCTGTAGATTGTTGGTGGAGTTGTCGTGTTTTCCTGTTTATTGTACTAATGATTTGGTGGCAGAGGACCAAGCTGATGGTGAGCGGTGTTTGTGTAAAACTTTTTTTAGAAAACACTATAATTACATAGAAATGTATAGTTGAGTAGCAAGTAATGCCACACGACCATACATTTCGTGATAAATCATACCGCTTTCAAAAAAGTTTTACTCCCAAAATATTGAACATATTACTCAAATTTCCAGTAGTTACCAATTAAGACATTCCCTTTCGATTTCTGGAGTCGGTTTGCTTGTAGCTTGAAATTTTGTTTGTTCCAATTTCATGGAGTTCTAATGTTTTTTCCTCCATTTTTATAACCTTAGGCAAATCTGACTCCCATTTACCAGAATGGCTGCAAGCTCTCATCGTGTGCTGTTTTAGAGTCGGTGATTTTGATATCCAGAGCTCAGCCGTGGGTACCTTGTTAGATCTACTGAACTTAACAATGTCAGTCTGTCCTATATCTGGAGAAGAGAGACCTAAGACGACGGTTGTAGTGGTGGTGATACCTATGATATCACATGTGAACCTGAACAGTATAGAAAAGTCTTGTGTTTATAATGTAAGTAATATTATGATGGTGATGGTGCTATACTCCTATCTCCTCTCCTCGACCCTATTTACTTACCTCCGGTTTTTCTCTCTTCTGTGCTGTGCTCTGCTGTGCTCTGCTGTGCTCTGCTGTGCTCTGCTGTGCTCTGCTCTGCTGTGCTCTGCTGTGCTCTGCTTGCTGTGCTCTGCTGTGCTCTGCTGTGCTCTGCTGTGCTCTGCTGTGCTCTGCTGTGCTCTGCTCTGCTCTGCTCTGCTCTGCTCTGCTCTGCTCTGCTCTGCTGTTGCTGTGCTGTGCTGTGCTGTGCGTGCTGTGCTGTGCTGTGCTGTGCTGTGCTGTGCTGTGCTGTGCTGTGCTGTGCTGTGCTGTGCTGTGCTGTGCTGTGCAGTGCAGTGCTGAACTGTTATCTCCTCTCCTTTCTTCTCCTCTGCTCTGCTCTTCTCTTCTCTCCTCTGATTTTCATTCTTTAATCCCATAGGTTATTGCGGAGAGTTTGTGGAGCAGATTGAAGCAGAACTCGTCACGCTATCATCAACGTATCGGTCGAACTGTTCCTACAGCTTCACAGTTTAACACCGCGACCATCTCTGTGTGAGAATGTCATTACTAACTCACTGATAGACCGCGTACAGGTATCCATAATATACTCATAAAGAAATAGAAAACGTCCGCGCTTTCTATGATAAAAGCCGTCCTTTCGTTAACACCCCCCCCCCCCCCCCACCCACAATAACTTCTGTTTTCACAGGCCGAGGTAAAAACGTTTTAAGCCCTCTGCTAAATAATTTGTGTATAGGAAAGCCGGTTAGATGGCCACTGGAAATTTGCAGTATTCTGGCATGCAGCTCGAAATGTAGTTATCCAAGACTCTGGCCGAACGTCCAGGCTTGGTGATGTTCGACCCCTAGACAGGTAAGAACAAACGCAGCGTGTTGATTTAGATCGAGCGGTCATTCATGCTTCGCCCTCAGACAATAGCGAGCCAATCAACGCTTGCAGCAGTTTTGCCAGTGGAATAGTCCACTTCCGAGATATGCTTTGATTGTACACGCACAAAGGTTTCGGTATGAGGCTACGTGCTTACCGCCTGTCACGAATGACTATGCATTTAGCACGAAGCCTCGGACTGAAGCCTTTGTGCGTGACAAGCGAAGCATAACTCGGAAGTGGGCTATTAAGATCTTGCCCACGTGTCATTCCCTAGAGTATTTTTTTGTTTGTTTAACGGTTGTGAGAATGACACTGGTCTGAAATGGGAAAATATTACTCCCATATAAAGAAAGGTCATTGAAACTATTCTCTTCATCATTGATGGAAATGTAAATCTATAGACACAGGCAGCCCAAGCACTGCAATACGGTGCTTATAACAGCTTTGAATGTGAGCGATTAACAGTCAAAATTCGAATCCTTTAAATTGCAGTTTTTTGAATAAAAGCGACTTACCTTGATAACTTGTAGTGTCTTTTATTACTTGGCCGAGTTTGGAAGACATTTGGACGCATTTTCACTGGGTTATCGATTTTTTTTCCTTCAACTATAAATAAACTCACATTCAAAGCTGTTATAAGCAACGTATTGCAGTGCTTGCGCTGCCTGTGATCTAGACGATTTTATTGACTTTTTTATTAAACATTTTAACAGAGCCTTGTTTATGATGTTAGACAGCCTCGAAAGCGATGATCCTGAGATAAGGTATGTCTTCCTCAATAAATCCTTCATCAATAAATCCTATTTAGTTATTATTAAATTGGTCTTCAATTCACCGATTGCCCCATAGATTGCACGTAGTGTACTTGGTGTTGCGGTCACCAAAACGTTTGGTCGCTTAATTGTCGTACAAATGTGCAGCCTTGTCAAAAGAATTCGTTTGGTTGACAGCACGTGGTTATCGGTGTTTCACCACCATTTGGAGCATGAGATTTAAAGACTGTCATGCATTAATCAGCAGATTCACCTCTTTACCTTGGGCGTAATGTTTATCCTTTTCAGACCATGTTTCCCTAGAGTATTATTCCTTTGATTAATGGTTATGTACGAAAAAGACACATGAATATGGATACAACTCGACTAACGAAGAATCTTATTCTTAAGAGAATGGCATGTGGTCTGAAATAGTCAAACATAACGCATAATGTAAAGTGGTCTATAGACCTCCTCGGGACGGGCGTAATCTTGTCCCATTTCAGAGCACGTGTCATTCCCTAGAATAACCTTTCTTCGTTTAACGGTCGCGCTCGCTTGCACTTGAGAAGGCACATGAATATGGATACAACTCAAACAAAGAATATTATTCTCAAGAGAATTACACGTTGTCTGAAATGGTAAAACATTACACCCAAGCCGAAGAGGTGACCCTAACCCAATTGAAACTTCCCAACAGTTTTGATACCCAAAAAATGGCTCGAAGAGCAGAACTAGGTTTAACGGGTTATTATGTTTTTCTAGGGTTCTTACCAAGCAATGGCTCGCGCATGCCCTCCAGCATGGCGATCTTGGCCGCCTTGTTGATCCTCTACTGGTCTTACTCCTTCATCCAGCAACAACTCGCTTATCAATACACCACGCATGTGCATTAGACTTAAGGAGAAAAGCCAAAAGTAATGACATCATGAAAGGTAATTTCCAGTGGCTCCTCGTCCTAGAGGCCCGCTTGCACTTTCCGCTCTGGGTAGCATGTAGGTTCTGTAATTTTCCTTCAGATTGATACCCAATAAAAGTTGAAAATACGTCCTCAGTTCTCGTACTCGTCCTTGTTTCCATTGCCCTCGTTTTAATTGTCCTTGTCCTTTTTTTCCTTGTCCTTGTCCTCATCCTCGTCCTCGTTTATCTTGTTCTTTACAGACGATTCGTTAAGAAAATCTGAAGTCGACAGGAGCTTTTCCCCAATAGATGACTCACGAGGCCTGGGTATTAGTGGGAGTGAGATTGATACGAACATCAGATAGTGAGAACGAGGAGGAAGAGAGCAGAAGCAACAGGAAACGACCAGGCTTGAGTAAGTGAGAAAATCAACTTTTATTTTCAAATATAAAAAATACCACCATGTTTCTTGATTACAGAGTCATTCCCTTATTTCCAATTTCATTCCAATTTCCAAAATTAAAACCTTTTTGAAATTACCCTATTTCTCTATGACGTCACATCAAAACAACCTATTGTTTAAACGCAAAGGATCATGGTCGTCGGAGGGGGTCAAATCAACGCAAATTCATCGAAAATTTTCCTAAAACCCGTATCAATCCACGAGAGAAGTAGAATAGCCAGCAAACGCTCAGCATATTTTTTAGTACATATTAACAAATATTATATCTGAGAACCAGGCCATTTTAGATTAAACTGTTTCGCTAGGAGCAAATATTGTTGAATTTTCTATTGGATTTGGCGATTCTATCCCCCACATAAACAAGCAGTGACGTCATAAGGTTTTACGATGGAAAAATGAAACCGAAAATTTCTTTATTTGCTTTCCAACATGGCGGCCACCACGTGACACAATCAACACTTTTTTCTTCGTTTTTTTTTTTTAACTTTGAAGGAAAAGGATCCAAAGGACCCACCAGGAAAAACAGCGAAAAGAATGCTCGTCACAAGCTGCAATCAGGTCAGGACAAGCCCCTGATCCATCCACTAGATCAACATAAACTGCTGTACAGATTAATATATGATAGCAGGCTCACGCTTTATGCGTTTAATACGTTGTTGTCAATAATACGGAGCGCTCCGCATCAGTTTGTTTGTGCTGCAGCATCTTGTAGTGTTAGTGCTTCTAATACTCCGCATCAGGATAAGATTAAAGAGTTACTGGCGAGACATCGGAGGTCGTTGCTAGGGAAAGGGTTTTATGGACCGCTGTATGATACACCTGTATCATCTACTGGTGAGTATTGAGGTAGTATACGTACATTACATCTCGTCTCATCTCATCCCACCAATCATTCCATTCCATTTCATTTCATCCCACCCCATCCCACCCCATCATATCCCATCCTACCTCATCCCATTCCATCCCATAACATCCCATCCCATCCCATCCCACCCCACCCCATCCTATCCCATCCCATCCCATCCCATCCCACCCCATCATATCCCATCCTACCTCATCCCATTCCATTCCATCCCATAACTTCCCATCCCACCCCATCCTATCCCATCCCATCCCATTCCATCCCATCCCATCCCATCCCATCCCATCCCATCCCATCCCACCCCATCATATCCCATCCTACCTCATCCCATTCCATCCCATCCCATATCATCCCATCCCATCCCATCCCATCCCATCTCATCTCATCTCATCTCATCCCATCCCAACCCAACATATTTCCATGCCATGCCATCCCACCCCATCCTTTCCATCTCATCCCATCCTATCTCATCTCATCACACCCCATCATATCCCATCCCATCCCATTCGTCCTTCCATCCATCCATACATCCATACATCTATCTTATCTTATTCGTCCATTCCCCTTTTGAATTCTTTAGAATTCTTATCATATCTACCTGCTCATTTCTTCATAATCCTATTCTCCAATTATTTGTCCTAGGAAAGCAACAAGCTTCACGTCTGTTTGCTGGAACACTCTACCTCAGACCAAACACCAGCAAATACCTGGAAATCCTTATCTCAGTCGCGCTTTACTTCATTCGAAGTGAATATCCTGCGACACTTAAACTGGATGATGTAGACGTTGATGGTAATACTCAGGTAGAGAAAGAGCTTGGATTATTCAAACAATAGACCCTTTTACTTTGCGCCTAATGTTTTCCGAATTCAGACCGACCTCGTGCATTAATATAGGTAAAAGGACTACATGCTGTCCAATTTCTGACAAAATTGGAAGAGGCTGATAGGCTGAGTCCAATTTGGCAGTCAGGGGAATTTTGGAATTCAAATATTTCCAAATTGGACACTCATGTAGTCCTATTGCAGATTAAATATATCATCCTAAACTATGCTAGACTGATTCTATAAGTCATAGTTTTCCCTCAATAGAATGCGAATGGAAACGATCCAAAATATTCTTTAATTTGGACAGGAAAGAGAATTTAAAAATAATACAATAGTTGTTATATGGGATTATAGAGTGATGATACAATTGAATAATAATACTCTAAGGAACGACACCCGGTCTGTAATCGGAAAACAATTACGCCAAAAATAAAAGGGGCAAATCTCGCACCCAGAGCCTGCATTTCTTCTAACCTGCCGCGAAGAACGAGGTCTCTGGCATGATCCATTTTTGGCGCATGCGCAGTTTTTTAATGTTGACTTTGTCAACTATAAGAGTCAGAATGAACCGTTGATGGATCATTCTGTTAACCTCAGTTTGGACTGCATCAGTCTCTTCCCTTGGTCAATATTTGTAGTCTCAGGTATCAGTTCTTTTAACTGATGTTATGGTGAATTAGTCGTGCCTGACATAGATGATAGATAAAATTAGAGTTTAGCGGGGGTCGGGTTTGACGAAGGGCGAGAGCCAGAATCAAGAGAGAGAACCAAAAAACTGTTGGGATACAAGCGAATGTTTCATTTCATTTCAGGTTCAAATGACAAGCGCAGATGTATTGACATCAATCATATGGCAACTGGTCGAAGTGGTTCGAGAAAATGCGCTCGGAATGGGCGCTTTCATCAACGACCTCTTCACCCGCTGCAAAGTCCAAAAAGCTCTTCTTCATTGTCTTTTATCTACCCTCTACGAACGAACTGGTCTAAGGACGCCATCCGTCCGTGCTAACAGCGATGGATTACCGTCACGTATTTCTAAACAAGCCAAACAGTGCCAGTTACGAGCTTTCCAAGTGAAGCTTCTTCATCTTTTGCAGGCGATATTTGTATTAGAAGACAACATTGATTGTTCAGATACTGGAGTAGTTGACTTATTACAGGCTGGTTTGAGTCCTCAGTCCCCGTCTAAGACAGAGAACGAGCCACTACTACAAGGTGCAGTATTTCGTTACATCCCAGGCAAAAGTCTTGCATTCCAGAACATGCTCTTGACCGCTGTCTTGCACGGTCTTCAAAACGATGATTATGATTTACATCACGAGTGGCTTCGGTTTGTTATCGCGTGTTTACCTCATATGAGGAACGCTCTTGGGTCGTGGGTCGTGGTTGTTGTGGAACAGGTTGGACGAATGCTGCAGAAGCAGACTAATCTTTACGTTCCTTTGAACGCGAACAAGACGGATGCTGCTTTATCAAATGACAAGTAAGTCAGTGTATAGAGTGCACGCCATATATCCATGCATACAAAACCAAGGACGTATCGTCTAATTGCAGCTAATTTGCTTCTATGTAATGAAAAATGATGGATATTGCTGGAGCAGAAAATTAGGACAAAAGGAAATACCTCTACGCGCCTTTCTTTGATTTATGCCTGAGTTATGATAACCTTTGTCCCTATGAGTCGTACCAAACACCCAATTCAGTATTGGGGTGTTGGTCCACGGACTATAAAAGGTTACAAAGAAAGCAAAGGTAGAGTAGACCCAAACTGCTTTATTTTTCAGTTCTTCTGAAGCCTTCCCTCCCACCAGACTACGTCCTTTCCCTGCTCGAACATCTTAGTACCATCTGCCACTTCTGTTTGGTCGACAGCATGCCAACATCACCAGGTCTCTCCCTGAAACCGCGCACCGCACCTTTTCCCGCCACCACGGGCTCAAACGTTGCATCCGAAGCCAGCCAATCATCGAACAGTGGTCAGATCTTTGCGAATCTTCTTCACGCATTCTCGGCTCAGTCCTCAACGGTTCAATCAGGTACCAAATACCGAAGGTCCAAAACCATATCTCGAAGCACGTGAAGGACTGTTGAGTATCCTGCCCTCGGTGTTAATAGCTTTGGTATCTGTATGGAGTACTTGGGATTCCGAGACTCAAGATTCCACCAATCAGCGACTACCAACCGAGTCATACTTATATCTGGTTGGTTCTCCAAAGGTGTGTATTTCGACACAAGAATTTTACAGAGTGCCTTTTGCGCACACTCCTCTATCTCAGCTGCATACCGCTGGTTTTAATGAACGCACGTCGGAATGCAGCTCAATTTCGAGGGCAAAAGAATAGGTTTTCAATTTTCATGAGATTGAAATTGAAATTCTTTTGTTTTGTCCTACAAATTGAGTTGTATTGACGTCACATGGAAAGGGTCTATTTCAACATGGCCTGTTGTTAACACTAAAATTGTTATTATTTAGTCTGTCCGTCTACAAGTCCTACAGCTTCTCACGCCCATCGCTATGAATCACACCATCATATTCCTGGCTTCTCTGGCTGATGTTTGGCATCAACGAGGCAAGCGCAGCCGACAGTCGTCCAGTAAACCGGTTGGACCGGTTGTGACACGTGCCACAGAGGAGCAGGTCGCTATCGTGGATATCGTCTACGCGCTGAAGGTAAGAAAAACCAACCCTGTCCAGCCATGGAGCGTGTGTTTCTATTTACTGTGTCTTGACCGTCTGTCCGTCCCGCCCTCCCTCCATCCCTCCCTCCCTCTTACCATCCCTCCCTCCATCCATATATCCATCCATCCATCCATCCACCCATCCCTCCCTCCCTCCCTCCCTCCCTCCCTCCATCCATCCATCCATCCATCCATCCATCCATCCATCCATCCATCCATCCATCCATCCATCCATCCATCCATCCATCCATCCATCCATCCATCCATCCATCCATCCGTCCATCCATCCATCCGTCCATCATCCCTCCCTCCCTCCCTCCCTCCCTCCCTTCCTTCCTCCCTCCCTCCCTCCCTCCAACCATCTATCCTTCCTTAGTGAAAGTTGAGTCTGGTTATTGATAACTTTATTATCTCTCGTAGGCCTTGTCGTTTGACAACACCATAGAAACAGTGAAACAAATCATCCGCCAAGTCGTAACCAGTAAAGACAAGAGCACAGCAACCCAAAGCGGCCTTGAGGTGCACATTCTTCAGTTCTTCTACCATTATATGCAAAAATCATCCCACAACCAGCTCGTCAATGCACGGCCTGCCTTGATTTCGTTGATGAAGGAAGGTTTACAACTGAATCAGCCGCAGGCTTTGTTTCTTCTGTTGGTGATACTGCAGTCTTATGTACAGCGGTTATCGCTACAGGAAGACAAGAAGGCGAAGAAAGAGTTACAAGTAAGTAAGGAGAAAGTAGAATAAAGCCGTTAACGAACCTGCAGTACTTTAAAAGAGCACACGCGTTTTGGCGCGAAAATTCCCGCCAAATACTCAGGTAGCCCAATGAAATAAGAAAAATCCTCCAAAACTGCAAAGTATATGTCAAGAGAGTGAAATATTATTATTATTATCATCATCATCATCATCATCATCATCATCATCATTATTATTATTATATTAATATTATTAATATTATTATTATTATTATTATTATTATTATTATTATTATTATTATTATCATCATCATTAGGACATTACCCAGCGTTTAATCGAAGCATGTAACACTGTGGCCGGTTCGTCTCTTGAGAACGCGGCATGGTTCCGACGAAACGTCGCTGTCATTCCACAAATCGATACCACATCGGAACCAGTCGACGACCATTTCACCGAATCCGAAGTATCCGATTCTGAGCCCGCATTGGAGCCGTTGCCCTTGTCCAGCAGTCTGAGTAGTACAAGCAGTCATTATAGTACCCAGGCACTTACCGTGATGTCTGAGGTCTTGGCTCCGTTACTTGATATGGTGTTTGGTAGTGAGGAGAAGGATCGCGTGACAAGTCTTTTGACGACTGTCATGTATAATGTCACGCCATACCTCAAACACCACAGGTACAAAGAATGTTTATACACTGTATGTTATAACTTACCTAGTATTAAGTAGCAGTGTCGCGCAAGCACTTGCAGATCTCCATACACTGCGTTAAATGAAGTGTATTCCAAGACCTCGCATAGTTGGGTAGTTGGGCCTCCTGTGACTTTGCATGCCAAGTTAACTGGACGAGAGAACGTCTACCACCAGATGAAAATAATATTAAACAGAGGGGAGAGAGAGAAAGAAAGATGTTTAAACTAATAAAAATGGAATTTTCTCATGGAATTTTGTTTTGTTCTCAGTCCATCAAATGTTCCAAATTTCCGAGCCTGCTGTGCAGTAGGTTGCATCTCTCAGCGGTTATCAGTACATGCGCCGCGCATGGAAAAAGGACGTCATGGAGCAAGTCATGGACCCGATTTTCTTCCAGATGGATATCTCGTGCATCGGAAGTTGGCGAACGATTATCGACAACTTGATGACGCAAGACACTACCGTCATTCAAGGATCTGATGGCTCGTGTAGCTGGGTTTAGTCAGAGCGCGTCTATAAATATCTTCGCCAACAGAGAACAGGTTTGTATAGAGGCTTTGCAACCATCACGTGCCGGCGCCCATAATACAGCTTGGGTTGCCTGTGGTTAGATGGCAGAACAATAAAATCCCTTTGTTTTCGGGAATAGGCCCTTGCAGTTAACGGTTACGAGTCTGTAATGGAGAGCAAAACTTTTTTTAAATTTTAATTGGTGATTCTTTTTAGCTAATTGTAAAGAACTGAATGAAACGATGTGTAACCAGTGTGTTACGAAATATTACGATCTCTCGAGGAAGGTTGTAGAAAGTTTGTTTGCTCACCAGTAAATTTCACCCTGGCATGGGAATCAAGATGTTCATTCATTTGCTCTCAGTGAATTAAGCAGTACGTGATTGCTTAGCTGCAAGGGCCTATTGAATTTTTTCTCATTTATTAAAATATTGTATTGTTCCTGTCATCTAACATGGCTGCCGTCACGTGATGCTGCAAAGCGTCTATTGCTTGGTTATTTTCTGTGAAAAGTTCTATGAAAATTTGGGACGATCAATTTAATTTTTTCAGTAAAATATGGCTTATTTTTGACAGCTTTCCATGGTTACGTTCGCGTTTTTTTTTTTCTTTAAAGAAGTTGAACGCATTCTGACGGCTAAACACAAATGGTGATACACATGTTTTATATTTGCTTATTTCACTTCTAGCATGTTGTACTTTCAACCTGCAAAATTTTTAATAATCCGACTATGGGGTCTTTTGCCCATGAACGTTTGTCATAGTCAAAGTAATGTCCAACTTAACACAAGGTTACTCTGACTTTTAAGGCCATCAAAATGGTGACTTGATTCGTATTTTGCTCATATATTTTCTAATTTGGATTCTTTTAGGAAATGGAACAACGAGCTCATCTTCTGAAGAAATTAGCGTTCGTAATTTTTTGTTCTGAGGTGGACCAATATCAGAACTCCCTGCCTGAAATACAGGAACGGCTCGCAGAATGTCTGAGACTACCTCTGGTAAATAATTGAGTGACGTTAAGGAGAAAAATTTGATGTGTATTGATAGCCGGCTATACCTGTGCGTTCGCCTTCCGCTGGCTGGTAGTAGCGCAGGCTCTGGCCAGCTGATCTGAAAGTTTGACGTAAAAATGACGTCACTGCAGAACTGAGGTGTCATAAAACCTGCCAAAGAATATAAAGCTCATTAATTATATTGTCATTGTTATCAAGCGCGTATTAGCAGCGTTACGTTTTTTCATTTGGTGACCTTGAAATCCATGGTTGTAAGAGAAAAAGTGACACCTCAGTTTTGCAAATTTTCGCGATAGTGATTGGCTAACATTTTTCTACAATCAGCTGGCTGGGAACGAAAATGGGGTACGATCTTCTTTTATTCACCAGGCCTTATGACCATACTAATGACTTTAACCCAAACTAGACCAGAATGCACCTTGTTTGACTTTGGCTGAGATAGCAATGTACTGTGGTCTGGCTTGGGTACAAACAGGATTTTATGTTCATCGTACTATATATGGTGATGATTGTACCCAAGCTAGATCAAAATGCACCTTGTTTGACTTTGATTGAGATAGTAATGCATTGTGGTCTAGCTAGGGTACAAACACGATTTTTTTATCATCGTGCAATATATGGTGATGATTGTACCCAAGCTAGACCAGAATGCACTTTCAACACAGGGTAGTTGTACGAATTCGAAAATGGTCTTTTCATGTTCTATTTTTGACCTTAGGCCCCAGTCCTTCATGAACAGGTCTTCCTAGCCATCAGAGTACTTCTACTGCGCATGTCACCACAACATCTGACGTCACTTTGGCCAGTTATAATCTCAGAATTAGTCCATGTGCTACTTCAACTCGAGAGTGACCTATCCTCTGACGACAAGCCACATAACCAACGACTGCTGATCTCAGAGGCACTCTTAGGAGCCAATGGCTATGTGAATTGCATCCAAGAAAAATGGCTTAAACCTTTACTTAGCTGCTTGTAAACTGCTTGATCTGACACTGTCTTTACCGAGCGAGAAGCTGCCACAGTTTCAGATGTACAGGTGGGCGTTTGAAGGCGGGGAGTCGAACTGCAGCGCTGCTATGGTAACCAGAAGGTAAGAAAAACTTCCTAGTATTTCGTAAAGTGTCTCAATAAGTGTCATACGACATGATTTAGAATACATTCTACTGCAGCGAAAAAAATTACAGCGTCACTCAGGACCATTGGTCAAGGCAAAAATACAGAGAAAATAATCAAGCACTTGAACATAATGAAATTTTATTTATTTCTTTTTTAATTTTTAATTTTTTAATTTCTTTATTTTTATTTTTTGTTTGTTGTTGTTTTTCCTAATTCGCGAATTATTTTAACTGCTGTTTGTGTAAGTCGTGATGCACGCTGCAGTTTCTTCTGGCGCTGAGAGGATGAGGATTGGCGTCGTGCTTCTCCTAACACCTCTCTCGTATTCTGCTCACAGCACGCGCGCGTGTTTCTATTTCTTCAATTTCGTAGTTATAATTAAGACAAATTCGCGCGATCTCGAGTACAGTTCGCGGAATTCAAAGGCACGAGTAATGTTTTGAAAGTTTTCAAAATTGGACGACCATTTAGGCGATAAAACTATACAATCCTAATTGTACTCGAACAAAATTGAACAACTTATTAGGACTCTACAGATTACAATCTGGGATTTAATTATACTCCGTTTGTGCAATCAGAATTGAGTAATTTCGTTGAGTGTATTGTATTTATTTCCAATTTAAATCGGTTTTTTTTTTTCAGCAATAAAAGCAGCGAGAATAAAACTGAGAGAATAACACTATTCAAGCCCCACATCTCACGAATTTGGAAGCTCTTAAAAAAGCGATACAGACGTCCTGAAGATATCGCAGAACCACCTCGAGTACCAGGACGACCTCTACTCACGATGTACCAGATAAAATCGTTGGACCAGCTTCTACCGTTTCTGAAGTGTCTGTCGAAACCCAAGCCCTCTGATAGGCTTGATTTCGAAGATTCCAAGTCCAAAAGAGGATCGCAAGGGGTTGGTTTATTTGAGCGTATAGTAGAGAGAGATTTCCTGGAATCGCTCATTGCGGACTAATATAATGATGGGGAATTATAGCTATTATGATAATTCCTTATAATAAATAATTATTAATAATCATTATTTATTAATTGATAATTAACAATAATAATCAATTATTATTAATACTCGTCAATAATTATCAATGATAATAGTACATACCAAGCAATCAGTGTCCTTTTCGCGGGTTACCTGTGGTAAACAGCCTGTCAAACAATGGTCACCCTGTGTCTCTTCTCCAGTCTTTTCTTGGACAAAAAACAAAATGGCCGACGTAGAAATGTGTTTTCACTCGAATTTCTGTAAGTTTGGATAAAATTTACCACGACAAAATGGTGTTTTTTGCGATACAAACATACCTCAAACTCCAAATATTTTAAGTAGTTTCCATATATGGACATAGAAAATGGCTGAGCAGAAACGACACGTTTTATAGAGCAAGTTCTTGATATGACTGAGGTAAATATCGCTATAATCACTGAGCCTAATGTGAATACTATAACTGTTTTGATGTAATGTTAGACTTGACCATTAGTGAAAACTCGAAATTCAGGATAATAAAGCGTTTTAGCATTACTGCTGATCTGGAAAATTTTGGGAAACTGGAAAACTTTTGTCGCAGAATCACCGGTCGCTCAACCAATCACAGCTCGAAAAACTATATATTCAAGTCTAAAATTATACTGATAATTAACAATAATAAATATTACTTATTATTACTTATTACTTGATAATAATAATCATTATTATTAGGAATTATAATTATGAATTTGTAGGAATAATGTTATAGTTTATAGAGTGAAAATTTAGTAGATAGTTTTTCAATTCAAACGGATTCTGAAAATTATTCTATTTAGGGATTCCTATTTCATCAAGACAATATGTCGTTTAACAATTGAAGGAAAGGAAAGCAAGAATAAAGTTAGAAAATGGTAATCGATGAAACTTTGACTCAAAAATGTCCTAGAAAATTCTCATGAGGGACTTTGTAAAAAAAGGCGAAACGACTTTAGGTCGACTAGTAGAAATAAAGATATTAAGTTTGTACCACTATAGTAAACACGAGTTGCTGAATTTTAGACAAGTTGCTGCAAATAAAAAACAACAAATTGTTACAAATAAGAAACGAGTTGCTGCCCGGCAAATGTTTTTAGTTTCTGTATATTACTGCGCTCTTTTTCTCGAAGAGGCATAATAATAGTCAAGATAGCTCTGAACATAAACGAGGGCGTGGGAGAATTAGGTACTTATTTGTGCGCGGGGACTTATTCTATTTAGTGCATTCCATCTGAAACAATATACTACTACACGTATAGAGGTAATTGCTGTATATTTACTTTTTATTTCAAATTAACGAGACTCACAATGCCCTTTGGTCTTGGAATGCACTATTCAGTATTCAGTATTCAGTATTCAACCTTATTTCAGCAACTCACGTCTAAAATGCAGCAACTCCTTTCTCTTTTGTAGCAACTCGTCTAAAATACAGCAACCCGTTTCTTATTTGCAGCAAATTGTTTCAGCAACTCAAGTCTAAAATGCAGCAACTCGTCTAATATTAAGGAACTCTTTTTTTATTGTAAAAACTCGTCTAACTTGATCAGTCCATGTCCCTTATGGCCAACTGTACGATACCTAGTCTCTCCGACATCAAATGATCAAAATTGCGTCAAACGTTAAAAGGATCAGTATGAATAGTGCTCTAGATTCATTTATAACGTTTTCAAGTAGTGAACTGGTTAGCATTTCTACCAAGGTTTCGTTATTGCCGAAAGGGAAGGATGTCGTATATGGTGCATTCCTATAAATACTAAATGTATTTGATTATCAACGTGTTTTTGCCAAAACCTACCGTCAGAAACTCATAACGGGGACTGTCTTTAACATAGTGATCTTTAATTGAGTTTTTTTGAATGTTTGACGCAAGAGGTCGCGATTTATTGTAAAGAAAATTTTCATGAAAAAAGTTGACTATTCCTGAGATTATACAAAAGAAATGTATGGCTGTTACACGCTCAACCCTCCGTAAGTTTCTGCTTTTATACATGCAGTATTACACAACCAAAAGGAAGAGGATGTAGATTTAATGATACATGCTAAAACTTGAACGTACAGAACTATTACAGTGCAATACGTATTGCAGATACTATCTAAGAGACAATCATAACCTATACGCTCTCTGTATGGAATTCTAAATAATACACATGAATATACATTTTCTCAAGGTAAACAGAAAATAAAGAACTTCATATCAGAAGTTTAGATTTGTAAGTGTTTTTGTTTACTTGGGTTTATATTTATTTAATGTTTGTTTTTGTTATTATTAATGTAATTACTTAGCTATATTCAGTAATTTTATTTTTTTATTTTGAATTGGAGCTGAAATAGTGAAAAAATAGTATAAAATTCATTATAAAATAACTGTTATGAATGTCGCGTTCTGATTGGTTTGGAGCGCGTGCTTTCGGAGAGCACATTGCACGCGCGCAATAACGGTTATTATAATTTATATTTTAAAAAAGGGATAAAAAACTTGCTTGCTGTGCTGTGTGCAGTTATGAAGCATTTGGGGATTGGCAGAACACTCGGGAAGTGCCCAGAAGCACTCCGCTACGCGTCGTGCTTCTTCCTAACACTTTTCTCGTGTTCTGCCAACCCCCTCGTGCTTTATGACTAATTACAGCACGCACGCTGCTTTTTCTATTTCTTCAATATACACACGAGTTGGATGATGAGAATATGACAGGACAGCAATGGAATGGAAAGGGGAAAATGAAAGAAAAAAGGAAAGGAAAGGAAAAAAGAGGAAGTTAATTCGAATGAAAGAAGGAATGAACACAAAAGGAAATGATAAAAGGAAAGGAATGGAAAAAGCACGAAATAAAGAATCAAGTAGGAAAAGAATATTGAAAGAATAAAAATGTAAGAGGAGAAGAAAAAAATTTTTTTTGAGAAACTTTTTATGGAGAGTCAGTCAAAGTGTTTCCATGACCTCGTCGTTGTATGAATGCGTTGCATCTTGGGGCTGTTTGAGGGACGCTTCATAAGTCGCTCTTGAATTTTGTGCTTCAAAAGGCGACATAAATTTGAAAATTAACACGATAGCTTCCTATTACTTTTATTTTATTACTCAGCAAGCATCTCCTAAAGCTGCGCGCGCCATGCTGAAATGCTCTATTTGTGCAGCGGCGCGTCAGTGGAAAGTGCTTATTGACGTTCACGAATGAAATATATATATCGCTGATATACCGCTCAATTTAAATCCCGGAACTAAATAGGACAAATTAAGTAGAAAAGTCCGATGCGCGCTTTGTTTTTCTACGATTAACTTTTTTTAAAGGTGTTAAGAATCACAGAGCGGATGTTTTAGAAATATTGTCCGTCAATTATTACTGTAAAGTAATCACTCATTTCCAATATAAATTTATATTTGCATATGAATTCTCGTTTCTAAGGACTCCAAATAGCAACAGTAAGTTCGCTTAGAAGGTCAACAAGGACGGCAATGTTCTCGGCAGACAAAAAATTAGAAGTCGATCTTTCAGATAGGACAGTTAAGCTGTGAAATAAGGATATGATTTACTAGAACTGTTGGCGTTTCGGAGTCATAAAAAGTTTAAAGCTACGCCGGAGATTGGGAGATATACTTGCAAGTTTATAAGGAGACTCTCAGGATGTAATTCTTATAGGCCTATTTCTATCTTGGATATCCTGTCGATATAAAGCTGACCTGATATTGGAAAATCAAGGCCCAAAATTCGCTCTAAAAGTCCTGGATTTAATTATATTTTGAAATTTGAACGTGTTTTTTGAGATAAAGGAAGCAATCTGGGTTGTGGAAGTACTAAAGAGTCCGCTGAATCAGCGGTTGTTCCAACTCCAGCTGTCGGGAAGGAAGGAACTTCAACCATGGAGGCTCCGAAAATCAGTTTTCCTGCCGTAAATTCGCCACAGAGAGCGACTTCCAGCGGCTCAATTCGAGCTAAAGTAGCTCTTAAACCAGGACGGAGTCTTATGGATTGGATTCGGTTGGGAAATAGTGGGAAAGATTTGACTGGAGTTGGTGGAAAACATCGAGCTGTGAGCTTCGAAGAGCTCGCCAAGCACAACAAAGATGATGATTGTTGGATCGCTATTCGAGGTGATTTTTATTTTATTGATCGTTGTTTATCAAAGCTTTTATATAACTAAGGCGCCCGAGTAATGATTAAAAAATGCCTTCAATAGCGATCAATGGGTTTTACTTGTAAAATACGAGCTTATTTACCCTTATTTATCAAGCGACGAACTGCGTTCAATATCATTTCAATATTCGTATGTTCCATGATAGATTTCGTTTACAAATACAAAGAATTTATCCATACTTAATGGTTATTCATGAAAAAGTCATTTTGCCAGTAAAACAAAGCTATTTAAGTGTATCTTAAGGTACAGTATATTAAGCCTTCAAACTTTAAATTTTGAGTATCAGAATTTATTTAGGCAGGTACATGTAATGGAGGTGGGTTTGGGGGCGAAATGTTTGAGTTAAATAAAGCTTACGTAGCTTTCTTTATTAATTTTTGTTTAGGAAGAGTATATAATATCACTCCATATCTTGAGTATCACCCCGGTGGTATACCAGAAATAATGAAAGGCGCTGGAATAGATGGTACATCTCTCTTTGACGAGGTATGAAAAATTATCTTTCATTTTGTTTTCATATTTCATCTTCTATATTTTCAATTCCCATTTCTATTCTATTTTAGTTTCACTTGCATTGTCATTAATATCATTACCATGGTTTTCAATATTTTGCAAACTCAAACATTTCTTCAGCTTGTGAAATATTTATTTTTTACTGCTGCCAGTCAAAAACATAAAAAATACTGACTGATTATTTTTGATTGATGGCAGCGAAAAACCAAATTTCAGGGTGCAGCTTGCTTGTAACTGCCAAGTTCGCCGAATATCGAAAATTACAGTAACTAATAAAAATTGCGTTTTTGGGCGAAAGTATAAAGACAACAATATAATAAATTATTGATCACAATGTATTTTCATAATTTCAATACGTCTGTTATATTACGCGGCCAGGACTTAATTGCCCAGCTTGTGTTTAATTTTCTGGTTTCCACAACATTGATTGGCATACACTCACATAATGCAGTATTTGGGACTCCGATTTAGTCCCAAGATCTGGGTGGAAAAATCCTAGAACAACTGAGATTATTATCCTATTGTCCAACTATTATCTTTGTGATACATCTTCATCTGCCCTTGGTATCCTTAAAAAAAGCATCATTCTACTTTTGTTGCAATAGGTCCATAAGTGGGTCAATGCAGAGTCCATGTTAGAAAAATGTTTCGTAGGACCTTTAGAAGTGTCAAAAACAATGGGCCCTCCGAGGCGAGGATCTAACAGATCACTAAACAAGTCAACAGGATCGCTCAAGTCTGCAAATTCTTTGTCAGTAGCTGATACTACAGGTATGTTGTACATATAAATGCTTGATTAGTTTCTAGTGCTATTTAATGCCATAGACCTAGTTTTTATTTTGAAATAAAAGGGTCACCACAAAGGAGGTCTGAAGTGTATTAAGTAATACACAAAAACCAGGGCTATAAAACAACAACCATGCAGTCATACAGTGTATATAGGACAACGTCAGTTCTATAATATATAGATATTGTACCTATATTATATTCTTCTGTAATATTTTCAAAACAAAACACTTTTAAGCATTAATAGAAGGGTTCCTGTATTTATGCTTAACTGAAATGATCTGGGCAAAATGGCAGCAAAAGGATTGATGCTACTTGTTTTATTAAGACAGTGTTAAAATATAACATTAATTTATAGTTTCGTGCTGCATATTAACATATTGTCTTTGCTTGATCTAACAGCAACCAGTGGGTTAAATCGACCACAGCTGTCTCCAGAATCATCATCGCCTAGGTTAGTTAATATATTACAAATGTTACACCATGTTCTCAAAGACAATACAGCTGGAGACTGAATCTAGTGATTATAGAGACCTTAGGCATATTGGCAAACATTGAGGATGGCAACACCAAAACGAATCACATCTGCATTATTTCAAAACAGGTTTTCATATCTATTGTTCTTGGCATTGTTAGAATGTTAATTGGGGCTTTTCATGCTCCAGAGAGATTAGCAACAGCAAAAGGTCGATGGCACACACATGAAAAAAAAAATTGAAAGCAACCTTGCATTAATCATACTGGTCTTTTACCATCCTCATTTGTACAGTAAGGTCAATATATGGCTGAGGTCAGGATGATTTACGATATCAAGGTCAAAACAAAGACAAAATACAATGTAAAAAAAGGTGTGTTGAATTTTTTTCTTTTCAGATATGACTGGTATCAAAATGATAAAATAGTTACACTAAGTATTTATACAAAGTACCAGGTAAGCAACTTGTTCATGAATCTTAGTAAACGCTATCAACAAATATATTATTCATGAGTGATATACATGTATGGGTGGTATAAATTATAGCTATCTTAAAAAGAGTTGCTGAAGGTTATTTTTGAACGTTAGGGTTTTAATATTTGATCTGTGAAATTTTCTTAGGAACTTAGCACAGAAGATATTATCATGGAACTTAAAGAAGAGAAAAATGTTGATGTAATTTTGATATTAGGAGAAAAAAGTTATGAAGTTCATTTTGGTGAGTAACACTGTAGATAGCAATGCATTCTCGTCTAGCTTGGTAAAAAACATGTTCTGTTCATCTTTGACTTATAGTATACATGTACATGTATTGTACCCAAGCTAGACTAAAATACACCTTGTTTTTTTACTGAGATAGCAATGCATTGTCGTTTAGGCTTGGGTACAAACATCTTTTGTTTGTTATTCCTTGGTTGTACCCAAGCTAGGCCAAAATGCACCTAGTTTGGATTTTACTGAGATAGCTGTGCATTCTACTAGACCAGAATGCACTTACAGGGCCCTGAGCATTATAGAATGTTAATTGGGGCTTTTCATGCACAATTATAGGAGCAGGCGTGGCTCAGTTGGTTAGTGCGCAGCCTTCAGAGCTTGAGGTCAAAGGTTCGATCCTTAGGAACTCCATGTCTGTTTTGAGTTCTCTCTACTCTGTGTAGCTTCGGCTTTAAATACTCTTAAGACAAAGCACTGATGGAGAGAGGGGGAAGTGAACACCGTCGGCTTCCATTGATAGCAGTTGAATTTCAACTGAAGGAACTACCGACGTTAAATATATGTACTTTATCTTAGTTTGTTGGCTTTAACTGAGACGACAAAGGCATTGTGGTCAGGCTTGGATATTAGCATATTCTGTTCTCATTCCTTAAAAGGTGTAGACCAGAATGCACTTTGTTTTTACCTTTGGATAATGAATTCACAGTACTTTTTTTTTTCCAGATCTTGAAGATAAAGTTACTGATCAAAAAGGTACCATGATACTGATCATAATCAGGGGGATGGTGTTGGGGTGAATACAGTATGAACACGCACATACAAAAAATTAACATTAGGAAAAATGAGAAAAGAAAGACTGTGAGAAAGAGAGAATTAATGAGAGGGGATTTCAAATGATAGAAAGAATAAAAGAAAAAGAGAAATAATATAAGGTAAAATAGATGAATGTAATTGCCCTACTTCACTATGACGTCACATCAAAACAATCTCTTGTCTAAACACAAAGGATCATGGTCGTCGGAGGGGGTCAAATCAACGCAAATTCACCGAAAATTGTTCTAAAACCCATATCAATTCACGAAGATAAGTAGGATAGCCAGCAAACGCTCAGAATATTTTTTAGTACATATTAACCCATATTATATCTGAAAACTAGGCCATTTTAGATTATACTGTTTCGCTAGGAGTAAGATTTTGTTGAATTTTCTATTGGATGTGGCGATTCTATCCCCCACATAAACAAGCAGTGACATCATAGTGAATAAGGTCGATTAATGAATGAATGAAAGTATCTAATAAAAGAATGGGTAACACCGACGCAGCTCACACTAGTTTTTAGCTAGTTGTCTGTTAATAAAAGAATGAGAGAGAGAAGGAGAATGGAGCAAGAAAATTATGAAACCGAGAAAGATTGAAAGAGAAGGGGAAATGTAGAGAGAGAAAAAGAGTGACAAAGAGAGGAAGAAAGAATAAATGAATAATTATAATAAGAGAATCAAAAATGTAATAATAATAATAATTTATTGGTACTTAAGCATTATTATTAAGTAATAACTGCATAATGCATTTTATTGCACGTTTTTCCTCCAGTTCGTGTATCTAGTAACGTAGGAAAGGTGGATATATTACTTACCAAAGCTACATCAGGAAAAGAATGGAAAACATTAGGAAGAGCACTTGACGGCAACAATTCTCTCAAATCACACAACAGCAGAGGTACACCCTTGATTATTTTGGTAATTTTAATGTTAAAGCACTGGTATTTGAAATAAATTAATTACATACACTATTGCAAGATTGTTTTACAGGGATTTTGACCACCAAAGTGTCTAAACACAAACGTGTAAATAAAGGATAAATATACATGACTGAATATCAGCCATTCAGTATGCTTTTGCTTGTATTGCACAATCAAGTTGTGTGCCATAAGTGCTTTATAATTGTTTATCAAACACATAAATAATTCATGAGGGAAACACAATAGAAATCATGACCATGAAGGAGGTTTTATATCTGATTAGATTCGTCTTCATTTGCATAAACTTGAACTTGGATTTTCTTGGCCAGATTCACTTCAATTTTGAAAATTTTAGTGAAACACAAAGGAACTAAGTAAACCTAGACGTTTGATAAGCAATCTACAGTATGAGTGCATGGCCATGTTGTATCCGATATACAATCACTTGGCTACGCCTCGTGTTTGTATATCGGATACAACATGGCCACTCATACTGTATATATTGCATGTAAAATATCAAGACTATGTTGACACTTGGAGATTTGACATTTATCTTCTTTTGCACTCTGTCGTGAGATATTGATTTGAACACTTGAAGATAAATTCATTTCAATTATCTATGTAATCATTGGTTGATTGAATGATCTTACCACCAACTTTCGTTTTCAATTTTTTAGACTCCAGGTTTTGGGAGTGTACCTTAGTTTCCACGCAAGACGTGTCGCACAACACAAGGTTATACTGTTGTGAGTTGCCATCTGGAGTACAAATGAGAGTACCTATTGGCCACCATGTTCATATCAAGAGAAATATAGAAGGTATAGCTAGCAAGTATAATGACTCTTGTACACCTTACTATGACCAATCCACACCTTACCAATAACCAATCCACACCTTACCACAGCCCATATGCACATTAGGTTCACAAACCATCCACAGTACCTTACCACATTCCATCCACACCTTACCACATTCTATCCACACCTTACCACATTCCATCCACACCTTACCACATTCCATCCACACCTTACCACATTCTATCCACACCTTACCACATTCCATCCACACCTTACCACATTCTATCCACACCTTACCACATTCTATCCACACCTTACCACATTCTATCCACACCTTACCACATTCCATCCACACCTTACCACATTCCATCCACACCTTACCACATTCTATCCACACCTTACCACATTCCATCCACACCTTACCACATTCTATCCACACCTTACCACATTCTATCCACACCTTACCACATTCCATACACCTCTCCACATTCTATCCACACCTCACCACATTCCATCCACACCTTACCACATTCCATCCACACCTTACCACATTCCATCCACACCTTACCACATTCTATCCACACCACACCTTACCACATTCTATCCACACCTTACCACATTCTATCCACACCTTACCACATTCCATCCACACCTTACCACATTCCATCCACACCTTACCACATTCTATCCACACCTTACCACATTCCATCCACACCTTACCACATTCCATCCACACCTTACCACATTCCATCCACACCTTACCACATTCTATCCACACCTTACCACATTCCATCCACACCTTACCACATTCTATCCACACCTTACCACAACAAATCCCCTTACCACATCTTACTTCAACCTCTTCATCCATACCTTAAAACAAATAACCCACACCTTACGAATAAGCATATCCTAGCTTATGCTCTTTAGGAGCTCAACTGATAGTAGTTTTTTTCTATCATAGGGATGGAGCTAACTAGAAGCTACACAGTAGTCCTACCTTCTCTTAAAGTAGATCCAGAGGAAAGAGAGTTTGCAGGACGAAGATTCTATTTGATGATAAAACACTATCCATCAGGAGCATTAACACCATCACTGTTACCACTTGTACCAGGTAAAAACTGGTAGTGAACTATGGCCGGATGGATAAATGAGTGAATGAATATTAAATGAATGGAAAAAATGAAAATACAAATGTAGGAATGAATGCATGAATGATAAAATTAAAGAGCATAAGTAGGAATGAATAAATGAATGAATGAACAAGGAATGAATGAAGGAGTAAATGTTGAATGAATATACAAATGAATAAACAAATGAGTAAATCAGATAAATGAAGCAAAGTAGACTCAAATTGAATTCCTTTTTTTTAAGGTGATAAATTATAATAAGTGATTACAGTGGAAACTTCAAGGATTCTCGCTTATCATTAGCTAAGGAAGTTTGTTTGCTGGCGGCAGGCACAGGTATTAATGATTACATATTAGAAGAATTACATATCATTATTATATATATTCAATAGAAGCAGGTGTAGCTGACTTTGTTAGTGTGTGGCATTCAGAGCCATGGGATATGAATAGCATTCATGAGAAATTCAGGGCCTCTACTAAGACCATGAACATTCAAAATGCAGTAATTCATGGGCCATTTGGAGAAAGAATAACAGTTTTTTCATTGTTATTTCATTGCATTTTTTATGGAACTCTGATTTGTATTGCTAGGGGTTTGACTTCTCTTTGTTCTGTATAGCTTTAGATACCTGTAATACAGAGGAATTGTTCTGATAGTCTGATTGGGTAAAGGATGCACCTTTTTTCAAGAGTGCTTATATAATTACATGTATGAGCCTCTGGCTTGGGAGAATTGGGCAACAACCCTCTGCGTTCTCAAATTCAAACAAATTATCTTCTCCTTTACTTTAACTAACTGTTACAGTGATTTTATTGATGAGATATATCATCACTCGTCTGGTAGATACACTGTAGTAGTTTGAACAACAAGATATTAACCTAATCGACTGGGCCCAGTTGTACGAAGCCTGGATAAGCGCTATCCCACGGATAAATCTTATCCAGTGGATAAATTTATTGGATAACATCATCGACTTATTCACTGGATAAGGATTTACCTGCTGGATAGCGCTATCCAGGCTTCGTACAATCGGGCTCCGGTGATACTGATTTATAATTCACTGTTAATTTTTACTGCTTTGTTTCTGAAGGTTTCACGCCAATGGTCAGGCTTCTCAGAAGACTTCTCATAGATGAGACTAAGCTCAAAGTGTAAATATTGATAGTTATTAAATTCATTAATAATATTCATTAACTAAGCTCAACCAAATTATAGAAATCCTAATCCACCTATCAATGAATGTTAAGCCCCAGGAGATGGGGCACAGAGCAAAAGGTGGGGATTAGGCCTTTTTTACCCCCCAAAATATAAGTAAAAAACCACACCCCTCAGACAACCGATTCAGGCTTCAAATTGAGTCAAAATTTCCCTCTTTAGGGCAACTTTATATCTTAGCAACTATTTTCATATTTTAACATCAAACAAAAAAGGCAACTGGCAATAAAATGACTTATTAGATTAAATTGCTTAACATGCTTAATGTTGTAATTTCTAATTCAAAGGAATGTCAAGCTTCTGTTTGCAAATCAGGAAGAAAAAGATATTCTGTGGAGAAGTCAGCTGGATGAGTTAGCTGAGATGTACAGCCAAAAGTAAGCTTGCATAATATATAATTATCTGACTTGAAATAATGGCAGATAATCAAACAATGTCCGGCCAAAGTTAGAACTTGTCTGATCAAATATTTTCCTTGCCAGTTATTTTGACTGTCAGACCCTTCATTTCTTCCTTCATTTGTTTGCTTTTTTTCGTTCTCCTTTTTAAAAATACCTCCAATAATTTTTTTCCGGTCCGGTATCCTAAAATATCGTGCGTTCTGATTGGCTGTTTGAGCGGGCGGTATTTTGTAAGTATCTGCCCGCGCGCGCGGTCCGGTATCCTTTGCCGCTAAACGACAACACATTCAAAACGATTACCAAAACAAGTAAAAAAAATATGGGAAAAAAATTAATAAGTTACTTATCGTCCTATAGTCGGTCCGGATAGGGAAAAACTGTGCCCTCGGTCTTGAACACGGACCTCGGCCTAACGGCCTCGGTCCATATATTCAAGACCTCGGGCACAGTTTTTCCCTATCCGGACCTCCTGGCCGGTAAATAACATATGTGTAATTGTTGGACCAGAAACGATGTATGACAGAGCTAAAACTAATAGCATGATTGTTTAAGTGATGGTGTCATTTGACTCCTACCAATTACCAAGATGCTTCAGTATCTCTTATTTTTCTTTTTTATTCAAATTTGTATTCCCTCATGAGAACAGTAAGACAATTGGTGCTAATTAACTGAACAAAAGATAGGGTGCAAGGGAGTCTGGAAGTGGGAGTCACGTGATGCTAGATCATCTTAATGGTCTGTGGTTATCATGACTAGTGACTGGCTATTATGTTAAGCCCTGCAGTGCATTGAGGTCAACAAAGTTAAACAGGATAATACTGACCAAAGCCCTCTTTTGAAATACTCCAAACTGGGACCCAGACCCTTGCTTGTTTTGTTTGCCAGATAATTAATAATATTGTGTTGTGATGTCTATTCAGTTTTCAGGTACATTATACTATATCTAAACCCACACCAGAATGGGACGGCTATGAAGGACGGATATCAACAGAAATGCTATTGGAGACTTTACCCCCTCCCCCCTCAGAGAACAATAGTAATGACTTGTTGATTTGTGTTTGTGGACCTGATCCTTTTACGCATGGCATTCTCAGGTAAGAAAGAGCTCAATGTGATGCACGGTATATATATTGTTTGTACTCATCTGTAACTACAGAATATGTGTGGTGCCTTCAATGATGAAAAAAAGCGTTTATTGCAGCTGTTGTTGTTACAGCAATAATTCTTCCTAGTATATGCCGTTGTTGTTGTTGATGCTGCTGTTGTTGTTGCTGCAGTTGTTGCTGCTTTTGTTGTTTCTGCTGTTGTTGCTGCTGTTTTTGCTGCTGTTGTTGTTGCTGCTGTTGTTGTTGCTGCTGTTGTTGTTGCTGCTGTTGTTGTTGCTGCTGTTGTTGTTGTTGCTGCTGTTGTTGTTGCTGCTGTTGCTTTTGTTGCTGCTGTTGTTTTTGTTGCTGCTGTTGTTGCTGTTGTTGTTTCTGCTGTTGCTGTTGTCGTTGCTGCTGCTGTTGTTGTTTCTGCTGTTGTTGTTCCTGCTGTTGTTGCAGCTGTTGTTGTTCCTGCTGTTGTTGCAGCTGTTGTTGTTGCTGTTGTTGATGCTGTTGTTGCTGCTGTTGTTGATGCTGTTGTTGCTGCTGCTGTTGTTGTTGCTGCTATTGTTGCTGTTGTTGTTGTTGTTGATGTTGTTGCTGCTGTCGTTGCTGTTGTTGCTGCTGTTGTTGTTGTTGTTGTTGCTGCTGTCGTTGCTGCTGTTGTTGGTGGTGCTGCTAAATTCATAACCATTTATTTTGTTTTAATTACCTTTGTTTTAATGTTGCCTTTTTTCTTCTTTTTTTTCTAACAGTACATTAAAGGGACTTAATTACAGCAGTCAGATGATCCATGCCTTCCTTGGATAACAAAGATAAAATAAATCTATTCATGTAAACAAATACTACTCAAAATTTCCATGTTTTGGGAAACAGAGTCTAAACCATGAATACCGACTTTGCTCGTTGAAACAGATATCAATATGACATCTAGTTAATCCATTTCATGAAGGCTCAGTGAAATGAATACTTCATCAATTTGAAACATTCCAAAAGTTCATTATTACATATTCCACTTCTTAATTATAGCAGTCCATGCGATTTGTTTTTATTTTTTTTAGAAAACATTCACATTTATTGAAATAAAGTTAATGCACAAACTAATAAATAAACTTTTAATGATGTACATATTTTACACTTAGACTGTCATTAATCTTAAGAAACTACTTCAGGATATTTATCTAGTATTTAAGGGTAATAGTCCTCTTCATCTACGATGTAATGTTTTCAATTTCAGACCATGTGTCATTCCCTAGAGTATCATTTCTTTGTTTAATGGTTGCACATGAGAAGACACATGAATATGGATAGGTCTCGAACAAATAATCTTATTCTCAAGAGAATGGAATGGGAAAATATTACTCTCAAGTCAAAATAGTCTAATTTATGTTAGTCATAATAGAGAGGAAAAAATTCAATCAGACCAGAAGAACCTGGAGAAGGAACTCAACTTAGTACTCTAACTTATTGCATACCAACACCTTTAGGATAATATATTTTTTGTATTCAAATTTTACATTTTTATGTACACTATATAATAAATTAGAAAAATATTCAAAAAATAAATAGCAAAATGCATTAGTTTAATACTATGTGATAACTTCTTTTATAAGCTGAAACCCTCCTTTCCACATCAGTTCTTACAGATTAAAGGCCTGAAACATTGAACCCTGAAACAACCTCTGGGATGATCTAAGTCAGGGCACGGTTAACTCACTGATCAAACCCTGAAACAACCTCTGGGCTGATCTAAGTCAGGGCATGGCTAACTCACAGATCAAACCCTGAAACAACCTCTGGGCTGATCTAAGTTAGGATATGGCTAACTCACAGATTGAACCCTGAAACAACCTCTGGGCTGATCTTAGTCAGGGCATGGCTAACTTACAGATTGAACCCTGAAACAACCTCTGGGCTGATCTAGGTCAGGGCATGGCTAACTGACAGATCAAACCCTGAAACGATCTCTTGGCTGATCTAAGTCAGGGCATGGCTAGCCCACAGATTGAACCCTGAAACAACCTCTGGGTTGATCTAAGTCAGGTGATGCCTAATATTTTGCCATGTCAGTTGTTGGTGCTAGTTTTCCCCATCTTCTGTGCATAGTACTGTTTTCTCCTGTCTTCTTTTTCTTGCAAGACTTTCAGTTGAGCATCTTTTCTCTGGATTTCTTCTTTAGCAGTCAGGTAGAGAGAGGAAATGTTCTTCTTTAAGATAATATTCTGCTCCTTTAATGCTTGATTCTAATTGGAAAAATTGAATTAAAACAATACAGTCAAAGGCCATGGATCTACTATTACACAAGTGTATTTAGCGGTGGCAATAGGGTCATGAGTGCCTACAAGGGAGTGACTTTGTGTTTAGTGACAGCTAAATGTTTTGTTAATGATGCATAAGGTGTTATTCATACCAAAGCTAAAACACAATGCATCCTGTTTATTGAACCAAGTAATGCCTGTTTTATTGTTTTGGCGTCAAGTACAACTTACCTCTTTTGATAACTCTTGAACTTTCATTCTACTTTCATCAAACAATTTCTTTAACTAATGAACAAAAATTATTCAGAAAGAAATGATGTGAAATGATTGTCATGAAAAAATATATATAATCGCTATTTAGATACTACGTAATGCCCTTGAATTTATTATGTAAATTCAAGGGCCCTTGAAAAGGTTTTGAAAAAAATAAAAATCATTGAAGAGTCCTTGAATGCTCCTTGAAAAGTAAAACTTTTCTGTCAACTATGTGGGGTTTGAAAATGAAATAAAAAAAATAAATATAATAATGATAGGTGTAATGGGAAAACATTGCCATGATGAATTAGATATATTCGAAGAAAGAAAGGAGGTATTAAAAAAATGATTAAATGAATAGAAAGAAAACTCTGAAAAAAGAAATGAACTAAGTGAGAAAAGAAAAATGGGAGAAGGAAAGAAAGGACTAGAAAGAAAAATATATGCATGAAAATTCACCTCATTGTAATCCATCTCCTGCTTGATATCCATTGTCAAATCAGCGTATAATTCTTCCTCAAGATCGTCATCTAGAACTAAAATACAATTATTTATTAGCTATACCCATATTAAGGTCAGATGTAGGTGAGATTTATTTAGAGAAAAATTCTATAATATGTTTTCTCGATCAAGCCCCAAATTTAGCGCTTTCTGGTTTTCTGGTACCTTCTGAATCTGCATTTTTGTCCTGTTCAATAGAAAAACAGTCTTGCGTTGCAACTAGAAAGTCTTCTGCTTCGGAATCAGCCATTTTAGCACCAAAATATCTATCTAGTTCTAAAGAACTCGATCCGGAAAAGCAATTAAAAGCAGGCGTTCCTCTGAAAGACGAGGAAGACTAAGTCCAGTAAGACTATTTAGGGAGGGGTGAGCCAGGAAATAATTTCTGACAAAGTAAATCCTTCAAAAATATTATTCAATAAAAATAGATAAATGAATTGATAAAAGAAGCGAATCATTAACATTAGGGGTGAGTCATTTTATAATTACTCAATAAAATAGTCTGTAAGTTAGTTTTTAATTTTATGAGCATTTTACCCTCCCCTTCCTAGTTTTTCGAAGCAAGCCTGAAGAACGCCTGGAATGGGAGGTACTGGAGGTATTCAACTATCTCCATCACGTGATGACACGAGAGTTAGTTCCACTTTCAAGTGTTAATTCTTTATTTATTTAACGAAGCCAAGCTTGTTTTATTCCATATTACGTTAAAATGAAGTTATAGCCAATTCTTTAGCTTTTATGATGCATAGCGCGTTCTACCAAATGAGATGGAAAGAACAAGAAGATCCCGGAAGCCGAGCCAAAAGCACTCTTAGCTTACCAAGGAACTTGCGGTTACACCATCAAAACAATCCAAACCCGTGGAAGAAGTCGTCTTTTGAAGACGATTTTATTCTTATTACTGAATTTGCAGAGAATGAAGGGCCTAAAGCAGTTGTAAGTGTTGAATTTTATTGCTTATTCTTGATTTTTTACTGCTTATTTTTGATTAATGGTTAAGGTTATTATTATGCTGAAAGTGGAACTAATGAAGCAGGTGCTAGCTATATGATTATTCTCTTCCTTATTCCAGTTGCAGCTCATTTTCAAGAGCAAAACAAAGCCCAATTCTCATGAGAGTAAACTTCTATTGTATCGTTCTCCAAATTTAAGTTGCTAATATATGGTTAAAATGCTTATTTCAATCACCCACAAAGCAGCTCCATAGGACTACTGGTTGTTTAATACTTCGTACGGCTTGTTTGAAGGTCTCATTCATGCATAGCTTTGCGTATACTGTAGGTTTGCCCCAAGGTATAGGGATGTAGTGCAAGATAAGCAATAGCTAGGTAATTTCAAGACCAAAAGGAATATTATGGTCATGCAATATCTTATTTTCTTTCTTTCTTTCTTTTTTTTTGTTTCAAAAAACAATTTCACAAGATAGCCCTTGAATTGTCTGAGTTTGCAAAGTATTCAAAACTGTAAAGTTCTAAATACCCAACACGGTATAACAAACTAGGCTTTCAATAAAGCTTCTTGTTCATGGCTTATCTGACTTTCCTCTCACAACTCGGTCATGCCATGTGTCTCTATATAGACCTTAAAAAACTCATTAATAATTCATGAAGGAAACACAATAGAAATCATGACCGTGAAGGAGGTTTTATATCTGATAAAGATTCGTCTTCATTTGCATAAACTTTAACTTGGATTTTCTCTATCAAACTTTGTTCATTTCATAAAGAATTCAGTACAATATGATAACATTCATCACGAGTTTTTTAAGCCGTTCAATAAACTCGCAGATCGTGTTTTATCGGGTATAAAACCACTCGGCTACGCCTCGTGTTTTATATCCGATAAAACACTCCTGCTCGTTTATTAAACAGTACATATTACTTCGTAATACACACAGTAAGCTCCCCTTTATTTAATAATTGATTTATCTCTTTATAATATTATCTTATAGATGACAATTCCAACTAATGGTGGTGGGTTATTTGACAAGAATGCATTTGCTCTACATGTGATGTCAGTGGACTTCCAGTCTCAAAATAAGTATGTAGACATAAATAATATTATTATACATTTTACTAAGTACCTCAATTCTGATTGGTCGAGAGCCCTCAGCCAATTCCTGATATCATGTGAACTCGACATGATAAATGTATTATCTGTAGGAAAACCTACAGATAATACATTTATCATGTCAAGCTCATTCAAGGTCATGCTGTGGTAGCTTTGTTTTTATTCATTATGTGTATTTAATTCCAGAATTATGTACAAAAACAATTATTATTTAAGGAATAATTATTTTCATTTATTTTGTGAAGAATTATTGAAATATTTTCAAATAAAAATTTAGCGTTTTTCACTCGACATCATGGCGTTCATATTTCATGTCTCTATAATTTAATGTTTATGTTAACGTTTTTCCAGTATACAAAATGTATAATAAAGCAATTATTGAATTCGGTTATCGCATGATATCGTAAATTATCAAAACCTCGGCTGTGTTATCTGCCTCAGCCTTCGGCTTCGTCAGATAACACAGCCTCGGTCTTGATAATTTACGATATCATGCTCAACCTCATCCAATAATTGCTTATTATTGTAATGTTAGAATAGTATGTGCTCACTGATTGGTCAAAACTTAAGCTTTTAGTGAATTGAGAACAGTGCTGACGCCATCTGCTTGCGCCAAGTGCTAGATCCTAAGACCATCTACTTAATAAACAAATAAAACAGCTTTTTTCTGTGCTATGTTCAGTAATAAAGCACTTAGGAAATGCTGTAAGCACTCAAGGAGTGTGAGAAGCACTCACCTAATAAATGGCTCTTTCTTCACCTTACATGTTTGTGCTCATGTCACTTCCTGCATGTTTTATTACTGAACGGAGCATGGAAAAAGCTGTTTTATTCGTTAAATGATAATAGATACTGATAAATAATAATACCTGTGCACTATTAATAATGCATTTTTTCAGACACTCAGATTTCACTATTCAAGAAGATACACAACTGGTTCTCACTGAAAAAACATCTGGAACATTTGCATTTGTAAGTTAATGGGGATCAGCATGGACGAACAGACAGACAGATGGATGGATGGATGCACAGATGGGTGGAGGGAGGGATGGATGGAAAGAGGAATAAATAGAAGGAAGGAAGAGAGATAGGAATGGATGCATCAAACAGACAGACACAGGGACAGACCGATGGATGGATCAGATCTAAATTTAAAAATAATTTATTTTAAACCAGTTCCATGCATTGTCTTTAGGTCCATCATTTTACTCTATATGATATCCATGCAAGAGGTTATGTGAGACCATTCTGTATGAGCTACATTGCTCACAGTAAAAGGTAAGACAATTGAGAGCTTCTCATAGATTTGAATGACGTTATCCATGATCAATAAGAGGACAGTCAAACATTAAATTATAAAGCTGATGAGAACGTTTTACAACCATTACCCACCACTCCCCATGTGGGGCTCTTCCATAAGGTTCGCTCCACACACACTGCCACTACATTCTATATTCAAATCAACTCACATGTAGGATTTTTACTGAGGGAGGAAACCAGAGATCATGGAGAAAACCCTCTTGGCAGGGTAGAGAGCAAAACAACAAACAAACTCAACTCACATATGATACAATCTATGATACTTTCCTATGTCTATTATCTGCGTACATTTACGGTGTTCAACTTACCTATAGAGAAAAAATATCGCTCTGGGATCCTCACGAATACCCTACATTTCATATTCTGGCTGCGTTACCAGCGTGGTTGGTCCTTGTAGTGTAGTGGTTAACACATCGGACTAGAATACCGAAGACGTGGGTTCAAATCCTGCCAAGGGCATATGATATTTTTCTCTTATTTCTCTACTTCTTATGATACAATCTGAGAGGTGAGCAGTAAACCACTACACAACCTAAGCCAACCATAAAATTGCCTCTAGATTTGTAGTCAAAGGTGATATTGTATATATACATGTACATTAATGCTCAGGTGTGTTTTGTTGTTTTAGGAAGATATTGTCTTCTCTGGATACAATTATGAAAGAATTTGAAAAGGTATTAGATTATATCAGAGCTACTTTTAAGGAATTCATAAAATAGCCTAGAGATAGATTGAGTTGGTCAGTAAGTGGGTCAGACAGTCGAGCAATCAGTTGGTCAGTTGGTCAGTCAGCAAGTCAATCAGTCAGTCAGTCAGTCGTTAATCCAACATTTAATTATTTCTCATTCATTCATTTATTCACTCATCCATCCATCCATCCATCTTTCCCACCAACCGACCAACCAATCATCCATCCATCCATCCATCCATCCATCCATCCATCCATCCATCCATCCATCCATCCATCCATCCATCCATCCATCCATCCATCCATATTTTCACATTTTATTTTTCCATATTTTGCAGATTGCAAAACTTTTTCACTTTGGTAACAAAGTGGTGTTCAGTGGTGATGTAGAGCAAAGACTCATGGATCTACTTGTCCTTAGAGGTAAAAAACAATATCTTGATTTATTCTAAAATATTTGTTTCAGTTAGATCAGCTCAGAGGTTGTTTCAGGGTTCTATCTTTGAGTTAGCCATGCCCTGACTTAGATCAGCCCAGAGGTTGTTTCAGGGTTCGATTTGTGAGTTAGCCATGCCCTGACTTAGATCAGCCCAGAGGTTGTTTCAAGGTTCTATCTGTGAGTTAGCCATGCCCTGACTTAGATCAGCCCAGAGGTTGTTTCAGGGTTCGATTTGTGAGTTAGCCATGCCCTGACTTAGATCAGCCCAGAGTTTGTTTCAGGGTTCAATCTGTGAGTTAGCCATGCCCTGACTTAGATCAGCCCAGAGGTTGTTTCAAGGTTCTATCTGTGAGTTAGCCATGCCCTGACTTAGATCAGCCCAGAGGTTGTTTCAGGGTTCGATTTGTGAGTTAGCCATGCCCTGACTTAGATCAGCCCATAGGTTGTTTCAGGGTTCAATCTGTGAGTTAGCCATATCCTAACTTAGATCAGCCCAGAGGTTGTTTCAGGGTTCGATTTGTGAGTTAGGCATACCCTGACTTAGATCAGCCCAGAGGTTGTTTCAGGGTTCGATTTGTGAGTTAGGCATACCCTGACTTAGATCAGACAAAAGGTTGTTTCAGGGTTTGATCTGTGAGTTAGGCATACCCTGACTTAGATCAGACAAAAGGTTGTTTCAGGGTTCGATTTGTGAGTTAGGCATACCCTGACTTAGATCAGCCCAGAGGTTGTTTCAGGGTTCGATTTGTGAGTTAGGCATACCCTGACCTAGATCAGACAAAAGGTTGTTTCAGGGTTTGATCTGTGAGTGAGACATCACGCAGCCCTGTAAAATCCTCTATATTACCCTTTCTCTCATGTTTTCTCCTCGGATTCTTACAGAAGAATTTCAGACTAAGCGCCGTTCAAGAAACAAATCAAAAACGGATATGGAAGCAGAAGTAAAACAAAAAGAGCATTACGACGAGACATTGAAGGATACGAAGAAAGTCATTGATGCCCTTAAACCTCACATGGTAATAAATTAAATACTGGATAACTCTTAATGTTGACAAAAACTAACTAAGAAATAACGAACGTTTCGCGTGCTCGGAGGGACCCCCATAGTGATAGGGTGGGGACGCTGGTTCGAAATTTTGAAAATGACCCATAAAAGTTACCCGTTATAGACTCAAATCGAAATGGCGACCAATTTGAATATGTCGAGAGGCACTACGCTACGCGTCGTGCTTCTCCTAACACTTCTCTCGTGTTCTGCCAACCCTCGCGTCCTTTATTACTGCACACAGCACGCGCGCGCGTTTTCTATTTCTTCATTATAACATAGCCAAGATATAACGCGCGCTCTGATTGATTAATTAGCGTGCGCTAGCGCGCATCCAGAAATGCCGGATGATGCACGCTGAGGTGGCAGAGTAGCGCGCGCTATGTAATGAATTAGAACAAGTATTCCCAGTATATTTGAATTGGGTTAAACATTGCGTTAGCCGAATTGGTCTATTCATTGTATACTTTCATAGAAAATACATACACTTATTCATAGAAATATTGACCACAAATTAAAGAAATAGAAAGCGTGCGCAATTGTTGTGTAAAACGCCTTAGAAAAAGACAGGAAAAGAGAAATGTAAAATTTTCGTACACGTAAAGTTTTTTACGTAAACGAAGGCTCACCTTTCCGTATAGCACAGGAAGCCCAAAGGAAAATAGTCATATAAAGAACTAGAGGAGACTGGGCTGGGTTGTTCAAAGCTGGATTAGTGCTAATCTAGGATTAACTCTATAGGTCTTATTAAGAGTTAACCCAGGATTAGCACTAATCGAGAAATGACTATCTGTCGTCCAATATGAAATTAAATATAAATGATAATTTTAAAGTTTTTCGTATTTATTAATTTATAATCGCTTTATAAGTAGCTACTTATTTCGCAGTTCACATTTTGGAATTTTTTTAAAAAATTATTTCTTATATTGACATTAATATATTTTATTCGTTATTTATTTTTTTAATCATATTTTTTTCTTACTTAGACCAAATGTAAATAGTTTTTTGTCTTTATATATATATTTTATTTTTTGTTAGGGTTGTACGGGGAAGCTCGGGGAAGCACGGGTGGCGTGCGCTGCTAATGCGCCGCCTCTCACCAATGCGACCCGAGTTCGCCGTACTCGGTTTCGTATTTAAGTAGAGTTGTTTGTTGGTTTTCTCCTGTGATTCGAGGGTTTTTCTCCGGGTTCTCCGGTTTTCCTCCCTCCGTAAAAATCAACTTCTAAAAGTCCAATTCGATCTTGGGCTTTCACCTAGCATGGATCTGTGGTTCCGTTCCCACTCTGTGATGACAGACAAAACTGGTAGATTTTTGAAAGGAGAGTACAGCTTTTTCTGTAATTACGGTTCCCTCGGTAAATAAAATGTAACTATTTATGAGGCATGTTACTATGTGACTAGCTTAAATAAAGTCTAAACTGATATTTAAAAAAATCACCTTTCGCGACGTTTTGTATATCAAGAGGTTTTCTTCATGTTTCTCGCAGATGGATTCAAGAATCGTCGATAAATTCAAGAAAATCGAAGCACTTGCTGAACGCCGCGGACACAGTTTTACCTCGGATGTTGGTACTTTTCCAGGTACGTAATTTTCCAGAATTTCCGAGAAATAAGCGTTTGCGCGTGCGTCCATTTTAGCCCTTTTTCCAAGAACGCAAGAAAAGTTTAGAATGAAAATAATTCTAAAATGAGAAAACATTACGCCCAAGCAAATTATAGATAACCAAAAGTAAAGCTATGTACAAGTGTGAGCATGCGCAGTGGTAGACATCATCCCACACCGAACAGTAAATTTAAAGCTCCTGATATAAATAACTATATATCGTTAAGGAATATGTCTTTTTTTTTCTTTCTTTCTTTCTTTCTTTTCTTTTTTTTCCTTTTTTTGCGCATAGATGATCCTGAATATTCATTCCCTGAGCAAGAAGGTGCAACGTCCTCTCTCAAAAAAGGTTAGAATATATTTTCCCTGCTCTTATTTGTATATATTATTTTCTTTCTCTCTTGCTGTGTACTAACTCACATGTACGACGAGCAGCAAAATCTCGTCGAAGATCGTGGAAAACTCCTAGGCATTCGAATTACAGTAAATAATAAATAATGATAGATGTGTTGATCATCACAGTGAATGAGCGATCTAAGCGAACGCTGTAAAGAAAGACTTGAAAAAGTGATTTCAAGCTTTAACGGGAATCGAACCCATGACCTCCGCGATTCCGGTGCGATGCTCTACCAACTGAGCTATGAAGCCAATCATGTTGGCGAGCGGTCATTTTGTTGGGTTCTTCAAGCCCTCATAAATAACAAGTGTGGAAATTGAATGGGCTGAACTGCGGTGAAATAATGATAGATGTGTTGATCATCACAGTAAATGAGCGATCTAAGCGAACGCTGTAAAGAAAGACTTGAAAAAGTGATTTCAAGCTTCAACGGGAATCGAACCCATGACCTCCGCGATTCCGGTGCGATGCTCTACCAACTGAGCTATGAAGCCAATCATGTTGGCGAGCGGTCATTTTGTTGGGTTCTTCAAGCCCTCATAAATAACAAGTGTGGAAATTGAATGGGCTGAACTGCGGTGAAATAATGATAGATGTGTTGATCATCACAGTGAATGAGCGATCTAAGCGAACGCTGTAAAGAAAGACTTGAAAAAGTGATTTCAAGCTTCCCGTTGAAGGGTTCGACCTCCCGTTGAAGGTCATGGGTTCGATTCCCGTTGAAGCTTGAAATCACTTTTTCAAGTCTTTCTTTACAGCGTTCGCTTAGATCGCTCATTCACTGTGATGATCAACACATCTATCATTATTTCACCGCAGTTCAGCCCATTCAATTTCCACAAATAATAAATACTAGAATATTGATTATTAGTTTATATTAATATGCATATATTATTATTTATGCGGAAAGCTCCTGGAATCTCAAAAAAAAAAACTCAGGGTCATGAAAATTTATAGGAATTCCTGGAAAACCTCATTGGAATTCCTGGAAAACGTCTTAAAATTCCTGGAAAACTCTTAAATTCTTGGAAATTCTAGTAATTTCGAAACTTTCAAAACTACTTCGAATATCCTTTTATGTTACTTAAAAAAGCCCATGCAATTTGCTACAAAGCGGCTGGATTTTTGAAATTTCCTTCCACATCCCCGAAAGTCTACTTGGAATTTCTGGAGAGCTTCATAAAATTCCTGAAAAAATCCAGAAATTAAAAAATTTCCTTCCAAGTTCCTGAATAGTTCTCGCACATTAACTGGAAAACTCGTAAAAGTTTCCTTTCAACTTCGTGAAAAATTACTCGCAATTTACTGGAAAACCATTGGACGGATATCGAAGTGTCCTTCCAGATTCCTGATAAACTGTTTGCAAATTACTGGAAAACTCCTCGACTTTCGACATTTCCTTTCAAGTCATTGAAAAACTCTTTGGAATCCCTGGAAATGTCTTGTCCTGGAAATTTCAAACGGCTTCAAGTTTTTTCTTAAAACTTTCTACGTCAATAGACCAGAGTTTGTCTAGATTGTATAGTGAATTTTTACATTGAACAAATATAAAAAATCCAGCTAAATTAACGCATTAGTTTTGCGAAGCGAGCCAGAGTAAAATTGTACAAACTTTACTCTGAAATAAAGTTTGGATCCACCTTAAACATCAATATAATTATCCCTCTACTTCATTTTAACTTTCCACTTTTAACTAAATTGAGCTCCCTGCCTACGGCCGTCTCTACGCCATTTTCAAGAAACAACTATGTCACTCGACATAGCACACGGACAATCAAAATTTGGACTAAATTTACTCTGCATAATGTTGAAAATTACAGTTACTTGAATAGCGACGACAAAAATTTGAAAACTAGCTCCATTTAAAGTGCTAGTCTTACGAAAATGACACTATCCCTGGAAACTGTACCATACAAAACTAAATATGTAATATAGCTTACTGTCCAAATTCTTTTTCGATTCGAGACTGGGAAGATGTTGAATTTAGCCAGTAAAGTTTGGCCGTTTGAGTCCGCCATTAAGCGATTGCGTTCCTGGCAACGTTAAGCGATTCGAAGGAAGTGACGCCATACGCGCAACCCTTCAAAATTCGCGGCTTTTCAAAATGTGTAATTGCAACTAAATTTCGACTATTTTTGATTTAAAAACAAGCCTTAAACCAAGTCATGCTTTCTTACAGAGAATGCTGTAGAGTCAGTGTGGATAAAAAGGATGCCAGTTGCGCATATGACGTCAAACATAAATTAAAAATCGCTGCTCATAGAAATGGCGGACGAGCTTTTAACAATTTTCGGAACTAGAATTCAGACGGGAAAAGTTTATTCTTCGAACCATCTGTTGTTTAATGGTGAACATTATAACCTATTCGAGGATATAGGAGATCGGGGATTTTTTTACGTCATTAATATTTTCGTAAGACTAGCACTTTAAGCGGAGTAATGTAGTACCGATCGAAGCTGAATTTTCATTGCTCCCTTAGTACAGTACCACTTTTGTAAGGTTAGGTTTAGTACTATCGTTTGGATGACCTATCTATTGTTTTTTTAATCCAATCATGTGACTCGTTCTGAGCGGTACGGGCTGGCAGTACAGTACCACTTTTGTAAGGTTAGGTTTAGTACTATCGTTTGGATGACCTATCTATTGTTTTTTTAATCCAATCATGTGACTCGTTCTGAGCGGTACGGGCTGGCAGTACAGTACCACTTTTGTAAGGTTAGGTTTAGTACTATTGTTTGGATGACCTATCTATTGTTTTTTTAATCCAATCATGTGACTCGTTCTGAGCGGTACGGGCTGGCAGTACAGTACCACTTTTGTAAGGTTAGGTTTAGTACTATTGTTTGGATGACCTATCTATTGTTTTTTTAATCCAATCATGTGACTCGTTCTGAGCGGTACGGGCTGGCAGCACAGTACCACTTTTGTAAGGTTAGGTTTAGTACTATTGTTTGGATGACCTATCTATTGTTTTTTAATCCAACATGTAACTCCGAGCGGTGTGCTGGCTCGTGAAGCGTTTCTAAGAAAAATCTGGAGATTCTAAACTATGCGTTTTACTTGGCTTGGCTTGTAATAATACTGTGTTGTCTCAGTTAGCACTACAGGACCAGTCAGGTTTAAAAGCATTCCTGTATTCTCATGGGAATGGACTTGATTAGTTTAAGGCTGTAAGTCCTGAGTTTTCGACTCCTGAAGAAGTACACCAAGGGGTTTAGAGTAGAGTTGAAGAGAATCATTATGATTGCAAACTGTTTCAAGATATCATGGACGAGCCTGGCAGTTTCTCCTCTTTCTCCTGAAGCTAATTTCGCATCTATTTCTAGAGCAACGTTAGGTACATAACTGGTTACCATGGCTACGGTTACTATCGCAACAGTCATCAGGCCTCGTCTTTCTTCCTTACTTTCAGCACCAGGATTGAGTGATTGAGTTTCGTCTCGGATTTTTTTGGCATGTTTTCTCGAGATGCAGTAGAGCTTTACATAAAGAGTGATCATGAACAAAGAGGATAGTAGCATGAACAGGTGCCATAGCGCTCTCGTTCCGTTGCTAAGTGGCGAAGGAATCGTCGCCAAGAATCCAAAGACGAAGCTTGTTGTCCAGGCGAACATCACGGCCTTTTTGGTGCGGGACATCGTTATTATGGTTACATATCGTAGGGGATAGACGATGGCAGCGAATCTATCAAGTGTTATGAGCGATAGATGAGTCAAACTAACCATGATGGTTACGAAGCCCGTCGATTCTAAAATTATAGCACAAGTTGAATTACGATTTGAAGCACATGGTCTCTTCCTATTTGTGAGAGCGCTGAATAAATTTAGTCCATTACTTGTCTGCAAAATGAGGCTGATGATGAAGTCTGCAACTGCCAAACTTGCCACCAGAATATTCGTGGGTACCCAGAGCTGTCTGTAAGCAACTACTGTCACAATAACCGTCAGGTTTCCCAGGATAGTTAGAAGTTCAATTGCGGTGTTGATTGCCAGCAAGAAAACTACTAAGCTGGAGCTGTATTTAGCGACATTGGTGAGACTTGCGACGTAAATGGTTGCTTGAGAATCAGGAGAAATGGTCGAGTTGTTGAGGGTTAAATTGGAATCCATGGCTTGCAAGAAGAAAAAACAGTTCTTACTTTTCTCATGGAGCAAAATGAAAAATATATTTTGCAGCTGTTGTGTTCCTATGGTTCCTGAATAGAGAACAAGAACAAAACCTAAGATTTTGTACTTCCGTTTTGGTTCGTTCGTTCGTTCGTTCGTTCGTTCGTTCGTTCGTTCGTTCGTTCGTTCGTTCGTTCGTTCGTTCGTTCGTTCGTTCGTTCGTTCGTTCGTTCGTTCGTTCGTTCGTTCGTTCGTTCGTTCGTTCGTTCGTTCGTTCGTTCGTTCGTTCGTTCGTTCGTTCGTTCGTTCGTTCGTTCGTTCGTTCGTTCGTTCGTTCGTTCGTTCGTTCGTTCGTTCGTTCGTTCGTTCGTTCGTTCGTTCGTTCGTTCGTTCGTTCGTTCGTTCGTTCGTTCGTTCGTTCGTTCGTTCGTTCGTTCGTTCGTTCGTTCGTTCGTTCGTTCGTTCGTTCGTTCGTTCGTTCGTTCGTTCGTTTATGCGGTAAAACATTAACCGACATTTTTCGACGTTCCAAATTTAAAATTAAATAACTTTTTAAAGAAGCAAAATATCAAAAAGCTTTACCTCAAAGAAGCCGCGCGCGTGTAAAATCCTCACTTTAACCAAGTTGTCCCTAAGATCCTTAAAACACTTCAACACATTTTCACGCTTGTAAAGTTTTACTGAAGATGACAATGGGAACGTCGAAAGATTCATTTGTTCTTTGAAATACAAAACTAACTAATTAAATAAGTAAATAACCTAGTAGCCCTAAAAAAATTAACTTTGCTTTTCCTTTTTATTAATATATTAGTAATTCAGGACGACTAATTTTATTATTTTCTAGCAGCTTCCGTGTGGAAATCATTCTAGCATTGCACAGCAGGTGGTTTGAAGGACATCTATTTCATCGAGTCTAATAGTCTACAAGTCAATAGCCCGAAAACGTAATCGGGCCTATTGATTTGTTGACCGAGAGCGAGAGTCCTAGATGTTTTTAGTAATTTAAAACCTACTTTAAAAAACCCGTCAAATATATGGATCCAAAATTTTCAACTTAAATCTTAAACAATTTGTATGTTTTAAACTGTTGTTATTATGATAATATGGATAATATGGATACCAAGATATTTTTGTGTTTGTCTTGCATCCAAAATGAACAATTACATTTTTGAAAGAGTTCGATTTTGAGAATTAGATCGATTCCTGGAGTCAGATTCACGGGTGAGTAGAAGTTTTTGGGATCCAAGGGTTTTTTCTTCGGTTTTAACCCCCGTGTAGAACCTAACAAGCTAAACAAATTTGATCTGAGTTAGCCATGCCCTGACGTAGATCAGCTCAGAGGTTGTTTCAGGGTTTGATCTGACAGTTAGCCATGCCCTGACTTAGATCAGCCCAGAGGTTGATTCAAGGTTCAATCTGTGAGTTAGCCATGCCCTGACTTAGATCAGTCCAGAGGTTGTTTCAGGGTTTGATCTGTGAGTTAGCCGTGCCCTGACTTAGATCAGCCAAGAGGTTGTTTCAGGGTTTGGTCAGTGAGTTAACCGTGCCCTGACTTAGATCAGCCCAAAGGTCGTTTCAGGGTTTGGTCAGTGAGTTAATCGTGCCCTGACTTAGATCAGCCCAAAGGTTGTTTCAGGAAATGGTCAGTGAGTTAGCCATGCCCTTACTTAGATCAGCCCAGAGGTTGTTTCTGGGTTCAGTCTGTGAGTTAGCCATGCCCTGACTTAGATCAGACCAGAGGTTGTTTCAGGGTTCGATCTGTGAGTTAGCCATGCCCTGACTTAGATCAGACCAGAGGTTGTTTCAGGGTTCGATCTGTGAGTTAGCCATGCCCTGACTTAGATCAGACCAGAGGTTGTTTCAGGGTTCGACTGATCTGTGAGTTAGCCATGCCCTGACTTAGATCAGCCCAGAGGTTTTAGTAGTTATAATGTTTTTCTTTCTTGTTAATTTTGTCTTTCAATAGAAGTTTTGTGTATGTCGAAAACAAATTATCTGCTCTTTCACTACGAACGTTTATGGATAGCCTTTTTGAGGTGGATAGCGCTTGAGACTGAATAAGCTGAACTAGTCATTTCCTCCCGTTAGATAAAGGAAAGATAAAATGGAGAACGAAGAGCATTGAAGCATAAGTGAAAATAAACAATCAGCTCCTGACAAACGTCATGGAGGCAAAACAAATGTTTGCCTAAGAATAGACGACTGTTTGTGTAAGGATAGACGACTTGCTTAAACAGGCAACTTAAACTATAACCGGGACCACTTAGACATTGAGAACCAATCAAATTCAATCAATTTTTTTTTTTTTTAAACTATAAATATAAAACTATAAATAATTGCACTGCACAATAGAAAATTAATACAAGAGAAAAGTAAATGCTACTCAAAAGAGCTATAAAGTTAATCTAGTTGAGTAACAATACATCCAAAGAATATTTCTGCATGTTAATCGTTGGACGTTATTACAAAAATAAACTTGCTATGATAACTTTGATTATTTTATATTTATATATTGCAGAATGAAAACTATACATTCCATCTTTGCTTAGTGGAGCAAATCAGAAAGCAGTAGAAATCAATAGTATTTCGACATATCTTTTTATTCCCACGAGACAAAGACGATGGCTGTCTAGTGTTTTTACACGTAACATCGACACGAGTGAAAAAACTTCTGCGCATGCTCTGAATCCGTATGCAAATTAGTCAAAACATAAGTAAATTTGACTTTCAAACATGCCTGATAAATTGGACTTGACACAAAATGTCAAAACTTATTGTCCATGCTTGAAACTTAAGGCTAATTCTTTCATATTGTGTTTGTTAATACAGTATCTTCGTCTGACAAAAGTATATTCGCGAAATATTTTCTATATTTGGGGACCGATTGTTTATTACGACCCAAGGGGGGGAGGGGTATTTCAACGATAAACGATCGGTCCCTTGGAAAAAACAAACATTTATTTTCTCACTCAAACTCTTCAAAGTTCTTAGAAAACGTGCTGAAATGCACGCATGCGCAAACGTTTTTTCTCTAATGTGTAACAGTGTCAAAGTCCATTGTCATGCATTCTAGGTTTCTGATTGGCTCAACTTTTGCTTGGCGTTTTTTAAAAATTCATTCTACAATTTGATTAGTTCTCGCTGCCTAGGTGGGCCCTGTTAGAATCGTCGCAATGTAAAAGTAGAAGCTAAAATGAACAACAGAACTGATGAAAAGAGCAATTCGACATTAGTAAGGAGAGTGGAGTTTGAGCTTATAACCAACGAAACATGAGAAATGGCATTAAATGAAAAATTAGATATTGTGAAACGATTTGTATGGGAGAAAAATTTCCCATACAAATCCTTATAATTCACCATTTTTCATACATCGGTTCACTGGTCAGATACAAAGCATTCATTCACCATTCTCCATACATCGGTTCACTGGTCAAACACAAAGCATTCATTCACCATTCTCCATACATCGGTTCACTGGTCAAACACAAAGCATTCATTCTCCATTCTCCATACATCGGTTCACTGGTCAAACACAAAGCATTCATTCACCATTTTTCACAAAGCATTCAGTCGAGGTTGCAAGGTTCAAAATTTGGATAATCCTTTGAAAGTACCTTGGCGCCTCGCTTGAGCGCTTTGTGTTTGACCAGTGAACCGATGTATGGAGAATGGTGAATGAATGCTTTGTGTTTGACCAATGAACCGATGTATGGAGAATGGTGAATGAATGCTTTGTGTTTGACCAATGAACCGATGTATGGAGAATGGTGAATGAATGCTTTGTGTTTGACCAGTGAACCAATGTATGGAGAATGGTGAATGAATGCTTTGTGTTTGACCAGTGAACCGATGTATGGAGAATGGTGAATGAATGCTTTGTGTTTGACCAGTGAACCGATGTATGGAGAATGGTGAATGAATACTTTGTGTTTGACCAGTGAACCGATGTATGGAGAATGGTGAATGAATGCTTTGTGTTTGACCAGTGAAAAGATGTATGGAAAATGGTGACTCTATGCTTTGTGTTTGACCAGTGAACCAATGTCTGGAATGGTGAATGAATGCTTTGTATTTGACCAGTGAACCAATGTATGGAGAATGTCGGATAAAGAAATATTTGATTTAATGTCATTTCTCTATTACTCAACATATTGAGCTGAAACTTCGCCCTCTTTTCATTTCAAGTGTTCATTTTGACAGACCTTCTCGTTTAAGGGAATAGACTCACGTGACATGTTAGTGGAACATGTCAGCACAGCGGTCAGGATGTCGTTTTATATAACTTTGCGTTTTCCAATGTGTAATACATCTAAAAACCAATTGAATTTGCAGTGATAGTTTGTCGGAGCGATATGTCAAAACACCAAAGGTTGAAATCATTTGAAAAGCTAACTTTCGCCACTCCATGCTTATATATACTCCAATATACTCCATGCTATAAATACTTATACGTTTGTCTCTGGGTGTCCCATAATTTAAGATGAGTGCTGTATGAGTAAAAAAGTCTATCGGGGCAAACACTGCAAAATATATTGAAAACCAGAATCACTTTCAGTTGACTTCTCGTGACTCATTATGTTAATGTTATTCGCAATGCTAGCGGTTTCGGCAAAGCCAGCATGATATGCGTTCCACTTTGTCTTGAAATTGCTCGCCCACAACGCCGGCCGAAACAAACAGGATTTAACATTAAATTTGTTTCAGTGCGGCAAGTGATGATCAGTTCTGATTGGTCGGATAGTTTCGTCACTTAACAGTTGATGTTTCTGATTGTTCGGATAGATTCGCCAGTTGATGTTTCTGATTGGTCAGATAGATTCGCCAGTTGATGTTTTTGATTGGTCAGATAGATTCGCCAGTTTATGTTTCTGATTGGTCAGATAGATTCTTCTCTTAACATTCGATGTTTCTGATTGGTCAGATAGATTCGTCACTTAATAGTTGATGTTACGTATGCGGATATTTTTGAAAGCGGAGTATTTACTTTTAAGATTAATTTTGAAAACTAACAGAGACTAACAGTCGATGTTTCTGATTGGTCAGATATATTCGCCCGTTGATGTTTGTGATTGGTCAGATAGATTCTTCACTTAACATTTGATGTTTCTTATTGGTCAGATAGCAGCCGAGTGGTTTTAGACCCGATAAAACACGATCTGCGAGTTTATTGAACGGCTTAAAAAACTCATGATGTAAGTTCTCATATTGTACCGAATTCTTCACGAAATGAACCAAGTTTGATAGAGAAAATCCAAGTTCAAGTTTATGCAAATGAATACAAATCTATATCAGATATAAAACCTCCTTCATCATGATTTAGGAAGCATGCGACCAAGGTTCGAGTCACGCCGAGCTCGGTGTTGTATACGCGTTGAGTTGTTTGTTGGTTCTCTCCTGTGCTTCGAGGGTTTTTGCGAGTTCTCCGGCATTCTTTTCTCCGTAAAAATCAACTTCTAAATTCCAATTGCAAACCAATGCAAGAAGAGCCACTCTGTGGAATCCTCTGTTAATCCCACTATTTATTTATTTATTTTTATTATAAGTTTCCTTCATGAATTATCAATGAGTTTTTAAGACAGAGAATATTATACGTTGACTTGAAGATATGAAGTTTATCTCGTGTTGAACATATTTCACGCTTGAGCGCAGCAATTATACCCAATAAAACACGATCTGCGAGTTCATTGAACGGCTTAAACATTTCATGATGTAAGTTCTCATATTGTACCGAATTCTTTACGAAATGAACCAAGTTTGATAGAGAAAATCCAAGTTGCATGCAAAAAACCTCCTTCACGGTCTTGATTTCTATTGTGTTTCCTTCATGAATTATTAATGAGTTTTTTGATTCTATTTAATGTGGCACAACTACTTCCTAGAATAAAGCTGTGTTTTCAAATCTAGAACATTAAAAACATGAATATTCACATGACCTACAATGTGAAGCTACAAAGTTCATGAACGCTATAAATTGATCTTGTCCGTAATCCTCCGTGTTAATGTAGCTTTGAACTGTTGGTTCGGCCCCAGCACGAACCACTTTTAACCAAAACAACTAGATGCTTTAAAATTAACCTGATTAATTAGGCCACACAGCTTTTCGATTAAGAAAGATAAAACATATCAAAACTGATGCATAACAATATACTCGAAATTTCATTGCTATTACCTTGAAAACAGCACTACACTACATCAAGTTTTTTCGTCTTTGAGTCTTTTCGTCATTGATGGCGTTGATTTTTTAGGAGACGTGTATGTCCGTTGAAGTCCTTGAAAAGTGCTGGAATAGACCTATTTACCTTGGGCTTCATGCTTTCTCATTTCAGACCACATGCCATTCTCTTGAGAATAAGATTCTTTGTTTGAATTGTATCCATATTCATGTATCTTCTTGTCGCCAACTAACCGTTAACTTGAAATAATTGATGATCTAATTTTAGAAAACCACAGCATGAAAACGCCATTAATCTGTTACCTTAATGTTGTTTACATAATAATGCATTAAATTCATCAATCCGTCCATCCTTCCATCTTTTCACCCACCAGCAACTCATCTATATATCAACCCTATATTTCATTTTCCGGCTGCGTTACCAGCGTGGTTGCTCCTTGTCGTTTAATGGTATATACATCGAATTAAAATACCGAAGACGTCGGTTCGATTCCCGCCAAGAGCATGTGATATTTTTCTCTAATAGGACGATTGCACGATGACATCAATGACCTTTACTACCAGACTCCCTTGCACACTTTCTTTTGTTCAGTTAATTAGCACCAATTGTCTAACTATTCTCATGAGGAACTACAAATTTAAATAAGAAAGAAAATTCGCGAAGCATCTTGGTTATGGGAATCAAATGACGCCATCATGTAAACATCCTATTCATTACTCACATCGAACGCATAATTTATTACTATTATACTATATCTATCAATCTGTTTATATGCTAAAATGGTATTTATTTTTCCCTATAGCACGGTCATTATCAAGTTTAGAAGAGCCAAAAACAGGAAACGAAGACAGCGTACGTAAGATCTGAATTATACTGGTTCCAGTTGGTGATGCAGTGCATTGTGGGACTGTTTGGGGGGAAAAAATGGGAAATATATTTCACTCTGAGTGCGGAATTTTGCCTATTTAGAAAATGAATCCAAAACACGAGAAGGCATTTGTTGCTTTCTTTAATGATGTTACGTTAGCCATGCCCTGACTTAGATCAGCCCAGAGGTTGTTTCAGGGTTCGATCTGAGATTTAGCCATGCCCTGACTTAGATCAGCCCAAAGGTTGTTTCAGGGTTCGATCTGTGAGTTAGCCATGTCCTGACTTAGATCAGCCCAGAGTATGTTTCAGGGTTCTATCTGTGAGTTAGCCGTGCCCTGACATAGATCAGCCCAGAGGTTGTTTCAGGGTTCGATCTGAGATTTAGCCATGCCCTGACTTAGATCAGCCCAAAGGTTGTTTCAGGGTTCGATCTGCGAGTTAGCCATGCCCTGACTTAGATCAGCCCAGAGGTTGTTTCAAAGTTTGTTCTGTGAGGTAGCCATGCCCTGACTTAGATCAGCCCAGAGGTTGTTTCAGGGTTCGATCTGTGAGTTAGCCATGCCCTGACTTAGATCAGCCCAGAGGTTGTTTCAGGGTTCGATCTGTGAGTTAGCCATGCCCTGACTTAGATCAGCCCAGAGGTTGTTTCAGGGTTCTATCTGTGAGTTATCCATGCCCTGACTTAGATCAGCCCAAAGGTTGTTTCAGGGTTCGATCTGTGAGTTAGCCGTGCCCTGACTTAGATCAGCCTAGAGGTAGTTTCAGGGCTCAAACTGTGAATTACCCATGCCCTGACTTAGATCAGCCCAGAGGTTGTTTCAGGGTTCGATCTGAGATTTAGCCATGCCCTGACTTAGATCAGCCCAAAGGTTGTTTCAGGGTTCGATCTGTGAGTTAGCCATGCCCTGACTTAGATCAGCCCAGAGGTTGTTTCAGAGTTTGTTCTGTGAGTTAGCCATGCCCTGACTTAGATCAGCCCAGGGTTGTTTCAGGGTTCGATCTGTGAGTTAGCCATGCCCTGACTTAGATCAGCCCAGAGGTTGTTTCAGGGTTCGATCTGTGAGTTAGCCATGCCCTGACTTAGATCAGCCCAGAGGTTGTTTCAGAGTTTGTTCTGTGAGTTAGCCATGCCCTGACTTAGATCAGCCCAGAGGTTGTTTCAGGGTTTAATCTGTGAGTTAGCTGTGCCCTGACTTAGATCAGCCCAGAGGTTGTTTCAGAGTATCTAAAAATTGATATTCGATCCAAGATCTTAAATAAGTATACATTACTCTTCGTTTTATTGATACAGGCACAGTTTAAGACTTTTGCTCCAGCCTATCTGCGAAGCTTTCATCAACTTAGGTAAGATCGTTTATATAAGAAACTCATTGTCTTTACAATGATCTATTTTACGCGGGTGATCAGGCATAGTCAAATTAATATTAAGAGAATTTCTTTCTCGATCTCTTATCTAGAGCTCTTAATTCTTACTGCGCATGCGCGACGAAATATTTCCTCTAGCATGCGCAGTAAGAAACGAGGGCTCTGGGTACGAGACTGGAAGTAACATAAATTTTTCTCCTCTCTAGACATCTACATGAGCTCTGCGGATGGGGAGCAAAAGAAGCTATTACTAGGTTGAGATACGTGGCGTCTGTAAGAAAGTGTTCCACTTTGCTAGCAAACTAACCATTCTAAGGTTGAGTGGAAAACTGCGTCGAGTTGGTATTGAATTGCATTGTGGGGAAGTTTTAGGAAACGGAATAGACGCCATCTTAGTAAGATGTCTACTCAAACAGTCCCACAATGCACTGCAATGCTAACACGACCCAATTTTGTCCTCACCCTCGGAACGGCTAATACAGATTTTGCACGATCACGTGACGGCAGCCATGTTAGATGGCAGGAACAATACAATCGTTTTACATAAGAAAGAATTCAATTCCCAAGAGCAAAGAGATTTTATTGTCATCTAACCACAGGCAGCCCAAGCTGGATTATGGGTGTGAATACGTGTTGGTGCAAAACCTCTATAGCCGACGTTCAAGATGTTGTGAAACAATGGTTTTGTAACGTCAGTTTAGGAGGTTGGGGCGAGTCATCAAAAACATGCTTCCAGAAATAAAGAAATTCCAAAATGGCTTTCAAGCACGAATGTGACAATATCTGCACACGAAGCTAAAAATGTTTATTTACTTACTAATCTTTTGTTATTTAACAGTATTTCTCACAAGAAGATATCGCCATTGCTGTGGAAAAAACAGAGTCGCATCTTGTCGGTAAGACGTATTAGCATTCCAAAGTTGATAGGGCGGAAGGGGGGGAACTGGGTCGAGTTGAGACTTTCTTAGCAAATACATTAGACGCCATGTTGAAATTATGTCCCCCACAATGCATTGCATTGGCAGCTCGACCAAGTTTCTTCCTCAAACTCGGAATGGCTACTTCACAATTTCTATGCATCGATTCATTGCTCAAGTACAAAGCATTCAATCAAGGCTACAAGATATTTCAAAAGGATTGTTCAAGTTTCATGGTTGAATGCTTTGTATTTGACCATTCAGTATTATCTATACATAGGTTCACTGGTCAAACACAAAGCGCTCAAGCGAGGCGCCAAGGTACTTTCAAAAGGATTATTTAAATTTGAACCATGGTTGAGTGATTTGTATTTGACCATTCAGTATTATCCATACATAGGTTCACTGGTCAAACACAAAGCGCTCAAGCGAGGCTTCAAGGTACTTTCAAAGTTCAAATTTGAACCGTGCAACCTCGACTGAATGCTTTGTTTTTGAGCAGTGAACCGATGTATGGAGAATGTTGAATTGATTCGATGTGTGGAAAGTGTCAAGTAGATCTCTTTACCTTCGTTGTCTCATTACAGACCATGTGATATCATTCTTGGGAGTTGAATCTTTCATATGTAATTTTTTTAAATGTTGATCATTTTCATCATTATAATAGACCTCTTCTGCTCTGTAATATTTTCCCATTTCAGTATCATTTCTTTGTTTAAGGTTTGCGCTCGGTTGCACGTGAGAAGACACATGAATATGGATACTGCTCAAACAAATAATCGTATTCTCAAAGAAATGAAACGTGGGAAAACATTACCCCAAGCCGAAGAGGTTTATTTGTAGGGGTATACCAATCTACTAACAATTCACACTCATGATTGTAAGCTGCACGCTGCTATAATTAGCGCCTTAAAAGGCAGCCCGTAAAGTCCTCAACTGGTCATAAATGTAAAGCGAATTGAGATATATTTGAAATGCGCTGCATAAAAAATGCCATTATAAAAGAACAATTCTCAGGGGAATGTCACGTGGTCTGAAACGTACAACTTGCATAAAATACGATGTGAATAGAAACAAATCATCGCAACGTGAATAGACCCCTTGAAACACGTCGGAATGCAGCTCAATTTGGAGGACATAACTACCGGTGTACTATTCCCAGGAACTGAATTTCTTTGGTTTTTTTCCTCCAAATTGAGTTGCTTTGACGTCCCATGCAAGGTGTCTATTAGAAGCCTTACTCACTAGCCAGTATTTGCATTCTCACATTTATCTCTATGTTTCTAATTTTTCAGATCCTTCGCCCTCTCTTCTTACGTTAGGAAAAAGTGTGGTTCTTAATTTCATGCACGATGTTGACCTAAGGTGGGGGAAATATTCAAGTACAAGATAGTTGATGTCTTTTGTTGTTCCATATGCTTCTGAAAGTGCTTTTTATTATTTTTGTTGAAGAGACTGAGGTCTTCTTGTCGCATTTAACGAGTGACTTCGTTGTCGTTGAATAAATTATGAGTATTCTTGTTGTTGTTGCTGTTGCTGCTTTTGTTCCTGCTGCTGTTGTTGCTGAATGTCCTGTTGCTGTCGTTGTTGTTGCTGCTGTTGTTGTTGCTGCTGCCGTTGTGGCTGTTGCTGCTGTTGTTGTTGCAATTAATGCTGCTTCTGTTGTTGCTGCTGCTGCTATTGCTGTTGTTGCTGTTGTTGTTGTTGCTGTTGCTGCTGTTGTTGTTGCTATTAATGCTGCTTCTGTTGTTGCTGCTGTTGTTGCTGCTGTTGTTGCTATTAATGCTGCTTCTGTTGTTAGTGGTGTTGTTGCTGTTGTTGTTGTTGCTGTTGTTGCTGTTGTTGCTGCTGTTGTTGCTGCTGTTGTTGCTGTCGTTGTTCTTGCTTCTGTTGTTGCTGCTGTTGCTGCTGGATTATATGGTAGCTTCTCCATGGTCGTTGTCCCAACATTAGAGACCTTTAGATCCGACGACGGGTACGAGAACGAGTACAAGTACGAGATTTTAACTTTTAATGAGAGTCACTATCTTTTTGTACGCGCGATCGTGTACGTAGTTTGAAACTTTAGAATCTAAAAAATCGGAAATCGACTACGATTCAGTGTTATCGACGTGTACAAGACCAATTTTAAGACTCGTACTCAATCTCGTACTCGTCGGATCTAAAGGTCGCTATTGTCAGAAATATAGAGCATTTATCTTAGCTTTAAAACTATTTCACAGGAAGTGTATGTCAGCTAAGAATTGTAGCAAACCTTGTGTCAATCAACTCCTTATGGCTGCTCTTCGCCGTCGACCATCGGTATGATTTATTTATTTATTTCTTTTTGATTTCTCCCTAAGAACTTTATCTATGTAGAGGCTTTGTACCATCACGTGATAGCAGCCATGACAGGAGGCAGGAATCTGGTCTAATCTGATTTACATGAGAAAGAATTCAGTTTCCCAGGGGAGAACGACTCTATTGTTGTGACTCCTGTCATGGCTGCCATCACGTGATGATGCAAAGCTTATATTATTGGTATGTTCTTTCGGTTGGTCGGTTTGTCGATGGGTAGCTCAGTTTGTTGGTCATTAGGATGGACAACACTCTTACTTATTTTCGTCTAGGAGTTGTTGGCGATAGACCGCTCTACCTTGGGTGTCATTGTTTCCCATTTCAGACCACGTGTTATTCCCTTGAGTATCCTTTCTTTGTTTGACAGTTGCGCATGAGAAGACACATGAATATGGAATATAACAGAATCTTATTCTCAACAGAATGTAACGTGGTATGAAATGGGACAACATTACTTTCTTTTCGATGCCTCAAACTCGCTTATCCATTTATTTCTTTGTTTTTTTGGTTCATTGGTTTAATGGTCTGTCAGTCGGTCGGTCGGGTGGTCGGTCGGGTGGTCGGTCGGGTGGTCGGTCGGATGTTGGTTGGTTGGTTAGACAGCTGGTTGGCTCATTTTAATTTTAATATACTTTCTTTTTCAGCTGGCTAGTGCCGCAAGCTGTGGTAGCACGGATTCATTTAAATCCTGTTTAGAAGATGATAATAACAGCTCCGAACGCTCGAGCGATAGCATGTTGTCTCGCTTCACTCCCTGGTTAGTCTCTTCAGTGTCCAGTTTATGTTAATAGCCTACTTTATATTAGCAGAACTCTTTACCTTCTTACCACGTGTCATTCCCTAGAGTATAATTCCTTTGTTTGATGGTTGCACATGAGAAGACACATGAATATGGATACAACTCAAACAAAAAATGTTATTCTCAACATAATGACATGTGGTCTGAAGAGGGAAAACATTAATCCTACCCTACCGGCCAAACTTTATTGGATTTTGTTGAATTATTATAGATTTAATAGCGAACAATGATGGAACAGCAATCATGCATTATTAAAGCAGGCGTAGCTTAGTTGGTTAGTGCGCGACCTTCAGAGCTAGAGATCCACGGTTCGATCCCTAAAATCTCCATGTCTGTTTCGACTTCTCTCTAATCCGTGTTGCTTCAGCTTTAAATACTCATAAAACAAAGCACTGATGGAGAGAGGGGGTAAAGTGCGCACCGTCGGCTGCCATTGATAGCAGTTGAATCTCAACTGAAGGAACTACCGACGTTAAATATAGGTAATTTACCTTTATGTGACGTCAAAGCAGAGAATCTCAAGAGAATTGGAAACTTATTGTTATTTCCTCTAAATTGAACTGCATTCCGACGTGCTGCAAGGGGTCTATTGACTGTCATCAAGCACTAAAAAAAAACATTTCCCTTTTGTTTTCAGTGCGTCATTTCATATAGAGCTACAAAGCGAGAATTACGATACATACGACTCAGACACCACCCCTGAGACCCCCACCAGCGATATCTCAACATTGAGATTCGACGGTGGCTTCCATGACGACATGTCCCTGGAGGAATTCGATATCATAGAGGAAGAGAATATCCTGAAACGACAGCTGAGCGTAATGGAAATCAGAAATGAAACGGAAGCGCGTGTTGGTCCTTGCACCCGTAAAAGTCACAGCCTTGAAAACCTACCTTCAATGACTAAAACCTGCGCAGAAGGAAAAGGGACTGAAAATGAATTTAAAATAAGGCCGCAGAAAACTGTGAAACATTTGTATATAGGACGATCTTCGATCCAGGACAGTGAACCACATCCTGGGATTGGTCTAGTGTCGTCTGCGAAGATTCCTGTGTCTATTTCAGAACGAGGCGAAGACCATGTGACGCGTGGGGAGAAAAAACTGTTTAGCTTTACGAATGTTTCTAGTAGGAAATTAAAACACGAACGTAAGTAGGTTTTTGTTTTTTTGTTTTTTTTTTATTGTCCTTACTCTGATTTCTGTTCTCCTTTTCTTCCTTCATTTCTTTTAAAACGGACGAACATAATTTGAATTTTTTGTTGTTGTTTGATTCTATTTTCATTCTTTTACTCGGCTTGCAATCCTCGTTCCCCTTTTTCCCGTTTTCCTTCCCCTTCACTTGATTAACTTCTCTTTCTTTCTCTTTCCTTTTCTTTCCTCCTTTTCTTCTCCTTTTCATTATTTTTCTTTTCTGTTTTATCAATTCGTTTTTGTCTTCTCTTTCTCTCTGTTTTTCTCTCTTGCCTTTTTTTCTTTTCTTCACATTCTTTTTTTCCTCTCGTTTATAAATAATCTTTAATTCCTCTATTTTACATTACAGATGAAAACAGTGGAAAACTAAGTCCCAAAAGAGTTTTACACCACCACAGGTAGTAACCTGTCTTCCATGCACCTTCTCAAACAAATTACTCATTTCAGATCAATGACATTCCCTTGATAAAGGGAATTGTTACAATATTTACACATATGCAATGCATATATACATAAATCCCTCATAAGAAGCCATGAGTTAACCTAGGGGACTAACACCAACGCCTTGGCCTCTGCTTCCAATTCTTCTTCCTTCTCCTCCTCTTCCTCTTCCTCTTTCTCTTGGTCTTCCTCTTCCTCTTCCTCTTCCTCATCCTCTTGGTCTTCCTCTTCCCCCTCCTCCTCCGCCTCATCCCCATCATCATAATCTTCATCAATTTATTCAAGGTATGACAAGCTTCCACTGCGCTGCTTCGCTGAAGAGGTGTGCAGGTCAAGTGATGGTCCAACAGGTTCGTCACGATACAACCTTTTATATTAATGTCAATGTAATATCAGTAATGACTTCCAAGCTCTAACCTTGATAACACACTTTTTTAGATTGGGCGTAATGTTTCACCATTTCATACCGCGTGTCATTCCCTAGAGTATCATTTCTTTGTTTAACAGTTGCGCATGAGAAGATACAACTTTGTATCATTTCTTTGTTTAACAGTTGCGCATGAGAAGATACAACTTTGTATCATTTCTTTGATTAACAGTTGCGCATGAGAAGATACAACTTTGACACGTGGTCAGAAATGGGGAACATTACGTCCAAAGTAAAAGAAAGCTTTCCAATAAGTCTAACATTAAGTACCAACATTCTATTTCACCATAGTAATCAGCGGTATTCTGGAGTTCAGGAGTCATTACAGTTTTGGAGTTCACTTGATATACGCGCTTCTTAGCGGTCGGCCCGTTATCATCATGGCGGAGGCGCATAACGAAAGGTAAAACACGTGATAGACAACAAATCGCAGCTATCTTGGATGATCACATTCCAACTCTTTTTTCAATACTCAAACGATTAGCCATTCCGAGGCTGAAATGCATTGGGGGGAGGGGGGGGGGGTCTTGTCTCGTGGCGTTACCATATTTATTGAACGTGCTGGAAGTCAGTATAAAGTGCAATTGTAATCGTTCTTTCATGTTTTTAATAGAGAGGTACGATTCTTGGTATCTGCTCTTTGGATGTTTGTGCTGGAACATAACGGGTAAGACAACACAACAAAGAAATTCGTTTGGGGTGTCGTGACCGTGATGGTACCATCCGAGCATTTGATTGGACAAGCAGTGATATGACGCGCTGTGATTGGTTCATGGGGTGTCGTGACCGTGATGGTACCATCCGAGCACTTGATTGGACGAGCAGTGATCTCGCGCGCTTTGATTGGTTCGTAGGATGCCTTGACCGTGACGGTACAATCCGAGTATTTGATTGGACGAGCAGTAATCTCGCGCGCTTTGATTGGTTCGTAGGATGCCTTGACCGTGACGGTAGAATCCGAGTATTTGATTGGACGAGCAGTGATCTCGCGCGCTTTGATTGGTTCGTAGGATGTCTTGACCGTGACGGTACCATCCGAGTATTTGATTGGACGAGCAGGGATATCACGCGCTGTGATTACTTCAACGGATATCCTCGACTCCATACCGTGATCGTGTGCTCTGCTAGTACACCAACCTAGATTCCCATTTTGGAGATCATTGGAGATTTCATTCAAAACATTGTCAGTGACGTCAACTCATGATCGTCCACAGGGAAGACAGTCTTTGAAGGCGCGAAACCCCAATGTGTAGTTATTTACACTTCCGGTAGACGTCACCGTCGTAGATTTTGCAAATCTTAAATTTCCTACTGTATCAACTGTCCCGTGTAGAAGCCGCCAAACTTTGTAGTTCGATGTCTACACGAACCATCTATGAATGAAAAGTACTAAAGATTGTATTTTTAATTCTTAAAAGCTGTGGCCGCACTGTCATTCCCTGGCGAAAGAAGCCACTTCAAATCACAGACCTCCCTTGTCTCAGATTAGCTGGTCTTTGTAAGTCAAGACGATGCGTCCTACCCAAGTCAGTAAAGGTGAGATCAATAAACTTGGGTCCCTCCTCTTGACCCTGGCCTCTTATTTCTTTCCTTTTCTCCCTGTTTTACGCAGCGCTACGTTTCTGTCCTGGATTATGAATCTGGAACCATCATCAGTCCTCCTTACAAGGTTTGCACATTATTAGTTGGATTTCTTCGTCTTCTTTTTTTTTTTTTTTGCTTGCGTTTCATTCTACTTGCATGCTTATTCGTTCACTTGTATGTTTGTTCGTTCACTTGTATGTTTGTTTCCTTTGCAGGGTATATTCCTGAGCTCAGTCTTCAATTACAGAAACTGCTGGCCGGTAAATAGTCCATGTTTTTCATTCATTCGTATATTATCCAATCAATTCAAACAACTCTTTTCTGAAGTTCCCCTTATAATTATCTCTGCTATGTCCTTCAACTTTAAATAAATATCTAGAATATCTCATTTGATGGAATAACATAATAATGAATGGAGAAATGGCATTCTGTTTGTTTGTTTGTTTTACGAAATAGATAATAATATAGTTAATGCGGTTTTTCTTTTCCAACAGTCGAACACAACGTTTATAGCATTTATCCACAGGTATAGTTGTCCCTTCCTCCCTCCTCTCATTCATCTCCATCTCTCTTTTCGTTCCTTCGTTGCTTCGTTTCATCGTTGCTTCTTTCCTTCAATGCTTCGTTCCTTCGATGCTTCGTTCCTTCGATGCTTCCTTACGTCCTTGCTTCCTTGCTTCCTTGCTTCCTTGCTTCCTTGCTTCCTTGCTTCCTTGCTTCCTTGCTTCCTTGCTTCCTTGCTTCCTTGCTTCCTTGCTTCCTTGCTTCCTTGCTTCCTTGCTTCCTTGCTTCCTTGCTTCCCTCTTTCCTTCCTTCCTTCCTTCCTTCCTTATTTTGTTGTTTTGTTGCTTCCTTCTTTTTTCATTCATTCATTCTTTTTATCTCCGCTCCCCATTAATTTTTTAATTCTTTAAGGTCTTTTTTCTTCCTTCCTAGACCTTTCTTTCAATAGTCGTTTTACTCTTATCTTTTAGCGTTTTTCTGGAACTGGCTCGTAAAGCGTATGTGTACTATTACTCGTGTTGTATTGGAACTGATAACTTCACTTCCACGGAGTAAGTACTAATGGCCACTTGCAAAACGAGCAAGTGACCAAGTAATTAGCTCCCATTACCATACTATTCTCATGAGGGAATGCAAATTTGAATGAAAAAGAAAATTCGCGAAGCATCTTCGTAGTGGGAGTCAAGTGACGCCATTATGAAAACGTCCTATTGATGTGAATATGAAGGACTTTGGAAAAGTCTATAGTAGGACTAAATAGGACCGTAATATTTTCTTTACAGAGGTAGCTCTCAGACTCAGGAGCATGGCGAAAAATCGACCATTGTAAGTAACAAATACTTGAATTGGACTCCCTGTGGAACTTACAATTATACAGTCCAACTGACCAGCAGTAGTGCTTAACCATAATTCTATTGTTGTAGAATGAAATCGAGGTTCTTACGCGTTTGGGAGTTCATTTCTCGGATGCTTCAATTGTACAGGTGCGTATGGCCTTATTGTCTTATTCAGTAATATTCGTTCTCAATATACCGAATCGAAGTATGGCGAACTATCGTTCTGTACTGACAAGAGACAGACTAGCATCGTGTTGACTACGAAACATAAAAGCGTTTTCACATCTATAAGAGGCTAGTCAGTCGCTAGTCCGTGTAGAACAATAGTTATTCAAAATGGTCGCAATATTTCGATTCGGCATATAGCACGCGTGGGATCGCAGGTTTTGGTGGAATGGTAAGATTTGGTGGAGGTCAATCAAGGCGCGTTTCCATGAAAATCCATAGACACGTGCCATTGAAATCTTTGTGCTTTCCGAACATTTCATGGAAACACTTTGATGGACATCCATCGAAACCCTATTTTATCGAAAATCATTAAGTTATTTTTTTTGCAAAGGGGCAACCCAGAGAAAAACGTCGAAGCATTGGAGAGAACCAAAAATCAACTCTACTCACACACGACGCAAAGAATTCTGAATGACGACGCCATGATATTTGAAATTTTTTTTCAGAAGTGGAACTTTCCTGTTTTGAATTCAGCTTTTGTCAAATTGTCTTGTTATAAACCATAGATGTCAGTAAACGCCATTATTATACGACCGCGCGCTTTTCACTGCAAACAAAGGCCAAGACGAGTGCAAATATTATGTACTTATTGACTGAGTGGGAGGGCCGTACGGGAAAATATTTGGCTCGAGGTGTTGCCGTACGGACCAACCGCAGCAAGGCCCGTACAAATGACCGAGAGCCAAATATTTTCCCGTACGGCCCGACCTAACTCAGTCAATAAGCATTTTATCATATGACCCTCACGAAAATATAAATGATTAAAAAAAGAAAGCGCACGGATTCGAGCAGGGCAAGACGGGTTTTTCTTGCCCGCTTACGTCAACCCGTCCGGCCCCAATCACGTGACTTTTTCCAATGGTTTTATTAGAGCGCGCGAGCAGGGCCGTACCGGTCATTGGAATTCCGTATTACACGGTTTTAAAACTGGTTTTAACCCATGCTACCGATAAGAACATAATTAAACTTGTTGTTTGACTAAATTTCAAGAAATAGCAACCCTTTTAATTTTTCCCTACCGAACATTTGAAGGGTTTCGTAACGAGAGCCAATAGAAAAACAGAACATTTTACGAGAACCAATCAGGTTGAAGAAATCAATCAATTTTTTTTTTTCGCGAGCGCTAGACAAGGTCGCTCGTCCTGAAAAACTTTGGTAAAAAGCTAAATAAAAGTTATTTTCTTTTTCATTTTCGGTCGTATAAATAATTTATTACACAGAAAGTATTGTGTAATACGGGTGTGCATTTTTACTCGTCATTTTGCATTTTGACTCGTAAAAATACACACCCGTATTACACAGCTTTCTGGAACAAAACTTTGTCTATTTGTCCCCTGAATGACCCACAATGCCTTGTGATTCAAGATATCTGCCGCAGCGTGGAAGTTGTCCATTCTCATACATTCTAATTTTATTCTTGATTTAGTATTTTGCGGAGGTTATCAAACAGCAGCAGATTGACGCTCATTTCCATGGCAACGAAGGTATGACTATATGTCCTTTTTTAAAACGGTTTAAACAACCAGTAGTAATACTAGCTGATCGAGCCTTTAAAATCGATAACTTGATACAGATTATGGGCTGATTAAAGTCAGGATGGGGCTACCTCAGCTTGTTAGGTTTTGCAGAAAGAGAACAAAACCGGAAAAGCCGGAGAAGCCGGAGAAAAAATCCAAATCAAGGGAGAGACCTAACAAACTGTACTCACATACCACACATGGCGAGAGGCGAGTGCACCATCGAGTCATGGCTGCCTTAGCGTGTTAGGTTTTACAGAGAGAACAAAACCGTAGAAGGCCGAAGAAAAAAATCCGACTGAACAAACTGTACTCACATGTAACCCCATACCACTGATAGTGAGAGGCTTTGCACCATCGCGTCATGGCGGCCATGACAGGAGGCAGGAACAATTGATTTTGGTCCAATATGATTTACACGAGAAAGAATTCAGTCAGCCGACGCGCCGGCCATCTTGGACTTAAATGTATTATGGGGCGTCGTCCAAGGAGCTTTGTTTCAGTAATGACGACGATTGATATTAACATCTCATCTCAAGAGAATACAACAAAAGATGAATTAAGACGGCACATCGAATATCTTTACCCGTAAAAGAAAGACAAACACACGAAACTCTATATATTTTCTATCGTCTTTGTTTTGTTTTGCCCCCTGACAAGATGATGGCCGCCTTATCGATGAAGTCGAGTCCATTGTTGTGCCTCCTGTCATGGCTGCCGTGATGGTGCAATGCCTCTATTCCCAGAGATTATATGCTTTCCTATCGTTCAGCGTAGATAAATCGAAAGGCGCGGGCTTAGAAAACAGAGATCAATATATAACTAGTCATACGCCAGTGTAAAGAGCACCATAAGGTTAAAAGCGGTCTCCCTGTGGCTTGTTACTGTTACGTGTCTTTACATGTTTTTATTCTGTTTTTGATTACAGAATTAAGAGCACAAACTGTTATTGCTGATCTTTCAAAGTCTCTACATTATAAGAATGTTGCTCCTCTTGATCCTTGACGTCTTGCTTTCTACTTCCGGTAGCTATGTCCTTCATCTATTTCCGGTAGCCATGTTCTTCATCTACTTCCGGTAGCCATGTTCTTCATCTACTTCCGGTAGCCATGTCCTTCATCTACTTGTTCATTAGACATGTCCTTCATCTACTACGTGTAGTCGTGCCCTTCATCTACTTCCGGTAGCCATGTCCTTCATCTACTACCGGTCGCTATGGCCTTCATCTACTACCGGTCGCTATGTCCTTTTTCTACTTCCGGTAGCAATATTCTTATCACTTCCAGTAGCCATGTTATTCAAATAACGCGTTTTGTTAAAAAGAAGAGTTACAAGCTTTTATAATAAATGTGTCGAAAATTGACAAAGAATGTATGCTCAGAGGAGACTATGAGAAAGGATTCGGTAACCATGGCAACTTCCAAATATGGAAGATGAAGAAAATGGAGAAAGACGAAAGATGATAAAAGAAAGATGAAAAAATGGAATGATAAATTGACGACGTGCAGCACTTCGGAATGCAATCTGGAGGGCAAAATATTAGGTTTCCAATATCAGGAAGTTGTACTACTTTAGTTACATTCTCCAAATTTGGGTTCCTTTGACGTCACATGCGATAACATGCAATAACGGGGTTTATAGATTGCATAAATGGGTGGTTGAGTTAAAAGTATATGAATGAAAAAAGAGTGAAAGTAGAAAGTGCAAAGAAATGATGGAAAGAACGAAGAAACTTATCAATTAAATAGTTTTAATAATTTTTGATGATCTTTACACAAATTAACAAAATACAAATAAATGCATAAGAATTGTAAAAGCAACAACAAGGATAATAACTACAACAACAATAATAAAAACAACAAAAGCAGAAATTAAAAAATAGCAAAAATAACAGTGTTTGTTCAAAGAAAAAAAAATTAAAAACAAAAATAATTTTTTCCTTGCAAATGTCTAGGGAGAGCAGAAATTATTATCGATTATTAGGCTGAAAACGCATTTTTCGCTTTTTTTTTCCAAAACGAATTATAATTTAATTATCAGAAAGAAATCCGGAAATCTCAAATCAGGCAGAAAATTGTCACACATCGATGTAAATATTGACTTGAAATCTTAATAAAAAGATCATAACAAAGAAGAATTAATACTGGTCAAAAATTCACAGCTGTGTGAGATAAACTACTATTACACTTAACAGACAAAGCAACAACGTTTTCGACAAAGTTTCATATATTTAGGTTTCGACGGCGCTAACCTAAAAAAGCGCGCGAAAACCTTTGACGCGTTCGCGCACAAAACGAACAAAATACCTCTCGTTATTAATTTCATTATTAACCAATGAAAATCATTCTTACATCTTAATCGTATTAATATAATTCAAATGCTTCTTTAGCTTTGTCGTCGCTTTGAAACAGGTAAAGTGGAGCTTAAAATCTGAAATTAAAGAAACTCAAATTATATTCCTGGCTCTTTGGTAAGCGCTGCAGTGGTATTTTGGTAAAATTTCTAACGGTAAGTACGTGTTAAGCATTTATTTGTTTAAGTATTATTCACATCCTATGAAATTCAAAGGCCTGCGCCAAACGAAGAGAAATTATGTGCTAAAGATGTGATAACGAAAATTTGCGTTCGTAATATGTTTAGCGGCTACGCTCAGTCGATGTGAAAGCGTTGTAAAACATTATTAGCAAAAATAAGAATATCTGAAGCATGATTATCGTAATATAGGTGTTTTGAAAGCTTGAGGCCAAGCCTCATTTGGTTAGATTTGTCGCATCAACCTTAGAATAATTTTACAGAGTAAGTTCCGGTAAAATTAAGAAAGTATTCAAAGGTTGATGAGACAAATCTTCCCAAATGAAGTTCTTGTTATCGTAAGCCGATTATCTACATCTGAAAGATTGGACTTTTTTCTAGTATAATACTTAACTATTTGCAGAACTCAATTGGAGCCGCAATGACTGGAAAAAAATGAATTTCGTTAATTAAAACTTTTTTTAACTTTTTGATTAAGACATTCATTCAAAGATTTGTTGTTTGTTTTTCTATTTATTTGTTTGCCTTTTTGTTCGTTTATTTGTTCGTATATTTGTTCGTTTATTTGTTTCAGGACATTTATGGAATTTATATTTTTTTATTATTTTTAATTATTTTAATTTGCTATAGTCATCATTAGTCGTATTGCCCAGCTCGAATTATTAATGACAGTATTCATGATAGACTTGTGTGTAACTATACAGTTGCTTTGTTGAGGTATCACACGAACTGATATAGAGTGTTTCGTTGCATCATTATCATTTGTCATTATTTTCGCCATAATTATCTTCATCACTATCATCATCATCATCATCAATGTCATTTTTACTTTTCCTGTGCTACTGACGTTCATCATCCCCTTACCTCACAAGCATCTGGGTAAAAATATATAATGTATTTTTGGAAAGCAATTTAATGAGAAACAGCAGGAAAATAATGTGATTCTTAACGACATAGTTGATTAAAAATAGTTTAGATATATTTAATGATCAATTCTTTGGACATGCTGCTTGGGAGATAAGTGTTTTGAAAACCCCTTAATGGTTAACACCGGAAAACTCGGCCACTTTTCTGAAGAAAAAAAAACACTTCAAAAAACATTTCTTCTGCTGGTTTGTGCTGTCGTATTCATAAGTAGCTAGCTTCGTTTTCTTTCTTTCTTTTTTCATTAATTCATTCGTTTTACTCGTTAGCTGAAGCTGACGCTGAGTACTAAACGAAAACACAGCGGTATTTTGTGTCAATGACGTCATGCACGCCATTTTGAAATGAATTGAGTTTTTCGAGGCTTTTGCGTTGATGCATCATATTATTGAATGTAATATTACGGACACAACGCGTAGATTTGTTATGATGAATCATTCTGTTGAAGGGTGTCACAAGTTATAGCCGAAACGTCTTTGTGTGTGTGTGTTTTATTTTTATTTTTATTTTTATTTTTAACAAGTCTACGCGCCGTTTATGCCTAGCATTCAATACGAATTGAATCGTTCATTGTTATTATTGCATAAGTTTAGCCCTCGTTTATAGCAAATCATTTTCAAAAGTCAACTGCAATTGAAGATAGTGAGAATTGAATTGAACACCAATGTTTATGAACTGGTTCAATTACCGTACTTTTTAACAGGTGTCTGTGAATATCTGACTTACATACGAGGCTACACTTGTACAAAATGACAAGGCTGTAGTCTTCAAAAACAGCGGCATACATTGAATGAGAAAATCTGTCAATCACTCGTGACATTATTGCAGCATCTTCTTACAAATTTGACACACATAGCCCCTTCCCCCACCGATGGAGCTTTGCAATTAAAGTCCTTAGTGATTTCGCTTCTCTCAGCTCGAAGGAATAAGCCAATCAGCGAATAGTTTGCTCGTAGCTAAACCTTTCCTAGTTCCAGCAGGTTTTCGGCTCATTAATCAACAGCTTAGCTTTTCACTCAACCTATTGAAAAAATAACACTCATCTGTGGAAAAATAAACACATATACAAGGTATATTTTAGAAACAGCCCATTTCGTCGTTGTTAATAGAAAATATTTCGTTTTGTCAAGAGATAATAGAACTGAACACTTGCAAATTTTCGCTTGGGCGAACAATGCATTGCGTACCGAGAATCCAAATTCACCTGGGTGCCAACACCTGTTTCAACTCACTCGATGAGTTTTGAATTAAATATAGCTGTTGAAATCGTTGAAAACACATTTACATGACCAAAGTCAACCTACCAAAAGGAGGTTATCAGTTTCTGCGCAAGTAAAATTATTGTGAGTATTGAGTGATTTATTACAGCTTTTCATGTTCTTATCACGACAGTTTTTGCAGTTTGCGATATTAATTTTTGGCATGGCTTTCGATTCAGCAGGCTAGAATTAATCATATTAGTCAATCACTATAGGTTTAGCTTTCTTTAATATTCCCTACTCTTTCTACACTTCACTCTTTTGCTCTTACAATGTTTATTTCAATAAACTGAAGTGGCTTGGCGTATTTTGCTGAGCTGATTGATCCCCCAAGAAGTAATTAGAAACCTATCATAACGGAAAGTTATAATGCTAATTTGGATTAATTTCTTTGCTCATCATCTTTAAAACTCTCATCATTTTTAAGAGGACCAAAGATTGTTTTCGTTAAGGTTTTAGTAATGAATAAAAGTGGGTTTGTTGTGTTGTTCGAAATTTATTGAATTTAAAAGAATGAAATTACTTTCATCTTGAATATAGAAGTATAGAAGAAAAAACAAACATTTCTAATAACCACTATTCCCATACAGTGCTCTTCCGTGAGGATCAGTCACACGTACTACAGCTACATTCTATAATTAGAACACACAACGCTCAACTCGCATTTTGATTTTTTACGGAGGGAGGAAACCGGAGAAAAATGCAGAGAGAGGAGACTGAAGAAAGAAGAGAAATGAAAGAGAGAAAAGAGAAATTTTAAATACCTTTTGCTTCAATTATTCTCCCGAAGATAACCATATGAATAAAATTTCAAAAGCACGAAATCATAAGCTTCGTTTTTCACTAGCAGATACCTTGATTTAATATTTTAGATCTTCTTAACGTTAGTATCATCTTTCAAAAGGAATACTTTTATTGCTTTTCTGGTAGCTTTTAATGCATTTCCATTTATCTTTTTTACACCAGTTGCGTCGATAAGAAATTTCACACTCGTTCAAGTCTTTTAATAACCTATTTTTCAAATATTCATAAAATATATGATTTTCTATGTTTTAGCATCTTTTTTTTAATGACTTCTGTTAAAACTGCACTTGCTGTTGTGTTGTTTTTAACTTTTTGGGGTTTGTGCTGCTGGAATTAATATGATATAAACAGAATAACTGAATTGAGCTGGTATTTATTTTTCAACAACTTGGAATTGACTTATTTTATTAGATGGTAGTCTTGCAAGTACAAGGCATTAATAAATATTGCTTGTAATGATCCATAAATTATTTAAATCATTTATAAGAACCCGAACCTTCTAGGGTAATTAAAAATCTAGCTGTTTTTATAAAGTAAAATTTGTTGTTTGGTGCGTTTCAAAGAACACTTGCGGTGTGCCTTTAGCAGCGGGGCTATGTACCGGAACACAGTGCTGAAGTCCAGCTTCTAATTACATGCCGGCAGTTCTTCCAATATAATAGAATATAATTATGTGAGTTGTTGATTTGAACATGATGGAGTATAGGGGAAACTAGATTAAATATTTCATTCGGATATGAAGATTAAAATGGAAGATTGAAATGAGCTAATGATTGTAATAAATAATTAGAATACATTAAATAAACGGGAAGACTTAACAGTGGTTCCAAAAAACATTTCCTCTAATTTCGCTGGATTCCAAGTGGACTTTAGCAGTTGATTTTTATATGGAGGGAGGAAAACCGGAGAACCCCTAGAAAAATCCTCGAAGCATAGGAGAGAACCAACAAACAACTCGACTAATTGCTGACAGTCCGTGAATTGGACCCGAGCTAGGGATAAAATAATATGAAGTCTTGCTTGTTAGTGCATGCACCAGCGTCGTGGCAGGAACTTATATCTAGTACCAACATTTTACCAATTGTAGTCAATACATCTCTAATTTAACTAGTTATAAATACAGAATACTTTACTTTACTTTGGCTTGAAGTTTGCACACGCTAATTTCAGTGCTATTTGGCATAGAGTCAATGTCATTAACGTTGTCCACCGAAAAAAGACATTTACACATTTAGACATGACATTTAGACTAAAGTGAGCCTGAACTTTAAATGTAAAATTCAACAATTCAAAATTCAAAATCCAGAATGCCGCGACCACATAGTGAGAATTTAAGATGGATAATGGTATTTCAGTATTTGTTTTATGCCAGAACCTTCGAGGAAACCCGTGATATTTCTTTTAGTCTAAATGTCTAAATGTCTAAATGTGTAAATGTCTTTTTTCGGTGGACAACGTTAATGACATATTGACTGTATATTCAGTATTTCATTCAGTATCCACACACCTAGGTACCTGCTTTCGGTCAAGGTTGGTGGTCCAAAAATTAATAAATTAACTGTACTATTACTGTAATTAGCGAAAGCTAAGATCTCGTGGATCTCTACTATCTCTTACCAATATTGTTTTCTTTAGATCTTCTACTTGACAGCCGAGCGGTAAGAGATAGTAGAGATCCACGAGATCTTAGCTTTCGCTAACTCGCTCCAAAAATAAAACTTACCCAAAAGTAAAGCAAAATAAACAAGGAATGAAAAAAGTTTTTTTCCAGGTTCAGAAAAAATGTGTACGTTTGAAATTCAAACTTTATTCACTTTCGTATTTTTATGCTATTTTTAATTCCAAATAATATTAATAGAATATCTTAACCGTTTTTCTTAGCTATTTTGCTCTTTTGACGCTCGAAGAGAGTTAATATTGAATTTATTTTATTCTTTCCCGTACCATGAGGGTTTTTCTCCTGGTCCTCCAGTTTTCCTCCCACCATAAAAATCGATAGATGAACTAAGGTTTGTCAATGTGTGCTAAAAATAGCGAATAAGCACATGGCGTTTTTTTTTATTTTTTTATTTTATCAGCGCGGTAAAACACGTAATTTAGCATCTCTTTAGAAAGGTTTCAATCCATAATTGAAGTGTTTCTAGTAGTGTTTGATTAAATACATTATTTATTTGCTTAGGATTTGTTTGATGTAACCCAACTCTTACTGCGGACGGCCATCTTGAATTATTCGATGCCGAGTGAACTGTCGTGAATAAGCTTTAGATGTGCTTCTCATTGAAAAGCGTAACGTTTTATAAAAAGACACCCTGACAGCTGTGCAGTCCATAAATTTTCCAATAGTTGCCCCCTCAGCATCCCATAATGTCTGGAGTAAAACTATTGGATTCAAGATGACCGCCGTGGTATAGGTAAGATTAGCAAAGCGAGGTCCCTTTTATTCTTATCCCATACTTATCGAACATAGAATGGAGTCAGCATATTATCCAAACTCAAGTTAAAGCGCCAGCGCAGCAAAAACAACAACAATAATAATAATAATGATAATAATAATAATAATAATAATAATAACAATAATAATGATAATAATAATAATAACAGTGATATTATTGATTGTCAATGATAAAATTGATAATATTATAATAAATAGTAAATGAAATCTGATCGATAATAATGATAGCATTTGCGACAGCGGGCAACATTTTTTTATTTCCTGGTACAACGGATCGCTAAACGACAACAACAACAACAACAAACAAACAAGTGCAAAAGAAGATGAAAGCGAATGGTGAAAATTTTTTGGATCGCTTGTATAAAGATTATTTGTAAAGAATCTCAAACGCGTTAAAATAGACTTTGAATTAAGCATTTTGATGTCGCCGTAAATAAACACAAATGTTCTAGAGCCAACACAGTTATATTTGACTTGGCTTGTAAATGTTGTTCAGTGTAAGACAGTTCTTTTATTATTTATGTTCAAAATAAATAGAAATGTAATTGAATTGGGTCCAATAAGGATGAAACTTCATTTTTCTTTCTTTCTTTCTTTCTTTCTTTCTTTCTTTCTTTCTTTCTTTCTTTCTTTCTTTCTTTCTTTCTTTCTTCTTTCTTTCTTTCTTTCTTTCTTTCTTTCTTTCTTTCCTTTTTCCTTTCCTCCTTCCTTTCTTTCTTTCGAATTCTTTCCTTCATTTGATTTTAATAACGAAAATAATGGTAAATGAATAGTTCTCCTAAAAATTCTCTCTTTTTAACCAAATCCTTATCAAACAAATGACAGCAAACTTCAGTAATTTCGACCTTGACACCTGTTCGAACATACATTCATTAATAGTACGACTCAGAAAGCAAACAAACTCGCTCCTTTTCCACCAGCGACGATGAACTCGTGACTTCGACTGAATTCACACGCTATTTCACACGCTCTTTTGTATGAGGAGACGAAAAGTACGATAAAAACATCTATACTATTGATTGTTCGATTGGCTTCGAGCGTCATTACAAACTCTCGAAGTTCAAAGATTTAGCATAACAGAATTCGTAAAAATAAGGTAATGCACAGTAACAGTGTTTTTGAATATTTATATATATATATTACCGTTTTGGTAAAAATATATAAAGATATTTATTCATAGTTCTCATTAATTAATCAATAGTATTCAGTTGTGGTGGTTGAGAATAGAGGCTTCATAATATCGAGATTTTCGGTTGTACATGAGAGGTAATCATTGTTGTCGTTGCCTTCATTTTTGGTGTTTTTTAATTTTATTCTTTTTTTCTTTTTTCTTTTCTTTTTGTTGTTGTTGTTGTTGTTGTAATGGTAAGTTATTTCTGTTTTCTTCTCATTAAAAAGTTTATTAATCGAATAGAAAATTAAAGAATTCTGCTGAATCGTATTTATTAATTTATTTTATTTTATTTAGTCTGTTTTTGAAGTATTCAAACAGAAACTTGCCTTTTAGGCTGTCTGTTCATGTATGATTGCATCGGTTAATCTGTAAATGCATAAGTTTTTCCATCCGTCCATCCATTCGTTCATCCATTCGTCCGTCCATATCCACTCCTTTTTTCAGTTTAGAATCGTTTCATTTGTTGACTTTTTTCTTTTTGTTCCTCAAAGCTTTAATAACCCGTTTGAATACAAAACTGACGCATAACCAGATGTTAGTAGCTGCCAAAAATACGACGTTTATACGCTTGATTAAGATAAATCTTGCATTTGCCAAGTTACTTTACAAGTAAATGTCACAAAAGAGAAAGCCGAAAAAAAACTTTAAATGCATATATATAAATACAATATATACCTGACAAAGAAGCTGACTCCGCCTTTTGATGGATGTCTTTTTTCTTTAAAATTGCTTTCAAAATGACAGGTTAAAAAAATCTTACAATTTTGATTCAAGTGGAATAAAAAAGGTCGAGGTAATATAAGGTAAGAAAGTTTGTTTTACTTCAAAAAAGCGTGTAGCGCCTGCCCAGTAGCGTATTCATCTCCTCAAAATATCAATGCTCTCGTGATTACGGATAACAACGGCATAATGGATTTTACGTTGCAAATTGATAAACCTTGAGCACCCGAGAAATATTTGCAGATTGTTTTTTAACCAATCAGAAACGTTCCTGTTATCTTACCGTTATCTTGTGGTTAGAAATTCAATTTAGATTGGCCAAAGAACAATAGAACATCCCTGGAATATTGTAGGTACCCATGGTTTTTCGATTTACACTTTCATCAAGTAGATAATTGTCCATCCAAAATGTTTTTATTAAATTGTTTTTTGGTTTCATTACTTTTCAGATGGCATTCACTTTTCAAGTGTTAGCAGTATTCGTTTTGATAAATTCAGTGGACCCAATACTAAGCGTTGAGGCACACCAAAATAAAACTATCTACATTGGCGCTTTCTTTGGGGTTAATGTATCGGCAGATGGTGGCTGGAGTTCTTTAGGAGTGATTCCTGCATTAGAGATGGCTCTTAATCATGTCAATAATGACAGTACGATACTGAAGGGTTATAGGTTATGGTACGAGTGGAGAGACTCAAAGGTAAATAGACCACTCTAATCCTCATTAGATTAGGCGTATTGTTTTCTATGTCAGATCATGATTTTATTGTTCTCATCCTCGTCATTCTCATTCTCATTCTCATTCTGATTCAAGAGAATATTCACATTCACATTCTCATTCTCATTCCCATTCCCACTCTCATTCTCGTTCTCATTCTCATTCCCATTCTCACTTTCATTCTCACTCTCACTTTCATTCTCACTCTCACTCCCATTCCCACTCTCACTCTCACTCTCACTCTCACTCTCACTCTCACTCTCACTCTCACTCTCACTCTCACTCTCACTCTCACTCTCACTCTCACTCTCACTTTCCTTGTCCTCGTCCAATCCTTCTTTATCTTCATAATCTCTAAATATGTATTTATAGTGTGAGAGCGGAGCGGCAATACGTGCTCTTCTGGACCTCGTCGACCAGCTTCCTCACAAAATTGCATTCATAGGTCCGGGATGTTCGCTGGCCGCGCGACCCGTCGCAGAAGCAACCAGATACTGGAAGGCAGTACAGGTGATTATTATACAATTCTACCCCTAAAGTGCAATGTTTTCTCCTGTTAGACCACGTGTCATTCTCTTGAGTATCATTTCTTTGAATATGAATATAACTCAAACAAAGCATCTTTTTCTCAAGAGAATGACGTGGTCTGCAATGAGTAGGTATTACACCCAAATACAATACCACGGAATATTGACGGCTAGTTGGGAGAAAATATATTCGGTATTGGGCGGAGTCGCGTGTCGTCTCAAAAATATGAGACTATTTAGTGGATCGCGATATTAAAGTAATGTTTTCTAATTTCAAACCACGCGTACTTCTATCGTTTCTACGTTTAATTGTTGTGCTTGATAACTCAAACAAACAATCCTAATCTCAAGAGAATGACACGTGGTCTGAAATGGGTAAAATAAATTTGAGAATACGGTTTTAATTTTCGCCACTTTAACGACAATTGCTATAAATGTCTTTAAATTCTTAGGTTGGGTATAGCATAACGTCACCAATATTTTCAAATAAGGCCAAGTTTCCCCATGTATTTCGTACGGCGCCGACAGAAACGATGGAGAACCCTGCGCGTGTTGCCATACTAAAAAAGTTTAACTGGAAAAGAGTGGCTTTGATTACACAATTGCTGGATATCTATGTCATGGTAAATATGAAATGAATATCTTATGCTGAAAATTATTTTCGCTAGCTATTCTCATTGTTAGTGTTGTTGTTGCTGCTACTGTTGTCGTTTGCTGTTGTTGCTGTCGTTGTTGCTTTTGTTGCTGCTGTTGTTGCTGTAGTTGCCGCTGCTGTTGTGAATATTGAACGCTTGCTGCCCAACAATAAAAAACCTACCACATCAGGTAAAAATATGTTTTGAATTTTCGTTTCTTAAGACTAAAGAGCATCTTCTGCCGTTGCTGAAAAAAGAAAATATTACACTATTAACATCAGAGGGATTTAGAGAAAACCCATTGTCATTAATTAAAATGCTTAAGGTTAGTTGCATACGTCCAAGCTAATAAGTATAGGTAATAAGATTACATGGTGTCCAATTTGGAAGTAATTGGATGAAAAAAATTCCGCGAGGACTGACAAAATTTGAAGAGGCCGATAAGCCGAGTCCAATTTGACCGTCAGAGAATTTTTTAATTCAAATATTTCCAAATTGGACAGACATGTAGTACTATTGCAGATTAATTATAGCATCCCAAACTATACTAGACTGATTCCATAAGTCATAGTTTTCCCTCGAAAGAATGCGAATGGAAATGATCCAAATTAATCTTTAATTTGGACAGAAAAAAGAATTTGAAAATAATACAATAGTTGCTTGGGATTATAAAGTGATGATACAATCTATTGAGATGGTACAATCTATGGAGATCTATTGGGTTAAGGTCAAACAATGGTCTAAATTAGAGATCCGATTGTATTTATTTAGAAGGCTGGTACTTGCTAATATACCCCCTTCTCGAGGATACGCTAGACCTTTTGTAATGACTATCAATATACACTAAAAATACCCAGCTGATCTGAAATAGTGACGTATACATGACGTCATTGCAAAACCGAGATGTCATGAAGCCTATGAAAATGACCACTGAAAAATATATACCTTCCCACCATCGCAATAAAAATATATAACTCATTAGTTATTGTGTTACTGTTATCAGTTAGCCATTGAATATTAGCAATGGTTTTTTTTTTCATTGGATGAATCCATAATTTCTAGAGGAAAAGTAACACAGTTTTTCATTTTTCACCTCAATTTTGCAAATTTCCCCGATTCCAATTTTGGCCAACATTTTTGTCATTTATGCTATTTGAATTGTTTTGAAAATATTTCGGTTCAACCCATCCCTTTCATATCTCTAAGTCTCATCACGTAAGATTACCATTAATTTGAACTTATACCTGCATGGCCTGTGCTGAAAAAAGTGATAAAATGAGGACTAGCGTCCGAAAGTAAGTTTTTTCGTCTTTTCACGATGTATAATTTACCTTTTTATCATTACTGTTTCATTAAAAACACCGACGCATCTCACACTAGTTTTTAGCTAATTATCTCTTCTTATCAAATATTACATAGGACAAAGATGCTCGCATCATCCTCGCTCTCATGTACGAAGACAAGTTTCGACAAACTATGTGCCAGGTAGGTGAATTTTCGTATATGTATCGTTTTCCTAAACCCTGGGCTTACAGCTATTCCAAAAAAGGTTCAACACTGAATACTGAATAATGCAGTTTAAGACCGAAGTGCATTGTGGGTCATAGTGACATTGTCTAATGTAGGATTAATAATAATTATTTATTCTACTTTTAGTGTATTCCATCTGAAACAATATCCTAACAACATGTAGAGAGTAGCTCAGTGGTTAGAGCATGGCACTGGAATCTTCAGGGCACGGGTTCAAATCACATTCAAGACTCAGATTTTTTTCTGAGTCTTTCGATTTGCAACCGCATAAAATGCTTCGTATACTGCGAAGATCAGCTCAATTTGATATATAATTGCTGTATATTTACTTTTTATTTCAAATTAACGAGACCCACAATGCCTTTTGGTCTTGGAATGCACTATTAAGTGTGCTGTATTCAATATTCAACCTTTTTTGAAATAGCTGTATACTCGACATTTTTAGGGTTTTTATGGGCTTTTAACTATAATCAAGGAAGGTGGCTTATAGACGGGATTTTTAGATGAAGAGCAAACATTTATTTCTTTCTTGGTTCGTCTCAGACCACGTGCCATTCCCTTGGGTATAATTTCTTTGTTCAACAGTTGCACCTATGAGGCACACGGATATGGATACTACTCAAATGAATAATCTTATTATCAAGAGAATGACACGTGGTCTGAAATGGGAAAACATGACGCTCAAATTAATACCTAATGTTAATTACAAGTAATGTTTTTCACACCACGTGTCATTCCCTATAGTATCAATTCTTTGTTTAACGGTTGCACATGAGAAGACACATGAATATGGATACCACTCAAACAAAGAATCTTATTCTCAAGACAATGTGTCATTCCCTAGAGTATCATTTCTTTGTTTAACAGTTGTGCATGAGAAGACACATGAATATGGATACCACTCAAACAAAGAATCTTATTCTCAAGACAATGTGTCATTCCCTAGAGTATTATTTCTTTGTTTAACGGTTGCGCATGAGAAGACACATGAATATGGATACAACTCAAACAAAGAATCTTATTCTCAAGACAATGTGTCATTCCCTAGAGTATCAATTCTTTGTTTAACGGTTGCGCATGAGAAGACACATGAATATGGATACCACTCAAACAAAGAATCTTATTCTCAAGACCATGTGTCATTCCCTAGAGTATCATTTCTTTGTTTAACGGTTGCGCATGAGAAGACACATGAATATGGATACCACTCAAACAAAGAATCTTATTCTCAAGACAATGTGTCATTCCCTAGAGTATCAATTCTTTGTTTAACGGTTGCGCATGAGAAGACACATGAATATGGATACAACTCAAACAAAGAATTTTATTCAAGAGAATGACACGGGATTTGAAATGGGAAAAGCTTACATTACGCTCCAGAAAAGTACCAACCATCTAAATATGTTCGATTGGGCTTCCTGTGTCTATGCGTTATTCAATTATTTATCACTATTTACAGGCCTATCACGAGGGTCTTTATGGCGAGCATATAGTGTGGTTTATAGTCGGGTGGTACAGTGCTGATTGGTGGAAAGATACACATGATGTGCCTTGCACACCAGAGCAGCTTAAAAAAGCATCTCGTAATATGATTGAGACAGCACCCTTGGATCTGACACTTAACACCAACACTGTAGTGTTTAACTTGGTAAGTTTGAAACGTAACATTGTAATGGCTTCCCATAATAATGGTATTTCCTAACATTGAAATGGCTTCGCAAAAGAATGGTTATCGTATGAGTGGGAAACGTACAGTACTGATTTACAGCACATATAAAGTACGACATGCCGTGTTATTGGAATGGCTTCTTATAAGAATGGTATGTCCTCACATAGGAATGGCTGGTCATAAGGACATATAATTTTGACTTACGGTACGTATACGTATACGTACACGGTACGGACGTATACGGTACAATTTGCCGTAACATTTATTGAAATTGCTTCCCATTAGAATGTTTGGGTATGAGTGGGAAACATACGGTATTGACTTGCAGCACGTACGCGGTACGACATGCCGTAACATTGAAATGGCTTCTCCTAAGAATGGTTTTAGCATGAGAAGGATACGTATGGTATTGACTTGCAGCACGTACACGGTACGACATGCCGTAACATTGAAATGGCTTCCCATAAGAATGGTTTTTGTATTGATGGGGAACGTATAACAGTACTGACTTACAGCACGTAGCATAATTTTTTTGAATTATTTCGATCGTAGTTGTTCATGCCATCTAACAATGTTGTCGTCACGTGATGGTACAAATACCTTATTCCAAATATGGTAAATCAAATGTCTTAATTTCTTTATCTCTTTATAGACAGCTCAGGACCTTTACAGAGAATACAAATCGAACCTTATAAAAAGAAACCTTAACATAAATCATTATTCATCATTTACCTACGATGCCGTATGGAGTTTAGCGCGCATGCTCAACAACGCCATACCGCTGCTTTCAAAATACAACAAGACGTTGGAGTCATTGAGATACAAAGATGAGACGGCTTTATCGATCTTTATTCAGCTTCTCCAGAAAACTGACTTTGCTGGAATGTCGGTAAGACGTTAATAGTCCTCTGGCAGCACATCAGAATGCAGCTCAATTGCGCAGCGCACTGATTCTAAAAATAGCTTAAAGATTCGGACAAACATTGCATTCTGTTTAACCGCTACGAGGATTATACGGACGGATTTTATTATTTTTACTTAAAGTTACAAAAATAACCCATGTAAACTAAGATCAACTGCGATCGGTTGTGAAAATTATCTGCTGAAAGTAAACTTGTAAGTTTCTTTCGCCTTTGTCTTCGTTCTCATGACGTCACGGTTGCGCTATTTGGAGGACATAACAATAGATTTCCAATAGACAGTCTTCTCAAGGTTGCTTGCGCATCCAATCTTGACAGGCCACAAAACTAGAAAAATGCAAATTCAGTAAATTGAGAAACCAGTTTCATATTTAAAGAGGAGAATAATCGATTTGATGAATTCTTATCGAAAAGATTTCATAGCAATGCATGATAATACTCATCATGAAGCTCGTGTTCTGGTATCTTGGCCCGTCAAGTTCCTTAAATTTGGATGCGCACGCAACCTTGAGAAAACAGCCTATTCTCTTGATGTTAAAATTCTTTTGGTTTGTCCTCCAAATTGAGCTGCGTGGACGTCACATACAAGGGGCCTATAGATCATTCTAATTTGGGCGTAATGTTTATTTTCCACTTCAGATCACGTTTCATTCTATTGAGGATGATGCTTTTTGAATTGGAGTGTATAATAAATGACGGGGGGGGGGGGGGGGGTGGTGGCAAAGGTTTGCTTTCAACGCCAAAATTATTAAAGTAATTCATCCGGGATTCCTGTGGATTTGGCGGGGAAGTGGTACATTCTAGGGTAACACACAACAGGCAGAGCGAAGCCTGGGAGTGGATGAACAAACAGTGAATGGTGAGATGAAACAAAGAACGCAGCTCACAGGTAGAATAATACACATTGTTCACCATAATCCATGCTTTCTTTGTTTTTGTCATTTTATCCAATCACAAGCTTCGTTCTACCAGTGGACACCGACCCACATTCTAAATTACATTGCCTCGCTACACCCCTGCTCAGGCTATAGGTACACTTTAAGTGCTACTCTCGTTTAGGAATTGCAAGGACGATTGATTTGGAATTATTTTCTGTATATTTATTGTTATAGGGAAGAGTTAGCTTCGATGAGTATGGAGATAGGCAAACCGTGGTGAAAGTTGTGCAAAACAAAGGTGAAATTTTTTTCCCAGGATAATTATGGAAATTCATCTTCAAATTTGAATTAATTCTCTTAATCAGTGAAACAGAAACAAATAATAAATGAGAATAGACCTCCTCATCTCGGGTTTAATGTTTTCCTATTCCAGACCACGTGTCATTCTTTTCAGAATAAGATTCTTTGTCTCACTTGTAGCCACTGATTCATGTGTCTTCTCTTTTTCAAGTGTTAAACAAAGAAATAATACTCTAGGGAATGACACGTGATCTAAAATGGGAAAACATTACGCCCGAGTCTAGGAAGTCTATTGATACTGGGTCCACTGAGTGGCAAGTGTGAATTTTGTAAGAAAACCTTTGCTGGGAGAGACCCCTTGCCTGCCAACGAATGTTTTCATAAAAGGTCGAAAGAAACAAATATCTTCGAAAGTTTTTTTCTGATTGGTAAAGAACTTTTAACTGATCAACACATCTATGAAAGAACTTTTCTTGGAATATTTTTAGGTGTCCACGGTTTTGATTTAGCGCTATGTAGACTCCTGCAGTCCGTTGGAATGCAGCTCAACTTAACAATGAGTTTCCAATTCTCAGGAGATTGAAATTCTTTTATTTTGTCCTTTGACGCCGTTCGCAAGAGGTATATACAGGAGAATATCAAAAACCATTTACCTCTTATTGAATTCTTTCATATTGTGTTTGTTAATACAGTATCTTGGCCTGACAAAAGTATACTCTCGAACTTTTTTGTATACTTGGAGAAAACAAACATTTATTTTCTCGCTCAAACTCTTCAAAATTCTTAGAAAACGTGCTGAAATGCACGCATGCGCAAACGTTTTTCCCTAGTGTCCTTACCTCTAGCTCTTGTGTTATCTTTAGGTGGGAACAAACGAGAAGTGGGTTACTATGACGTCCGACAACGAAAACTGAATCTAAGCAGTCCGGGATTCCTGTGGCAAGGTATTGAGAAGCACACCTAAAAATCACAATTAATTGTCTACTTCGACGATACGACGGCCATCTTGCAAGGGGGGCAAACATACGAAGATGACTGATGTGCGGTATTAATTCATCTTTTGTTGTATTCTCTTGTGGTGAGCTGTTGATATCAATCGACGTCATTACTGTAACGAAGAATTATTTGCCCTCTGGAAGCCCCATAATGCCTTGCGATCCAAGATGGCCGCCCTATTGTCGTCCATTGAATTTTCTGGTAGTTGGAAATTATACAAAAGACCAAAACTTAAAATTATTTTAAACGTAAAGCGTTTTCTACGTTTGTTCTGTTTCGATTCTGTTGGTATCCCAGAATTCAAGATGGCCGCCGTATCTTTAATACTTCTTTTCTTTATTAATATTGATTTGTAGATGGGCACATCCCAGTGTCGGGTACCACGCACAAAACAAAAATCTACAGCGAGTCCACGGCGGTGACAGTCACCTTCATATGTCTTGCGTCTAGTGGCATTTTATTCTGCCTCTGCTGTCTGGCCTTCAATTATTACTACAGGAAGCACAGGTTTGAATCAAGAATAAAATGCATATCACAATGAAGATTAAGACTGAAATTGAGATTAAAGGTTTAAATTGTGAATGGGACTGAGTTTTAGAGATTGCAACTGCGTTTGCCATACATTGATTTGAGATTGAAATTTTAAATAAAAATCAAATCAAATCAAATCAAAAAAATCAAAATCAAAAATTGAAAAGACTATGTACTTATTGACTGAGTTACGGTCAGGCCATACGGGAAAATATTTGACTCAAGGTGATGCCGTACGGACCGAGCGCAGCGAGGTCCGGTGCAAATGACCGAGAGCCAAATATTTTCCCGTACGGCCTGACCTAACTCAGTCAATAAGCATTTTATCATATGACCCTCACGAAAATAAAAATAATTTAAAAAAAAGAAAGCGCGCGGATTCGAGCAGGGCCGGACGGATTTTTACAATGGTTTTATTAGAGCGCGTGAGCAGGGCTTTTACGATTTTGAACAAACGGTGTCTGTTCCATGCTGTATATCCGACGTAGTAACAGTAACTAGGGAGGAAGCACGATGAATGCGAGATCGGTGTATTGAGATTGAGCTGGAGATTGATATGGAGATCGTGATAGAGTAAAACGATGCATACTCCGGCTATATAGGTGTTTACGGCTGTTTCCCTTGTAATTCCAGGTATATCAAGATGTCGTCACCTCATTTTAACAACATCACGGTGGTTGGCTGTATGTTGTGTTATGTAGACGTACTTCTGTCCACCATCCATGGCTCTCAGCTCTCAAGAGGACCAACTTTTATATGCTTGGTAAGGACCAATTATCCATCTTGAGTCCTGTGTGTGTAAATGGTTTGTTTGTTTATTTGTTTTCTCATCTGTTTTATTTCATTGTTGCTGTTGTTGTTGCTGCAGTTGTTGTTGCTGCTGCTGTTGCTGTGGTTACTGCTGTTGCTGTTGTTGCTATTGCTATTGCTATTTGGCTGCTTCTGCTGTTGTTGTTGCTGTTGTCGCTGCTGTTGTTGTTGCTGTTGTCGCTGCTGCTGTTGTTGCTGTTGCTGCTGTTGTTGTTGCTGCTGTTGTTGTTGTTGCTGTTGTTGCTGTTGTTGCTGCTGTTGTTGTTGTTACTGCTGTTGCTGATGTTGCTATGGTTACAAAAGTTGCTGTTGTTGCTATTGTTGTTGTTGCTGCTGTTGCTGCTGCTGTTGTTGTTGCTGCTGTTGTTGTTGTTACTGCTGTTGCTGTTGTTGCTGATGTTGCTATGGTTACTACTGTTGCTGTTGTTGCTATTGTTGTTGTTGCTGCTGTTGTTGTTGCTGTTGCTGCTGTTGTTGTTGTTGCTACTGTTTCTGCTGCTTTCGTTGCTGCTGTTGTTGTTGCTTCTGCTGACATGGACAACCAAAAGAAAATTATAACGCCGTCATTTTTATCAGCTGCGGTCTTGGTTCTTATCCACGGGATTCACGTTTGCGTTTGGTGGCATGTTTGCCAAAACGTATCGTGTATACAAGATTTTCACCAACACGGAACTCAAGAAAGAGGTACGACTAGATTAGTTTGTTTCATGAAACTTAAGGTGCGGATGGCACACGGTGCAACATTGCACGCAACAAATTTGAATCGAGGTGACACACATTGCAACAAAATCACGCAACATCGCTTGAGTCAGTATGCTTTCCTAAGAAATTTGGTCAGCGGTTGTGAATTTGGTGCAAGCTGATTAGCTGGAATTTTCAAAATGTTGCACGCGATGTTGCAGCCATGTCCACACGATGAAATGAAATTTGTTGCGCGCAATGCTGCAAAAGTAGAGCGCGATTCAACTTCAAATTTGTTGCATGCAATGTTGCGTGCAACAAGCTTCAGAGGTAGACTCACGCTACAAGTCCTGTTGCATGCAATGTTGCACCGTGTGTCCGTACCTTAACCCTTTGGTAAAGTAATGCAATTTCACTTATTTCTTTGTCTAACGGTTGCACACGTGAAGTCACATGAATATGGATACAACTCAAATAAAGAATTTTATTCAAAAGGAATGACGCGTGGTCTGAAAATGGGAAAACATTACGCCCAGGGTAAAGAGCTATTTCAATTCTTTTTGATCAGATTGGTAGCCTTGATAACTACTTCCTTTTCTTTCGTTTATTTGTGTACTGGTTGGGCAACGCTGTTGTATTGCTAGTATGGCAGATTGCAGATCCTATAGAGAGCATCCTGGACAAAATTGATGGACAAGTAAGCAATCCATATATTGAGTTTATGTTATTGAAACAAACTCTGGTCTGATCTAAGTCAGGGCATGGCTAACTCACTGATCAAACCCTGAAACATCCTCTGGGTTTATCTAAGTCAGGGCATGGCTAACTCACTGATCAAACCCTGAAACAACCATTGGGCTGCTCTAAGTCTGGGCACGGCTAATTCACAGATCAAACTCTAAACAACCTTTAGGCTGATCTAAAAGCCAGCTCACAGATCAAACCCTGGAACAACCTTTGGGCTGATCTAAGTCAGGGCACGGCTAATTCACAGATCAAACTCTAAACAACCTTTAGGCTGATCTAAAAGCCAGGGCACGGCTAACTCACAGATTAAATCCTGAAACAACCTTTGGGCTATTTTAAATCATGGCACGGCTAACTCACAGATCAAACCCTGAAACAATCTTTGGGCTGTTTTAAATCATGGCACGGCTAACTCAAGAGATACCTTGGAATAAAAATGTTTCAGATTCACTCCTCTTTGTATGATAACTTTTTTTTACGATATTTTCTTACTTGGACAGCACAAACCACAGAACGAAGATATTATCTACGATATCTATACTTATAAATGTCATTCACTGTATTACTCCAAGTGGTTGATTGGCCTTCTCTGCTATCAAGGTCTGTTATTGTTATTCGGCATGTTCCTGGCTTGGGAGACACGAAACGTAGAACATCCAGCCTTGAATGACTCCAAGAGTATTGCACTTGCTGTCTATAACGTGTTTATGTTCTCAACGCTGGCGATATTTACGGAATATTTTATGAACCATTCGCCAACGAGGCATCTTCTCTCGAAGATTACTGTGTACGTGTGCAGCACGTCAACTATCTGCCTTTTGTTTGTTCCAAAGGTATGTTACTTGATAGTTACTATGGTTATTGGTTCATTGTATACTGAGTGTTATAACGTACTACTGTTGTCGCTAATACTAATGATTCTGCTGTGGTTGATATTGCTAGTTCTTCTGCTGCTGTTGCCACTGCTGCTACTGCTACTGCTACTGCTACTGCTACTGCTACTGCTACTGCTACTGCTACTGCTACTGCTGTTGCTACTGCTACTGCTACTGCTACTGCTACTGCTACTGCTACTGCACTGCTACTGCTGCTGCTACTGCTACTGCTACTGCTGTTGCTACTGCTACTGCTACTGCTACTGCTACTGCTGCTGCTACTGCTACTGCTACTGCTACTGCTACTGCTACTGCTACTGCTACTGCTACTGCTACTGCTGTTGCTACTGCTACTGCTACTGCTACTGCTGTTGCTACTGCTATCGCTACTGCGATTGCTGCTGCTGCTGCTACTGCTATTGCTCATCGCTACTGCGATTGCTGCTGCTACTGGTACTGCTATCGCTACTGCGATTGCTGCTGCTACTGGTACTGCTATCGCTACTGCGATTGCTGCTGCTGCTACTACTACTATTGCTCATCGCTACTGCGATTGCTGCTGCTACTGCTACTGCTACCGCTATCGCTACTGCTACTGCGATTGCTACTGCTGTTATTGTTATTGCTGCTCCAACTGTGCTGCAACTGTAACTGCTATTGCTTCTGTAACTGCTACTGGTGCTGCTACTGTAGATGTTACTGCTATTGCTGATTTCGTTCTTGCAACTACCTCAAACACATAAAGATACTTTTTTGACATTCTGTTGACTAAGGCAGTTTTTTTATTTCAGATCTATCATTTCAAACGTGCAGGCCGTGTTTCAAATGTCAGTTCTTTCAACATCAGTCAAGCACCAACCAATGACAAACAGACAAACAGCGGAAACAAAGCTATCTGAAGTAACCATTGGCTTCTGTGGCTGTCTTCTTAAAAATGAGAAATATTGATTTATGTCTGTGGCCATATGCACGAAGCAATTATCAGAGTAACTGATAAAATCTACCCTGTTGAGGTGGTGAGGGTGATGTCTTAGCCCAGATATTTTAAAAGCGTGTGGCCTACGGTTGAGGTACCTGATAAACGTCTGAACGAGGAGACCTGCGCATGCGTGATTTCAAAGGCGAGGAGTGAGATGGAATCGATTGTCACAGGAAAAAACGGTGCCTCGTTCCCCATTTCGTTCTCTCTGGGAATTGGATGGGAATTGGATGGGAATTCCAAATTTTCCTGTGTGTCATCGAGTTGATCGATGATTTGAAATTGAATTCGCGGTAGAATGTAGTCAATCGATTAACTATGTTCAAAGTTCTATGTCAGGAATTTATGCAAGGGTCTTCAGGAATGCAGTCAAACCGTCAAAAATGTAAGGTGGATGGTGCACACTCTAATGCAAATAGCTGTTTATCATATTAACTTTATTGATGTACCAAAACAACAGGACAACAGTAGCAAAGAAAATATGTAAACAATAAAATATTTTCCATAAACGATCTAATTGTTTACTTGTTTCGTTTTTCTTTTTTTCTTAACATTGTCTTATTTGGCCTTTTCTCTGAAGTAATCGGCTGGAGAAGGAAAAAGAGAGAATGCAGTTAGCTAGAAGGAAGGAAGGAAAGGGAAGGAAGGGAAGGAAAGAAGGGAGGGAGAGAGAGAAGGAAGAAAGGAAGGGAAGGAAGGGAAGGGAAGGAAGAAAGGAAGAAAGGAAGGAAGGAAGGAAAGGAAGGGAAGGGAAGGGAAGGGAAGGGAAGGGAAGGGAAGGGAAGGGAAGGGAAGGGAAGCGAAGCGAAGCGAAGGGAAGGGAAGGGAAGGGAAGGGAAGGGAATGGAAGGGAATAGAAGGGAATGGAAGGGAAGGAAGGAAGGAAGAAGAAAGGAAGGAAGGAAGAAAGAAAAGAAAAGGAAGAAAAATGCAATAGAGGATAGAAGGAAGCATTAAATAAATTAGAAATAAAGAAAAAGTAAAGCAAGGAAGAGAAGGATGAAGGAAAAATAGAAAACAAAAAACGGACACTTACCCAGTTTTTCAACAGCTTCGACACAAATACTTGGGCTCATCTCAGGAGAATACAATCCAACAACAAACAAAGTTGCAGTCTTGACAACCACTATTCCTGAACTTTCCTGGGGATAAAATAAGGAGCAGCTTGTTTTCTGATAGATAAGCTACATGCAAGATTGTCCTTGTGACCAAATTCACCTTCCCACTTTGTGGGAAGCGAGAGTTACATGAGGTCAATAAAAACAACAGTTCAGGCCCATAGGCTGCCTTAGGAAAAGGGGAGGGGGTTTCGTTTTTTTCATTTTGGGGACCTTCCTGCTAAAATATATTTTCCCGCCAAAATATGCTGCTTCTCCACAGAAAACTCAACACAATACTATGCAATACATTCTGTAAAATTAAAGTAAGAATTTGACCAGTACAATTACATGCATTTATTATTATTTTGTTTACAAATAAGCAATAGACCTATTCCGAATTCGCCTGACTGGTCACGAAACAATGGTTTGAAGTCGAGGTTGAACTTGATGAAAAAGAAACAAGTTCAATCTCGAGTCCATTGACCATTGTTTTGTGGTCAGTCAAGCGAATTCTGGATAGGTCTATTGGACAGTATAATTAATAAAAATATGACGTGGATGCCACTGGAACTTTTCTGTGTGTGGGGGTTGATCCTCATGGCAAGCTAGGGCAAGAACAACACTTCAAATAAACTCAACTCACATATGATTCTACCCAGACCACAGTGGCGACAGAAAAGAGGTTGGCCATCCAGCCACCAAATAAGGAAGGAAGACAGAATGAGAGGAGAAACAAAAGAAGAGAAACAAAGAATGAAAGAAAAAGTAAAAAAAAACTTACATGCTTCCCATACAAAGAAAACTTGTCAGCTCTAACACACTCGTAAAGAATATCTTCAAACTTCAGTCCATCCTTTCTTGCACCGCTAGGATTGATGAATGCATTGGCAATAGCATGCATATTATCAAGTGATGGCTTTAAGAAAAAAAGTATGAGATCAGCTATGCACCTAGCACTGTAAAAATGAGATAATCTGCCAGGGCTTGAAATAATACTGGGGCATAGCCAGGGATTTTTTGAGGGGCCAATCCTAAAAGTTTTGAAAAATATCATATACATTCCAAAAATTAAAGCCGCCATTTTGTTGCCATTAAGGGAGAGAAGGTTCCTGTACCCCCTCCGCCCCCCCCCCCCCCCCCTCCAATTTTTTAAATTTAATTTAAAAAAAAGAGAGAGACCTAGAAAGGAGTTCCAGGCATCATTTTTTCAGGAAACTTCTCTTGATTGATATTGAAAAACAAGAATTAGATTGATTAAGAACAGATTTCACATACATGAAAGCCAACAGAACTTGCTCTCAAGGTCGTATCCTTTCTTCGGATGATAGCACAGTTCTTCACGTGTCCCGTAGCCACCAGAGAATCATGCAATAACGTCTGTAGTTGGTTCATATGTCGTAAACTTAGTCCAAACTTTTGCTACAAAAAATATTTTCTGCTATTTCTTCGCCGAAATTTATAATTTTTTTACTATGAAATATTTCTTCAGCCTGTTGGTAACAACATTCTGCATTATTTATGTCTTTAAGACATATTTCTTCTCGATAATCCAGCGAATTTTGACAAACGATTTTGTATATTGGGACAAGATGGCGCTGAAAGAAACTAAAAGTTTAGTATTGCTTTGGGGGGTGAGGGAGAGCTACATTTATAATTAATGTTTGTTTTTGTTTTAATATCCCTTCAATATCAAAAAAGAAGCTATATATCGATGAGACTCATTTGTGTGTAGATTATAGTTCGTATTTCAAGCTATAGAACAGAAAATAAGATATTTTATTAGTGATTTTATAAAGCACATTTTACCCCTCCCCTGACAATTACTAATTTTGTTCCTAAGCGTCCTTGTTGTTATGGAAACCATTTTATAAATAACACGTGCAAAAAAAGCGCATTCTCCCATGGGATTGTGGTCTGCATTCTTCTCTAAATATTATGAACCATTGTTTACGAATCTTGGGCTCCGTGACAACATAAGTCAACAAGATTTTTCAAAACATTATTCGATCTCAAAATGTCTAGAAGAAGAAGATCTGGAAATGGTAGAATCTCGGTCCACACGCCTGAAATTATCGATAATATTTTATTTGAAAGCGCTGGTCACATCGAGTCTCTCAAGGTGAAAACTCCTCACAATTAGCCAAATTAGGACTAAAAATCATTTTAAAATACTTCAATCTCTTAAAGTTATGCTGCTTTTCTATGTTCAGGATAAAAAGCGAGCTCATAGGAGATCAAACTCAGCCATGACTCGCTCGAAAACTCCAGAAGAAGCGTCAGAGAGACGAGATCAAAGCGTGACAGAACAAACTTTTAGGATCCAAAACTGGTTAAGTGAGAAGTCGGTTCGTAATATTCAAGTAAGTTTAGATCAAGTATGATTTATCGTCTTATTGTATTTTGTAGATTATTTAACTGGCCGTTTAAAATTTGATATGGCTTTACATTTGTTTTCTTAAAAAAAGCTACAATAGCGTATGTAATTTAAGCCAAGTAGCATCTAGTTGAAGCTTAGCAACTGTATAAATTTTATTAAGCTTACTTATTTTAAACTTGAGTGATTATATTATCATAAGATGAACACTACTTTATTCTTTTTATTTTATTCCAAAAGATATTTTTTTATTTAAAAAAGGAAAAATCAAATATTTAAATTTTTTTAAAGTAAATCTACGGAGCATTTATAAGAGTTTTCTCAGAAGTGAGGACTGCGACACTTGAAAATGTGGTGTGGTGTATGTATATATATATATTTGGGGGGGGGGGGGGGGGTGAACTCAGTTCCCCAATCCTTTCTCTGTGGCTCCTCACGATGGCAATTCTAACGTGAAAAATACTATTTTTTTGGTATTATCATTATCAATAGCTTTTAATAGGATTTTTTTTCCCCCAGGATTTTAAAAAGGGGGGTTAAAAAATAGCAACCAATTTTTTAGCCTGTGAAATTACCTTCACAAAGCAGGGTTTTAATTTCATTCTACTGAGCACAAAAAACATGATTGGAGATCTCACAAAGGAGGGGGGGGGGGGGGAGGGGGGTTTCCATGGAAAGTAACCCTGGATGTTCTTTAGTGAAAATGTCATGTAAATATAATAGTTTTGAATTAATGAATGAGTAATTAATTCTTGAGAATCCTTCTTAACTGGAAGTTCATCCTTGAAAGCTACCACCTATATGATTATTTTACAAAACTTAAATATATCTATGTCAATTATCTAGTAAGTTCCTACATGTAAGCTATCGTGGAAGGGGTTATTAGCTCAACAGATCTTGGCTCCAAATTAAGTGTGCCCTAACAAAAAATTAATACTATTTTTTGCAGGAAAGAACAGACTTTGAATCAAGAGCCACCAAGAACATGTATACAACACTACTAGACAATGAAGGCACATTTGTCAAGGTTAGACTAAAGACTCATTACAAGTTCTTTAAGAACTTGTAATGAGTAACACATCCTATTCCTGCATGTTATTACTGGCATGCTCTCCAAGTTGCACCCCTATCATAAATGCTTTATCTGTGGGTAGAATCAACAAAGAATTTTGGGTTGAGTGTTGTACATAAATAATGTAGTGTTTAATTTGTATGACTCGCAGAGCTCTTTCGTGAGTGTGATATGATTGCAAAATAAATATATTACTTTGAAATTATATTTGTAGGTTTTCTTTCAAAATAATACAGTTATCATAAAAGCCAATTAAAGTTCTATTAGGGCAACAAATAAAAATTTTTTTTTTAACTTTTTAGTTTCATATTTCCGTCAAAACAAACCTCAATAGTTAACTGTTTTAGCTTGGGCACAATGTTTTCCCATTTCAGACCACATGCACGGCTGTCAACTCTCCCAGATAAGCCGGCAGTCTCCAGATTTTGGACTGTTCCCGGTCTCCAGATTAGAGTCTCAAATCTCCCGGTTAATCGCAGAAGCTGACCATTTCTTGTGAGACTCGACTTTCACAGCCATAAAATTCCAATCATTTTGGTGTTGTTTTTGCTATTTTACATCGTTAACAAAATCAAAACATTCCTCATAAACTGTTCTCGCAAGCAGGCCATTGTAATATAAGCGATAATCTAATTGGTCAAAAATAAATCAATCACATCAAATGTTACAAAGTGAATGACGTCTTTTTCGCTTGCTTTTTTTTGTTGTGACGTCATGTCCCTATCCTATCAATTCTCCAGATTTGAATACCTTTGGGGTTGACAGCCCTGCACATGTCTTTCCCTAGAGTCAGAGTTAACTCTGCTAGAGTGTATAAATAATTCTTTGTTTTAAATCGTTGCACATGGGAATAAGACATATGAGTTTTAACACCATGCAAACAAAGAATTTTACTCTATACACTACTATAAGAAATGACATGTGATTTGAAATGGGAAAACATTACGTCCAAGGTAAAGAGGTCTATTCATTGAACACCACACTAGCTAAGGCAATAGACCTTATTTGTGGTGTGACAATGTTTTCCCGATTCAGTGTGACAAACCTCTGGAGGAATGAAAAGCTATTGTTTTGAAACTCGTCAGGATATCGTTATTCCTTTCGTATCCTTTGATGGGATACTCATGAATTTTTCGAAGAGTAAAAACAAAAGAAAATGAATCCGCTGGAGGTTCGTCACACTGAATTGGGAAAACATTGTCACACCACAAATAAGGTCTATTGAAGGTGACGTTAAATTTTAAATATTAGACCTGGCACCTGTGTGTATACAAACAATAAAACAATTATTGAATTTGGTGTTCACATATCATACTGTATATTATTTAATTCAATCGGCGGTATCACCTCTGCTAATTATTGGCTTCAGCAAACAGAACACAGTATTGGTCTTACCGATTCATGATATACCATGCTCAACCTTACACTATTATTATAAAAACATTATTAACACCTTATCATGTGACTTGTTAATATTTCAGGATGTTCAACGGTACCTTGACCATAAGACCTTCCTAGACAAAAGAAAGAAACAAATGCTTCATAAAAAATGGAGTGAACGTGTGTTTATACCAATCCAGGTACCTACAAAACTGTTTTTTTTTTTACTCTTCAAACTTTGCTGATGTTTATATATAATGGCTTAATGTAGCTTGTCGAATTTTTACTGATTTTTTATGTATGCATTTTTGTTAAGCACCAAATTGATAATGAAATGAATGGACAAAACTACAAGAATTTGGATAAAAGAAAACGACAAATGCATAAAGAATATTTAGATTACAGTAATAAGAAGGTAAGATATAAAATATACAAGTGTTTTATTTTGTTTGTGTAGTTCCAAAAATTATCCATCCCCCCCCCCCCCCCCCATGGAGGAATTTTTTAAAGACACCCCTCCCACCCCTGGAAATTCCAATTTTCTTCCATACAAACTCTGGAATTTTTTTCTTTCTCTGATCCCCCAACCCCCAACCCCCCCCCCCCCCCCCCCCCCCTGGTTCTGGAACTACAGAATTAAGTTGCCCTTCTCAGACCCTCCCAACCCCTAGGAAATTCAAATCACCCCTCCAAGGGGGAGCAATGTCTAGATTTCTACCCTCCCCACCCCTAGGAAATTCAAATCACCCCACCAGGGGGAGAAATGTCCAGAATTCTACCCTCCCCACCTCTAGGAAATTCAAATCCCCCCTCCAAGGGGGAGCAATGTCCTGAATTCTACCCTCCCCACCCCTAGGAAATTCCATTTTTTTGTAGCTAATTTTGTGTTGTTCACTAGTTTTAATGTTATAAATGTTTGATTTTAGGGTGTAGTGTTTTTTGATGTGATATCATCTGAGGATTATGACCCACTTGTCTTGAATGCCAACCGACCAGCACCGCTCAAGGTCAGTGCTATGATTAATATACCCAAGGCTGCATTCATAATGTATGGCATGGGGGGGGGGGGGGAGGGGGGTCAGGTGAAAATTTGAAATGTACAGAATAATTCTTACCACCCCCCTTAAAGTCATGCAAATAAATATGATCCCCCTAAGTAAGGCTTGTAGCTTTTTCCCTCCCCCCCCCTTTCACCTACCAAAATATCCCCCCCCCCCTCCCCCCGTGCCATACATTATGAACGCAGCCTAATTAAGAAGCTCAGTTTGGGGTAACAAAGCTTCACAGCCCTTCCTTTTTCCCAGGAGGGGGGTACTCTTGCTCGTTTAGGGTAGGGATGTGCAGCTGAGTCCTCTGAACCCTGACCTTGTTCTAGAAATCCATACCCTGTTCAGAGTAAGAATAGATCTCTAAAAACCATGATTCCATGGTTTATTGTATGTTAAAAATGCCTGTTTCTAATAGTCTAATTACCGCTATGTGACCTCTATGAGTGTCATCACACAACAAGTGAGTGCTGTGTGACAACACTAATAACGGCTGCCTTGGAGACTAGCCATCTAAATGCCATCACGTGATGGTGCAAAGCCTTATAGCTAGATTATACCCACTAATCTTGGTGGAAAGAATACTGTTCATGATTATTCTTGGGGCCATATTCTCAACCCTCTTGCTCTCAAGGCTGAAATGTTGACAACTACCTAGTAATAAGGCCCGATTTAGGGGAGAGGGGTGGGGTTATATGATTCCCACACTGCTTTTGGAAGTTTTAAAAATTCTTGATTTTCTCTTAATCTTTCATCTCATTGATCCTCAGGCTATAACTCACGAATTAATAGCCCAAAGAAAAACCGAAAGAAATGAAGATAGAGCTGTGATTCGATGTGCGACCGGTGAAATTAAAACTGACAAAGAAATAGAAGAGCTTTATCTTCCTAGTCCTCCTATGGTACCCCTCGGCAGACATGGTGTGCAGTGTAAAACCTGGCTTAGGATGCAGCTTCATGATATTGATAGTGATATACGAAAGCGTAGTGGGTAAGTTTGCACTATGAATGCAATCTCCACACCAATGCAGGGCCATAACCAGGGGGAGCCTAGGGTGCACGTGCACCCCCAATAAGAGCTTAAGGTCCGCCCATCTATCTCATTTTACTTCAAAATTGCATGTAAATGTGGTTTTTTTATTAAATGAAGACCACACTTTCCATCTGCATCTTTAAGAATCACTCACCCATTATTCCTTTTTTTTTTGGTTCTGCTATTTGGGAGGGGAGGGGGGTGGGGTCACACAAAATGATGAAAATACGGTCATTTCACGTTTCAAAGCGGTCAAATCGCATTTCACGAAACGATAATTTTAATTTTTTCGCCTTTGGTAGGACTTATATTATTTGATATTCTTTTGCAGACAAAGAATGCTTGGCACTCAAAACCATGGCGCTATAGACTTTGAAGAAATCAGCCAATCCAAAGCATCCCCAGAACTTCTTGACGTCGAACTCCGTGCACAAAAGAAAAGACAGTACCCCGAAAAACATGCTTCAACTGTGGACTTTGAATGGCCAGAACTTCCAAGCATAGCGAAGACCTCTTGTCATCCTCGAATACCCAATGTATTACCATTTGCTAGTAGCTTTGACTACTATCCTGAGTATTTTAATCTCAGCGCTAGTTTTTAAATTAATGTGTCACTAAATTTAAAACAATAGTTTTGTTTTCCTTTTTGCTGTAGTTTGTTTTATATATATTTTTTCGTGGGGATGTAGTACTAAAAAGTTATCAATGCACTCCCGGAAAATCTTGAAATTGAGAGACTTGGAAATGTGATTTCTAGAGTTTTGAGGCTGGGCATTAATGGCATTTTAACAAAGCAGCTGTCTCCCTTGCCTGATAGTTGCTACGGCCTTTCAAGAAAACAGCTTTTGTGAAAATAAAACGGTTTTAACTTGCAAAAAGTTAAAATTATTACTGATGACCCTACCCTCTGTACCACAAAGTCTTGCCCCAGCCCTCCCCCCAAATACAATACGTATTTTCCCTAATTAATTCCCTAATTAATATAACTTGATAAGCAAACCCCCATAATTTTTCTTTATCTAAAATTATTTTAAACTTAAACTTTAATTTGAATTGCTTTGTTGGTTTTGGAATCAAATGTCTTTTCAATTTCTTAAAATAAACTGAAATATTTTAATATATTACGAAGAAAGTTTGGTGGTCTTAAATGAGGTCTGTACGCGTCTCGCTCATGCGCCCTCTCGGTCATCAGAAGCGGATCCAGGATTTTTTCAAAGGGGGGGTCGTAGCATTGGTTGAGTTGCTTGTTTGGCGGGAAAGTAACACAGGAAGTAGGTCTTACTATAATGATTATTTGCTGAAGGCGAGCATGGTTGTCTCAGGTCCCACACACGGGGTATAGAAAAAAACGCAGACTCGGTCTTCGGAAGAGTTTGCCCATAAGTAAAAATCTATTATCTAAGAAGATTATCAATTCGCCGATGAATATTTCTTTACTGCCTGAAGTAACGCTTCGCAAAAATGATAAGTTGATCGACAAAATTTGACGGGCGCGCTTTTCATCACGTAGTGTTTTTTAATTGTTTACGCGCTCATCATTTCAGAGAAAATTGTAGAACTAATGGCTTTACATGCACATATTCTCTTGCTCTAGTCTTGAATTATAGACTAGCGGTTTTCTTTTTATTAGAAAGCATTGTGAAGAGTTAGAGTTGAGCTGAGTATCACACATACCGACATTCCTTTCTTTAGCTGTACATACAAAAGATAAAAAGATTTGTCTTGCTTGTTTGTTTTAGTTCACGACGCGCAAATACGCATATGTTATTACACATATATTTTAACTTTATAAGAAGATGAAAAAACTTAGAAAGTTTATTCTGATATTAAAGGCAAAGGGCGTCGACAGGGGTGGAGAAAAAAATGGTCAAATAGTTCCTTAATGAACAAAGACTTTTTTTTATTTGAAGAAAAAGCATTGATCATTTGCGTTCTTGTCTCTCCTAAACTGATAATTCGGATCAGTATTTTTTATTAAAATTTGAGTGCATTTGAGTCGATAAATCAAGGTTTAAGATTTGTTTATCATATGATGAAATGTCAAGTTCTCATAACGTGCATGCCTATTGTTGAACTTCTTGGTCATGTGGTTTTTGTTGATTTTTACTTGAGCATCAAACAAAGTTTAGTCAGAATACTTTATACCTTCGCCGGGGTTTGACCTTAAAATCTTTGCTCTCCATGGAAATGCAGAACTATGACTTCAATTTTCAATATTTCTGCCGAAAATAAGTCGATATTTTTAAGCAAAGATCAAGTTTTAGCCAGAAGAAGAGAAGGCTCAGAATTCCATGTCAAAAGACCATACACACGAGTGCGATCACAAGCTGAAGGAGAAATCGAAGATTCATACCAAACCTTCAAGACATGAAGGTTTACCAGGCATCAAACGGTATAATTTTTCTAAAATTTCTCAACTTTAAAGAGGAAAATGAAGACTTAAGACCAAAAAATTCCTCGTGTTCTAATGAGGACGCGTAAACTGGGTGTTGGCGCCAAAATCGACCATGACCAGATCATAAGAAATTTAAAGGTTACCAAAAGGAAAATTTATCTAAACTGTTCCTGTAACTCGGGAAGAAGTCTTCATGGAGTCAAGGAAGAGGAATCGAAGTCTTGTTGAGAATATTTCTGAATATAAAGCAAAGCTTTACTTCAAACTGGTGATGCTGGAATGCATGTTTACAAAGAAGGCTAGCAGAATTCCTTAATAAGCTCTTTAAAGCTTCAAACAAAAACTGGTTCACAAGAACTTAATAAGTTATTAAAAACAGAAGAGATTAAAAGAGGCTATCTTCTCATCGTGCAGTTTGAAAAAAATGGTGAGTTTGATCTTTTGTTTGTTAAAAAATTAAATATGCTTGTTGCTATGCTGTATTTGTTTATGCAAAGAAAGCAAACTTTATTGAATGTTATTAATATTGCAATGAATGTAAAATAAGAATACTAAAATGTTAAAAGATACATATATGATATCTAGTTGTAAAATGACCTATTAAACCTGAGTTGCTCATTTATATTTAGTAAATAAAAATTAAAATTAACTGATGCTAATGAGTATGCTAATTATTAAAGGCATCCCATAGTAGAATTACTCTTCCGTTGACCTAGCTTGAATGCATATATCATCAGTTGAGATGAAATTTATAATTTTATAATCAGCTACGAAGCCAATGTTGTGGAAAAGATTAAATGTTTTCTGTGAATCCTCGAAACGAATAAAGATTAATAATTGGAAGCATGGTTAAGGATTTTTAGATTAATATTTAGTCAGAACCATAATCCAAAAGTAAAGATTATAACCACACAGGACAAAAGTTTAGCTCCATTACGAGTTCAATACGACCCCAGCATATATGATACAACCACATGGCTTGAGGCACATGCCTGGTTCGTTTATTGGTGATAAATGTTCTGAACTTTCGCATTCGATTTCTATGTTCTCCATAGTTTGTTCTTATCTTCTCTGGTTTATTTGATTCATTCTCCACCTTGAGAGGGGGAAAAAGAAAGAAAGAAAAGAAGAGGAGACAGAAAACCAAGAAAAGTAAAAACATTACAAGAATCAAAAAAGGAGGTACACAGTTATCATGATTCTGCCCTGGTGCCCATGTGCTCATGGTGTTGAAGTCAAGCCGTGCAACCTTTTGGAAACAGACTAAGAGATGAGAGCTGAAGATCCTCGACACAAAAAGAAACATTTGATAGACCTAAAAGAGACAAACGTAAAGCAGTACATGCATATACACTTATCATTTGAAGAATAAGGAGTGAGCCCTGTGCTATTATCTGTACCCCATAACAAGTCCTATCTGAGAACTCATGTATCTCAATGGGTTTTTAGAAATACTCTTTGAAAATAGCTCTGAAAGTAAAAAAAGAGGATAAAGAACTTTTTTTAAAGTAACACTATAGAAAGTTGAGGGACTTTTTATTACCTCCTCTCATGCCTCTTGCAATTTGTTTTGTCATTGAAACTCCTACTTTGGCACAAAAAAGACTTCTTTTTGCTATGAACGTTTTGATGCCTTTTCAGGTGAAACGCAAGTTGACAAGGAGAGTGATTAGATCAATCGTTAAGATCCATGATGGAAAATCAGATGTGCTTACCTTTTTGTTTTCTAAAAGTGACTAACGTACAGGCTTATTGGACATTATTGCACATTGAAAGAAAACAAACTTATTTTCTACCTCTTCTTAAGCCCACTCCGGCTTCTGGTTAAATCCCTTGACTGGGGCGATGTTGATATTACTAAGAAAAAGGACAAAAAGGAGGATTGAGTGATGAAGCAATGAGGATACGATCGAACCTTGTGTATAAGTACTTACTCGCATTCTGTAACAGGGTACATCCCTGTTTCATACAGGAAGTTGAAACATTTCACACAAATAAAGTGATCACAGGGTTCTAAATAGAATCCTATCTTGTTTTCTTTGATCCAGTTTTCACATGCATCGCAGACTGTGAATGCAAAAAAGGTAGACTTGATGTCGGTTTGCATCTCTTCTTTTACATTTTGAGTCTTGTATACGAAAGTTTAATTCCATACTTACTTATTTCTATGTTTTGCATTTTAGTGTTACGTTAACTTACGTCAGAATTATCGTTTTTTGAAAAACATGTACAATAGTGTAAATTAGAAGCCCTAATAGCGCTTAGGAAATGAGTTCATTAGTTGGACTACTGTCCTCGTTTTCAGGGACACTGTGGTTTCTTAGGAGATGGTTACAATCTCGGCAACGTACACCAACTTGTGTATCATGGTGGAGGGGTGTCTCTTCTGGCTTGTGAAGACGTAGAGCACGCAAGAAATGTCGAGCAGCAACAATAATGAAAGTAATCAGGATAATGCTCAGGATTGCAAGGGTAAAAGCGATATACGTTTATATGTCATTGAGCGTGGTGGTTGAAGTTTCTTGGATTTTGGAAATATCGTCCCGTATTTCTAGGAGCTTTGGTGGCAAGTTGATCATCGAGGCTTTCAAATGTTTTATCTAATGCCTGAGTAATACTTGTATTGAACTGAAGTGGTGGTGTTAGTTTGAGAGATTCGTAGTGGAGATTTATCGTAGAATTGTCCATGAATGGAGCTGATGTGATCACTTGAAAAAGATGGGAACGTCTATCCTGAGAGTTGAGGGACAAACGCCAAACTCTGTTTCTTGTGTGTAAAAAGATATCTCGCACTGGAGAAGATAGACCATAAGCGGAGACAAGGACAGGGAACTGGACTTGGTACCGTTGTTGATCTGTAACATGGCTGAAGTCGCTGATTAATAGTAACGCACACCAAGGTGCATTCTGATTCAGGGCACATTCCTGTTTCGTAGAGGAACTTGAAACAAATGTTCTACATAGAACCCTATCTTGTTTTCAGTTTTTAAGAAGACGTTTTCATTTCTTAGGGCTATGATACAAGTTACATTTATCAGTGAAGAGTTTAATTTGATAATGTTTTATTTGAGATTTTTTTAAAGAGAAAAATCCATACGTATCTTGTTTTCACTGAGACGCAGTTTGACAAGAAGAGTGATTAGATCAATCGTTAAGATCCATGATGGAAAATCAGATGTGCTTACCTTTTTGTTTTCTTTGTTGAAAACGATTTCGGACGCCATATGAATGCCGTCGAGAATCTTCGGGTCTATCATAGACCCCATAACGACACTTACCACTGCTATTTCGCTACTACAAAAGAAAAAGAAAAAGAAAAAGAAAAGAAAATGATTGTTACTTTTGAGTTTTTCTATCTACTGGTAAGCAAAAGAAAAAAAGTGACAAATTACAGACATATTGGACATTTGTCCATGTTGAATGCTCTGTTTTGAAAGAGTTTTATTAAGAAGACGTTTTCATTTCTTAGGCTATTAATAATAGTTACATTTATCAGTAAAGAGTTTAATTTGAAAATGTTTTATTTGAGATTTTTTAAAGAGAAAGGAATCCATACGTATCTTGTTTTCACTGAAACGCAAAGCATGTGCCCACAGAGCCCTAAAAATATTTTTATAACCTTGCCACAAAGTGGTGTAGCACACGCCGTGGAAGACAAAAAGGAAGACATATGGTTCGCACAAGACATATGGTTTGCACAAGTCCTGTGATCACTGAACTAGTAAAACGTTGAAAAACAGGAATGCTGGTTAAATAGTTTTATTTGAAAAATACAATAGCTTAAGTAACTTCAAAAAAAAAGTATATTCGAGTCACGTCTTTTCTTAGATATAACTGAAAGGTATAGCATTATATCATTCACTGATCAGGAAAGTAAAATAAATTGCTATAGCTGAAGAAAAAAAAAATGTTCAAACGATGATGAATGTTCCTCTTTTAGTCTTCCTCTGTAAACGTATCTTACAGACATATTGGACTTTTGTCCATGTCGAATGCTCTGTAAGCACATGCATGGCAAACTGTAACTTTTCTTCTTTTGGTCTTGGGTGTTGGGTCCGTCACGATGGTTTTGTCAGCCATCGGAGGTTTCCAGTTCTCCATGGTCTTTTTGATGGTGAGGTGTTGCCCCACTGAGTTTATTCACAGTGGTCTTTATAAAAGAAAAAAAAGCGTAAATTTATAGTAAATATTTTGATCACGTAGAGGAACTTCAAACAAATATTACAAATAACATGGTCGCAGGGTTCTACATAGAATCCTATCTTTAATCCAGTTTTCACAGGCATCACAAACTGTGGATGCAAAAAAAAAGAGGTTAGACTTGATGTCGGTTTGCATCTCTTCTTTAACATTTTGAGTCTTGGATACGAAAGTTCAATTCCATACTTTCTTATTTCTATGTTTTGCATGTTAGTGTTACGTTGACGTACGTCGAATTGTGACGTGGGATGTTTTTCCCGATGACTGGGATGGGACAGACTAGCTCGTCCCACCGTACACACACGTAGACTTTTATGGATTTTCTGGTCTTTTATTCGCTTGGTTGTTTCCTTCGCTTGTCTGACTATTGATCTGTACCCTTCTCTTCTAACTCTTAGTGTGAATTGGAAATTGGACTTGAGCTAGAACTCGAACTCAAAACAACTAACTCTTAGTGTGTGCTACAAGCACTGAAGTATTATTTGTGGTCTATAGAAAATGACGTCAAGCCGATAATGTCCTGACGTAAACTGTGATTGGTCAATGCGACTACTATACCTTCAGCTTTAGACCCCCTTTTAGCCTCACCCACATAGGTGGTGAATTTTTAATTTCTGTATAAATTATCGAAAAGGTTAATTTATCCATGATTTTTTGCGCGCGCAAAAAATATTTTAGCTGTTTTGCTTGCAAGAAAAAGATTATTTTTTTCATTCCCTGTATATTTCTTCCAAGACGAGAGAAAAGACATATTGTATGTTTTAAAAGAGTTTAATTCCGAAAAAGATAAGAGAACACAAGATTACATGAAGGTTATTGTATATCACCTGATTTTTTTCTGAGCTACTACTACTACAGCTAGTTACGCTTTTGATGAAAAAAGTTTTTAAAAAGAAACCGAAAAGGTTAATTTATTCATGATTTTTATCGCGCACAAAAAAAGATATTTTTATTTCGTTAATTTTATCGCTCTTGAATAAACGACAAGGGTTAATAATGTTTTCCCTCCTTTTCTCCCAAGACACTAAAGAATGAAGAAGACAAAGAGATTTTGTTGAAAGAGTTTTATTGAAAAAAGTTCACATTATTTAAAGTAAAAAAGAAAAGTGTGCTTGCTTTGATTAACAAAATCTAGAGATACGAAAATTTTCTTGTCTTTCTTTGTACATTTGATCACTGAAACGCAAGTTGACAAGAAGAGTGATTAAATCAAACGTTAAGATCAATGATGGAAAATTGAGATGTGCTTACCTTTCTGTTTTTCTCTGTAAAAACGGCCTTCGAGGCCAAGTGAATGGCCTCGAGAAGGTCATTTTCCATGTTTTCTCCAAACACAACTGTGGTTATTTCAGCACTATGAGAAAGAGAAAAAAATAACGGGTTATGTTTATGTTTGGAACTTACTATCTACAGGTAATGCAAAAATCTGATAACTTACAAGCATATTGGACACTTGTCCAATTCATACGCCCTGTGGGCAAATGTGTGACACAGCATGTGCCCACAAAAGCCAAGAAAAATTTTGGTCTCCCCGCCACATAGTGGTGTACCACAGGCTATGAGAGGAAAAAAAAGATATATAAAAAACGATACGAGTGTACGCACGTGATGAAGGAAGAGACGGAAAGAAAATGACAGAGCGAGAGAGAGAGGGAGAGAGACAGAGACAGAGAGGGAGAGAGAGTACACTTACTTCTGCGTTCGTTCGACATCTTAACCTATCTCAACCCCTCGTCCCACTGCAACACTTTTGCAATTTCAGAAAGTATCAAAGAAGGGGATTGTTCTTTGAGACTAACGAGACGCCGTGCTCAAAGGTTTCTTAAATCCTGATGAAGTGACCATGACGCGCATTCGATCTCTAACTGGATCATCGAGCTTACATTTTGTTTTGACTTCAGAAATTGCTTCTTCAAACAAGTTATCTAAGGCATTCATGCAATCTTTTAAAAAGTTATCTGAGTTTGTTACACTACTGACCTTAGAGGAATACGCACATGCATAAGCACCATATTTCTTAACGTGTTTTTCCGAAACTAGTTTTAGTTCGTAAGACAGATTGTTCGTTTGATTATTTTCTTGGGCAGTGACTTGATCTTCGGAAGATGAAGCATTATGCAAGTCTTGATACGTTTGTCTTTCTTCGTGTTCATCAGAGGAACGTGAGGGATGGGAATTGAAGTATTGAATCGCTGTTGTTAACAAACCAACAAAAAATGTTGATCCTATTGTAAAAAAAATCAAACACATACATTGGATTTATAAAAAAATGTCACTCTAGCTGTTGGAAAATTCACTGTGATACGAAAAAACAAAAAACTATATTTGTGTATATAGCAACTCAAAAAGTAAACTATGTACGTCTCTTACTCTGTAAAGGCACGTAATTAGAAAATGGAATGGAATGCGAAAAAAAAAGCCCTATTACACATGTAATGCCGGTTTTTTAGATTTTCACACTTTTTTTTCTTTCTTCTAATTTCATTTTAAAAAGAGAAGTTAAGGGTAAGGCGTATGGGTTTCTTAAAACAAAAACTATTGGCGTCATCGTAACTTAGAAATGTAAACCTCAGTTCGAAGAAATTGAAAAAAAGTGACACTTAGTGATAGGTTTGTGTGTGTGTGTGTGAGAGAGCGAGTTTGCGTAATGAAAAACAAAAGCTGAAGGATACTTCATATGGAAAGGGTGAATGCGCAAAAACACCTTGTACGGACAACATTTCTTTGGTTTTTCTCACATGATTCAGATTAATTTCGTTTTCTTCGTGCTACTAATTCGTGGGAAAAATGTGAATCGTGATACAAAACCTATTAGAGTCATGGTAATTTAGAAATGTAAACATGCCACGTGTCTCTATTTAGACCCGACACTACAAGAACTGTTTCCTTACGAAAACGAAAATCCAGAAACGCACCGAGCGACATTGCATCAGATAATGAATCAGATAGTGATCTTATGCAAACTTCTGACTCTGAGAGTGAATCTGATGAAATTTAAAATGAAGAAGATTTGGACTTCTTGAATGATGCTACCGTAGAAGAAAGCGAAGATCGTTCTTTTTACAGTGAGATAGATAACCATGATTATTGTGAATATGGCATGGTTTCTAAAATTTTAACTTATTTATATTTAGTTTTTGTCTTAGGAAAAAATAGATCAACGTTTGTTTGTTTGTTTGTGTTAGTTTGCTTAATAAACCTGTTTTTAGAGTGATAAAAGATAATAAATACTGAAATGAAATACAGTATCGAAAAATAATGAAATACAGTTTATCAATAAATAATGATGATAATGATAATGATACCTGCACTTTGACGGACATTTTGGTCCCGCGTTTTCATTTAACGATTAATGACTCACTTTCATAAACTTTAATTACGAAAATAACAGAATGCAAGATAATATGAGGGTTACTGAATATGACTTGAGTAACATATAAATAATAATAATGATGATATGAAGTTTTTTAGGAGCGCATCCAACAAGAGTCTCGATGCTCTTTACAAAAAATATGTACAAAATGTCATATGAGGAAGTTTGAGTGTTCCTGGTATTAAGCAGTAAGGCCGAACCAGATTGAAAAGGAGAAACGGAGTTGTAAACTTTTGAATTTGCTTGAGGCTTGCACCAGCTGTCGAATGAAAAAAAATCCGCGAAAATGAGGACATGGTTTAACATTTCATAATTTTCTTGTTTTCTGATTAACTTTTTATCCTTAGACAATATCGCTAGCAAGCTTCATAGCTTCTAACACCTCCTTGGGTAGTACGGTGTTTAACACACCTATTGCTCCATGTGTGCTTACACTAAGGGACTTTTAACCTTTTATCCTAAGACAATATCGCTAGCAAGCTTCATAGCTTCTAACACCTCCTTGGGTAGTACGGTGTTGAACACACCTATTGCTCCATGTGTGCTTACACTAAGGGAAAGACACACACGCATAAATTTAGCATAATTTTAACGAGAAAGATACGAATATTTCTTAATACTACGTATATACCTGCAAGTCTTGCATTTCCCTTGCTGGAGTACGTATACTAAGCACTCCTCACACTGAAAATGACCGCACCTTGGTAGGATACTGTTGTTTCAGTTATCGCACTACAGGTACTGCACACCATCGTGATCTGTGTAGTCTTAGAATAACCTATACCTATGCGCTATGTATTATTCAGTTTAATACCCGTGTGGGCGTGGGAAAATGACATGTTTATTTTGCTAGAGAGGTGGTTTGAGTTCTTTTTTTGAAATTAGGCCAAATATTCCAGTCCCTTGATTCTTTTTTTTTTCTTTTTTTTTTTTTCTCGTTTTTTTTCTTTTCCTAAGATAGCGATTTTGCTTTATCAAAGAAATCACGGTTTTTAGCATTAGGTAAATTTAACGTTAATTTTAGTTTTTAATTAAGAAATGTAATTGACAAGTTTAACGAGGCGTTGCTCCTGTCTTATCTGTAACAAATAAACCATTACTAGCTGTGCGTGGGTCTTGCGTCAATGCTCAGAAATGCCAATGTCTTAAATTGGCAATCCTTATAAGTTAAGATTCAGATACTAGTATTGTACGTTCGTTTTCATGCTTTTACTCCCTTTCCCTTTTCCTTCCAAAGGATGTAGTTCAATATTGCTGCGAAGATTTCGCTGTTGGTCGGGATTATGTGAGAAGGATGGTCCTATTATCACCTAGTTGTGATGGAGCTTGTATATTGCGCTATTTGACAAGATGAATGCTTTAGCTTCGAGTTATCAATGTTGAACAAAAATTTTTTAAATTTGTGTGCATTTTATGTAAACCCCCAGTAAAGGTTAAGAAAGAGACCCTGGAAACGTGTTGGTCTAAAGGTGTGGCTCTCGTTTTTTTCTCGATATAGTTCATAAAAAGTTCGTCATGCTTCAGCAGAAAGCAACGAAACTTTTGCAAAAGGCTATTGCGAAATTAAAAACTCATGAACCCAAATCCGATCACGAGCTCCCTGGCAATGATAACATTGAACTTGAACCACCAAGAGAACCTGACTTTCCACCTTACCCTTATACGTTAGAAAAGATTTCTGAACACTATGTTAAGAAATTTCAAGTGAACAGTTGCGCGTATAGAGCGAAGGTGAGTCTTCAGGAAGGAACGAACATACGTATGCGAGATGTCATGGATAGTTTAAAAAACTTATTTTCAGATGTAATAGCTGACGTTTCACGAAAATGTAATTTAGATAACCCCAACAGGGATAAGATGCGTGTTCTTGTAATCAAATCATTTAAAAAAACCGCTTAGCACACAACTCGTTACTCTGAATGAACAATCGCCGGCGTTAATACTCTCGGAGATTTTCAAAGTTCTCCAAAGCGATGAACAAATTTCACTAGATTCGTCATTTGGCGTTGACGTTGTTGCTGTTAAATCTCCTACAGGTAGCGGATATTTTATGGTTCTAAATTACTCGCGGCATTGTAAAGTAAAACGGTGTATTATCAAGATCAAGAATATGACGGATGATCTTTGTTGTGCAAGGGCGTTGGTAACTGGGAGGGAGATTGCTTCGAAGGGCCCAAGAATTGAACAACTTAAGAAAGGTAGACCGGTTCCAAAGAGGTTGGCATTAGAATTACACAGGAAAGCCGGAGTGAATTTAGGCAAATGCGATTTTTCCGACATTTAATTCATTAATTGACTCCAACGTGAGGATTCGTACTTTCTTTGTGATGTCCCCCATCCTTTTTACGATTGTTTTGCGTTTGAAGTGTCCCCACTTCTCAATTTCGTGATTGTACACCATCGTGGAAGATAATTCACGGATTTGAACCTACGAGATAGTTGAGACGGGAGAAAAATTTGAAAGTTTTTCACACGACGCCTATACAGCCTTTTATGATCATGTGAGGCAAAGAGAGCTGGATGACATGCTTGCCAACGTTGATCCCTCAGACGATTTTCACGAAGAGGTCTCCCCTTTGAAACTCAAGCCAAAGCAAAGGTAGACGAAGACGTACGATTTAAACAAATTTTCGATTCCACGAAAGGAAATACGAGAAATCACAAAATCCAGTTGCATCCAGGATTATTGCCATGTCCAACATCTTAAATACATGGCCCATGTTTGATAAAAGGACCACCTCAAGAGTTTGGAAGGGAGTTGAGGATCTCCTCCAGATAAATCCAATTCAAGCCAGAAAAATGATGATGGACTAAACCAAGTTCAAACATCTGCTCAGAGGACGTTTCCCGGAGCAGTTGTGCCCTAAAGCCAAGGACGAGACGAGAGGGAATACCTGATGATGATGACTGTCAAAATGTCACTTTTTAAGATGCAAGAGTGTACGCTTGATCTGCACAACTCAACATGCCAGAGAAAAGTAAGTGTTCCTTATGCCTTCACTCTCTCTTCTCTTCGCTCATAAGAAATATCTCCTTTCCACTTCTTGAAGTCATTCAGTTTAACAGCTGTATCGTACGCGATTTCTTTAGACTGTAACAAGTGTACCGAGGAGGTTATTCTTGCTCAAGGTTTATGTGGTTTGCCATGGTTTGCCATGGTTGTGCCCACATAGCTTATGACACTGATAAGTGTCCAATTTTTAAGTAAGTCATTCACTTTCTTCATCACTGCGAGTGCAAATCTTTTCATTGAAATAATCGCGGCTTTTTTTTCTTTCGCTTTAGGTTCCGAGATAGCCACAGTAGTGTTTGGGGACTTAGGACGACGAGCGGACGAGCGGAATGGTAAAAGCGATAATATAAAGGGAAGCAACTAAAGCGGTCTTTACCGCTAAAAACAGAAAGGTATTGTACTTTCTTATTCGCTTCATAACAATTTCCTCTATAACCCCCGCCCGAAATTTTTTTAACGTAATATTTCAAACACGCGAGAGAGTTTTTCCTCCGATTTCCAAACACCGAAAAGTTAGTTGAAAAAACGTTTTTTCAACTAACGTTTCGGTGTTTGGAAATCGGAGGAAGAACTCTTTCAAGTGTTTGAAATTACTTCTCAAACTAATGAATATTTCTTGGAGAAAATCAAAGAAAAAGTTTACGAAATTTAATGCAAATTTAAAACACATTTCCAAACCACCGTCACAGTAGTGATTTGCTTTGTTTTCTCATTAAATGTTCATGAGTCGAGTTTGAGAATTACATTTCATATCACTTAGAAACACGATCGAATCTATAGGTACTAATACCATTTTTCTTTCTCAAGTTTTTAGTGAACATCGATCAGTTGGTGATAGACTTTTTTCTGATCTCATATTGTCCTGTTTCCTCTTTTTTTCACGTAATAAAACTCTTTTAAAAAGTAAATCGTGTGTCTTTTACTTGTCTTGAGTAAGAGGGTATTCAGTCAAATATTAAGTGTACACCGTAATCATACTCCTAGTTCAATTATAAACTTTCACTAGCGACGGAAGCAGAAGCAGAAGCGTAAGACGTCTTATGTTCCTGTGAAAATCAAAAAACGGAGACGTAACAGAAGCAGAACGTCGACGGAAGCATAAGCAGAAGGCTTCTGCTTCCGTCCTTATGTCGCTAGTGAAAACCAGATTCTTATGCTTCTGTCGCTAACATACAGAAGCACAAGGTGGTAAGCCAATCAAATTTTCGTACTCAGTCCCCTGCATGGGAAACGTCCTATTGTTTCTCTTATGCTTTCGTCACAGTCATTTACACTAGAACATAACGATCTTATGCCGGCTTACGTCGCTTATGTTGCTAGTGAAAATCATCCTTAAGGGATACTCCTAGTTCCAGAATCTATCCAGAATTCCATATACAGAATAATGAATGAACTGTGAGGGGAGTGTGTGAGGTAGTCTTTGATCTCACAGGATCATCCAGAATAAAGTATGGAACTGTGAGGGGAGGATGCGAGGTAGTCTTTGGTCTCGGGATCACCCAGGATAAAGAATAGAACTGTGAGGGGAGGGTGTCGGGTAATCTTTGGTCTCACAGGATCATCCAGAATAAAGAATAGAACTGAGAGGGGAGGGTGTGTTGTAGTCTTTGATCTCACAGGATCATCCAGAATAAAGAAATAGAACTGTGAGGGGAGGTGGTGGGTTATATTTTGATATCACAGGATCGTCCAGAATGAAGAATAGAACTGGGAGAGGTTGGGGGTCTATGATCTCCTCCCCTTCAGTTTAATCATCTGGAATGAAGAATAAAACTTTCCGAAATTAAGCATGGAACTGGGGGAAGGGCGTGGGGTAGTCTTTGGTCTCAGTTTTGGTTGTAGAGAAGAAAGAATAGAACTGGGAGGGGAGGGGTGGGTTAGTCTTTGGTCTCCAGTTTTAATGTACTGAAAAAGAATAGAACTTGGAGGGGAGGGGTAGTCTTTGGTCTCAGGTTTGTTTGTACAGAATATAGAATAGAACTGGGAGGGGAGGGGTAGTCTTTGGTCTCAGGTTTGTTTGTACAGAATAAAGAATAGAACTTGGAGGGGTGGGGTAGTCTTTGGTCTTAGTCTTGGTTGTAGAGAAGAAAGAATAGAACTGGGAGGGGAGGGGTGGGTTAGTCTTTGGTCTCCAGTTTTAATGTACAGAATAAAGAATAGAACTTGGAGGGGAGGGGTAGTCTTTGGTCTCAAGTTTGTTTGTACTGAATATAGAATAGAACTGGGAGGGGAGGGGTAGTCTTTGGTCTCAGGTTTGAATGTACAGAATAAAGAATAGAAATTGGAGGGGTGGGGTAGTCTTTGGTCTCAGGTTTGAATGTACAGAATAAAGAATAGAACTGGGAGGGGAGGGGGTGGGGTAGCCTTCGATTTTCTGGACTCAATTGCTGATTGCTATTGAGTTCCAGTCAGAGGTTTGAATGCAGAGTACTAAAGCTAATTTGTACTGACAAAAAAATTTTAACCCGTAAAAAAGTTGTATTTGGGCATTCTGTTGACAAAGAATCCTGCTAAGTGGGAAAATGTTTTACTCCTACCCTAGCAATTTTTGTTTTTACCTTGTCAGGATAGCTTTTTGTGTAGTAAGAGCTGAAAAAATATGGACCAGTGAACAAACCTTGTTCAAATGACCTTTCATTTGGCAAGTCATGACATTTTCATAGCAAAAGTAGCCAGCGGTTAATTTCAAAGCAGTTGCCAGAATAGTCGCCTGGTTATCCTGAAAACCCTGCTTCCTATAGAGTGCACACACTAAAACTGTGAACATATTATCATTTGTACTATTTCCGCATAGAAACCTTTGTTTTCTATTGTTTAATTATCACTATTTAGTATTTGAAAAATTAATTATTTGAAAAATTAGTATTTGTTTCACGGATTTAGTGTGAGCACTCTACAATTAAAGAGACAGTTCCGTGTAAATTTTGGTATATATCTATAAATTTTTGTTATTGTAAAAAATTCATTGGGTACCGTGTATACCTTGCCTAGCTTTGAAACTCAAACAAAATTAATCAGAAATAATGTGAACAGGAAGACAGGAGGGAGATGGTAATAAAATTGAATAAATTACTGCAGTTTTTTATATTCTGCCAACTCAGAAGTTGAGAGCTGCACGCTGAAATTTAATTTTTCACTGCATTTGATCGATAATAATCAGTTGGTATCTCTTATGTTGTTGACTGACGGCAGTGAAAAACCCATTTCACAACAACCGGTTGAAATGTCTGAGTTTGCCCAATATTGAAAACTGCAGTAACCTGAATAAATCATTCTAATTGGTCGAGGTCTGATTGTTATTTTAGATGTTTGCCACAGAATACAGTGCAAACAATATAACAGTGAAACTTTAGTAATACTAAATAGCACAATTTCATGCAAATTCCATTGCTTTCTATTGTTTAATTAGCACTTTTTGAACTATTTAGTAATTAGTGTTTTAGGGATTGATTGTTTGCACTCTAGTGTTAATCATAACTGGTTACCAAGGTGATCACCTCCCCGATGTGAACCACTCTTTTATGGATAACCATCACGAGATGGCAGACATGACAAGAGGCACAACAATAGAGTCGTTCTTCCCTGGAAAACTGAATTCTTTCTCATGTAAATCCGATTAGAACAGATTCAATTGTTCCTGCCTCCTGTCATGACTGCCATCTCGTGATGATGTTTAATACTCGACTGCGACTGGAATGCATTGTTTCTAAACGTGTATGTTTTCCAGTGTCTTCGTAAAAAGACACTGTGGAATATTTCATGAAAAATACGTTATCCTTTTGACATGAAAAAGTTCTCCAGTAGGAGTATGGCAAATCTCGCTTGAAGGTAGGATAGGACAATATACAAGCAGAACTCGAACTTGCTCTAGGAAGCCCTTGACTGAACGAATATTAGACTTTTGTTTTCCTTCCTCTCAGTTTTGTACGCCGATTCTTGACTTTTCTCGATTCTCCAAGGCTTCTGAGTTCATTTTCTATAGCCTGTCTCATATCTATCTCATCAGGGATGTGAACATATCGTATTTTTTCTCCTAAAACAAACATCTTGGGGAAAACCTCTGCCTGATCCGATTTGTTTTTAAAGAATTTTGCGTCTGAGAGCGTAAGGTTCATAAACCCATCAACATGGCTGACTGTTCCTTCAACGTAGTCTTCGTTTCGTAGCTCTATCGTTGTTTTGTGTCCTTGTAAAGCTGATAAAAGACAAACTAAACTTCGTTCTTTGATTGCTCTTTCTCTACCGGCCGCCATCTTGATTTGTTTGGTAAATTACACAGGAAGCCCAATATTTTGGGGCCGAAAAATTTGTCGCAAAAAAATCCTTTCAAGCTTCCTAACTTCTTTAATTTTTCCTATACGAGGTAAGAATTTTATGTGCATTACAAAAATTTATAAACATCGAATTTAAAGTCAAGCTGCAAGAAGCTAAGCGCTTACTGTCTACATAGTCACAAAGCTAGTCATTAGGCCCCTTGCTAATGTAAAAATATTTTATGGGGGGACGGGTCAGGATGGTGAATTTTTGAAAACAAATTTCTCCTCCAGTATTTATGATAACAAATTAGTTTCACAATATCTTTAAAGACTTCAAATTTTGTTTTTGACTATATTTTCGCTATAAAAATTATATACGCGAAAAATTATGGGTTATAGAACATGACTAACAATTGTTTTACCCCACCCCGAGAGTCTTTATTTGTTAGTAGCGGGAATTTCAATATGGCGGACGAAGTGGATGATTTGAAGTCTAGTGTTTCTTGTTAATATAAACTGTAATAGCTAAAGATTAAAGGCCTGAAATGGAATCCCAAAAGGTAAAAGAACACTTGTTGTATTTTATGCTTTTCTAATATAAACTTTGAAGGAATGACGGTGTTTTGATCTCGTTTTCAAAGCTGAAACAGTAGGCTTATGGTAGTATTGGTGTTTTTGCCTTATCAGGGAAATATAAGAAACATCCCTTCACATGACTTGTTGAGGAAATCTTGCTTCTTGTACAATCAGGGGAAATTTAGAGAATGTTTACAGACTTTGAGAAAAGGTATGAATCTTGCCTGCCGGACATCCCTTGCCAACCCTAGCCAGCCTTAGCCAGCCTTAGCCAGCGCTAGCCAGCCCTAGCCAACCATTTTACTTTTTGTCTGCCTTCCTTTATTCAGTTCATTTTGAAATATTTGATACAAAAGAATGGAACTTAGAAAACAACTTGCTGCTTTGCGAGGATAAGGTAAGAGAACCAACATATATATACATGTTTCCAATAAGTCTTCTATCCCATTAATCTGTTCTTTTATTTATCAATTCATCCATTTGTTCTCCCCACCCTCCCTCCCTCAATTGATTTATCATTTCTTTTATTAATTTTTCCATCCATCCATCCATCCATCCATCCATCCATTCATCCATCCATCCATCCAATCATCCATATCTTCCTTTCATTTATCCATCATTTATCCCTTCCTTTCATTTATCCATTTGTCTGAATCACTTTTGATTTTTTCAGATTACCCATGCACCCAATTTAAATAATGTAGCTGACAAGTTTGAAAAACTAAATGAAAAAGTTACAGGTTTGTTTGTCATAGAAAAAGGAACAATTGGAAGAAGTATAAGTGAAAGGAAGGAAAAAAATAATTGATAATGTAATTAAATGTACTCTAATGATTGGATTTACCCCTCCAGAGTGGAAGGAAAGCCTTCAGAACAAATCGCTCTCGGGCTGGATGTTTGAATCATGTAAAAAATATTATTATTAGATTAATTATGCTGGTTAAATAGACAATTTTCATTTTTCAAATAACTGCTTTGTTTCTTGATTACAGACTCATTTACACAGGATTAGCCTTGTATCAATTTTAATATATTCACAAATATCAATGATAATGTAAAGAATGCACAACTTCAACAATACTAACTTTGAAACTCGACCGACCTTAACTGGAACATGTGAATATTTTTGCACAACATGAGGCTAACACTGTGTAAATGAGCATGCAATCAAGAAACACATCGGTAATTCTGAAGATGACTTCCGCACAGGTTGTTGAAACGTCAGTCACATCAAACAGTCCTTCTAAGGACTACATCCACCCGGATGATCATAATATAAATATTATCTCTTCAAGAAATATTGTTACTTCGAAAAAAATATCCATTCACCTGGGTTCAGACCATTCATTGTAATAAATTTGAAACTCAAAAGTAGTTTATTTGTGCATTCATTTCAGGCATACCCCCTAGTCCCCAGACACTTCTCCAAGAAACAACCATCACTATAAACTATTGTTGTATTCTACTCTCTGGTCGTGTGACTCACAAGGTAGTGGATGGCTGTTTCATAGCTGGCAGTGTCCTCACCAATTGTATTTTAAGAGGTATTAATGTTTGCATGTATTCGCTTTTCCAATACTAGATTTTACAGGTTCTGTTCATTGGCCACAAATAAAAAATGGTCCAGAGGCAGAGGTTATAGTTGTCTCACATGATAAATTCTAGTTTATTCTCTTTAGTATAAGAAAACTGCGAATCTTGACTTGGAACTATTATTCGTGATCACTGACCTGGAACTATAAAATGGAGTATTGAGGAAGGGACTGGAATACGAGTGTAGGAATATTTATTGAAATAAAAAAAAAAACCTCATCAGGTGAACTATCAAACTAAAATATTATTACGGTTATGGAGATTAAGAATGTTTGGGTAAATACTGATTGTTAAGCTGGCTTTAAACAAATTGAAAAAAATAATGACAGACTGACCTCAAACTTCATAATTTTTTTTTCTAATTTAAAAGGCATAAATTTTCCATTTTCCATTTTCCATTTTCCATTTTCCATTTTCCATTTTCCTTCCTTCCTTCCTTCCTTCCTTCCTTCCTTCCTTCCTTCCTTCCTTCCTTCCTTCCTTCCTTCCTTCCCTCCCTCCATTCAACATTTTTCTGAGATCCTTCCTCATTCCCATTTGGTTCCTTCTTTTCATAATTTTTTTTTCTAATTTAAAAAGCATAAAATTTTCCATTTTCCATTTTCGTTCGTTGGTTTGTTCGTTCGTTCGTTAGTTCGTTCGTTTCTTTCTTTCTTCCTTCCTCCCTTTGTTGTTTCTTCCCTTACTTACTTTCTTCCTTCCATTCATCATTTTTATGAGATTCTTTCTCATTCCCATTTCATTCATTCCTTCCTTTCCTTTCTCACTTTTTCCTGCTTTTATTCCCTTCCTTCTACTCTCTATCACTAATTTATTCATCCCCCCCATTTCCTTCCTTCCCATCCATCTCTCGTTCCTTTCATTCATTCTTTCACTGTGTTCTTTCCAGCTTCACGAGCATTGGATGTTGCTACTGATGAGTGGTTGTCATCAAAGATCATTACAGCTCAAGAAGCCTTCAACAACGATACACTGATAGCCGTAATCCAACTAATAGAGAAATTACTACGAAGTACCAAGAATACAGATGTTTTTGGTGAGTTATTAATTGAAATATTTTGTAAATCTTGCGCATGGTTTGGTTGGTTAAACTCATCACTAGTAGATGAGCTTGGTGCTAGGTGCTTGCTCGGTGGGATAAAAAGTGACTGGCACATAAAAATTGTGGTAACCATGGCAACCCTGTCAAATTCTCTCCTGTGCTTCAAGCTAAGTTTTTTTCTCTGGTTTTCCTCCCTCCACAAAAATCATCTTTTAAAATCCCATTGTGACCATGGAATGTAGGTCTACAGGTTTGTTATAAGAACTAATGAAAAATCTTAAAGTTTCTTGTTTTTTTTTTATGAGGGAGGCACTTAATAGCCAGGAGCTAACAAACTAGTGTGGCCTTTGATCCATGATCAAGTTGGAATTTAGTTTTTTTTCATTGTCTACAATAGTTTATTAAACTGACTTTTATCAGAGTATCTTATAGTGTAATTTATTATTGTTAATATATATATTTTTTAAATTAATTAATTGCTCAACATGGAATTCAGTTTTAGTTGAGTTGGTTTTTGTGAAGGGAAGAAACACCAGAGAACCCTGAGAAAAACTCTCAAAGCACAGGAGAGAACCAACAAACAACTTTACTCACATATAACCCCAAGCCCCCTGCAAGACTTGAACCTGGGTTGCATCATTTAGAGGTGAGCTCTCTCACTGCTATGCAACCCGTAAATGTGCACTATCTAATAGACAATGTCCATGTAGCCATGGAAACCCTTGATCATAATTATTTTCTTTCTTTTACTGACAGTGCCATTTATTTTATCCTGCTTCATTTTGTCTGTTTTATGGATGGCAAGACATGAAGGTATTCTTTAATTATAAATACAGGTTCATAGACTGCGCTAGTAGACCACAGTTACTGCTTAAGTATTTTCTTAAACATTCGAAAATCGCTAGCTGCAGCTTCAAGCTGAAAATTTTGTTTTTTGCTGCCGTCAATCAGTCTAATCAGTCAGCATGAAACTTAAACTAAGAATCTTATTCTCTGTGCCAGTGTCAATTGGGTAAACATTACACCCAAGCTTGAATTGCCCTTTTTAATTTCTATGGGTTTCAGTTGATGCTGGCTTAAGTCTTTTCAACATTTTGGGTGAAAGTCTATCAGATATGGAAATAAGCAGCTCATTATCACATGAAGAGGTAAGATATTCTGAGTATCAAATTCCCTCTGTCCTTTATTCACTCTTTCATTCATTTGTTCTTTTTTTTCCTTCCTTCCTTCTTTCCTTCCTTCCTTCCTTCCTTCCTTCCTTCCTTCCTTCCTTCCTTCCTTCCTTCCTTCCTTCCTTCCTTCCTTCTTTCCTTCCTTCCTTCCTTCCTTCCTTTCTTCCTTCCTTCCTTCTTTTCTTTCTTTTTCACTCCCTTTCTCCCTTTCTTTCTCTTGTATAGTTTATATACCACTATACAACACTTGGTTACAATAAATGCATGTAATGTATGTAAAATTGGACCTTTTGTTTTTGATTTTCTTAAATCTCCATTTTCAGATCTCTCTAATCAATAACTTATTTTAACTTTATTGTTTCGTCTGCGCACATTTCAGACGCATATGCTGACAATGTACGCGATATTCATTGATTTTTTTACTTCTATTTTCATTTTCTCTCATAGACTATATTGATAGATACATCATTTATCAAGCAAGTATTCCCACTCTGTCTTCTTCCACTGCCAAGAGAACTTGGTAATAACAAGAATGTTAATCCTGCAATAATGATGATGATGGTGGTGGAGGCTAGTGATGATGTTGATGATGATGATGATGATGACTGATGATGTTGATGTTGATGATGTTGATGATGATGTTGATGATGATGACTGATGATGATGATGACTGATGATGGTGATGATGATGATGGCTGATGATGACTGATGGTGATGATGATGTTGATGATGACTGATGATAAAAATGACTGTCATCAACTTCATCATCATCATTATCACCATCAGTCATCATCATCAACATCATCATTGCCATGATAATGATGATGATGATTTTAGCTAGACATCAATCAAAATCTGTATGGTCAGAGAAATCCTTTGATTGATAACCATTATTAATGCGACATGAATTTTATCTGCCTTTGCTACGTAATTTTAGATTCAGTTTTTTTTAGATTTTAGATTTCATTACAGCGAAAATTATGTAAACTGGTTTAAAATGTCGCAGGGAGAAACACTTTTAAAGATTAAACTGAATTTAATGAAGTCTGTTTCTGTTGCACATTCAGGAATCAGGCCTGTTAAAGCAGTAGTCACCTTACTGTCCTCACTGTGTTACAAGTACTATAAACACGATGTAGCCAAGGCACTTGGGTTACTGGATGCAGTAGTTGATACTGAATGCTCATATATCTCATCTTGTGTAAACTACCTTAAAGGTAGGGTGTACTTCTATAACTATCTAGTATTCTGTAAGCACTCCTTCCATCCTTTCTTCCATCCATTTCTATCTCTCTATATTTCTCTCCCCCCCCCCCCCCCCCATTTTTACAAACTACCATCCTTTCATCCATGATCCACATCTATCAATCCATCCCTCCATCCATTCCTCCATCCATTCATCCATCCATCCAGCTATCCCTCCCTCAATCCATCCATCCATTCATTCATCCATCCATCCATCCATCCATCCATCCATACAGCTATCCCTCCCTTGATCCATCCATCCATCCATCCATTCATCCCTACCTCCTTTCTCTCCTCCTTCCATCCATTTTCATTCTTTGTTTCTTTGTACTCCATTCAGGTTTGATATACTTTGAAAATAATGATACAGACAAAGCACTACAGTATTTAAACCTATCAGTAACTGATGTTTCTCTAGTGGATGAACGATACAAAGCTGCTGGTCTTTGTATGCTGGGATGCTGTCTGTCAAGGAAGGTAACTAGTGACCTATCACAGTTAATAGACTTCTTTCTTAATCAAAAGGAATTTCTATGACTGCAATTTTCATAAACATGCACTATTCAGTATTCAGCCTTTTTCGAAATAGTTGTATATGAGTTATATTTATATTAGTGGAATGAAGACTTAAAAATAATTTTCTGGTCAGAGTAGATGAAACCAGATTACCGAGAAAATGCTCAATAATGTGTATTTTTTTTTCGTTTCAGGGGAGGCATCACACAGCTATTGCCAAGTTCAAAGAATCACTTACTAATGATTTCTCTCATCTTGACTCTCTTTTCTACGTCGCTCAAGAATACAGAGCACTTGGCCAAGATGAAGCTGAGATTCAATGTCTGAAGTATCTTTGTGAGGTAATAATAGGAAGTACGAAGCTCCGTAATTTTCTTAGTTAACTATTAGTTATTATTGGTTGTATCATTTAGATGAACGAATCTCATTACCAGCCTTAAATAACAGGCAAACACTGCCCATCATGTGCTATCAACCAGAGAGTATTCTTTTGCTTGGTATCAATCAGCTGAATGAATCTCATTATCAACCTACAATGGCATTTGAATGGTTTCTTTCAAGTGTGTACTTTTCCGCATGTCTTGTTTTGAGTTTTCATCATTTACAAATGCCAACTATGTGAATTTTTTTTAAAAGGAGTCGCCTCTATCAATTTTAAGATAATAGTGTTTGAAATGTAGCTGGACGTATGCTTTAAAAAAAGTTGTGAAATTATTGGGGGGCCCAGGCCCCCTGCCCCTCCCCCCGTTACGAGCCTGAGTAACACGCTACGGCTCATGTTGAAGGATTGCGCGAGCGTGTTGTATACGATAGTTGTAGACGAAAATCGTACCGTCTAAACCGGCCTTAAAATAAACGTGCAGAACGCGTGACGTGAGTGAGCCCGCGGTTCGATTCCTGTACTCAGTGTTATATGTGAGTATAGTTAATTGTTGATCCTCTCCTGTGTTTCGAGGGTTTTTCTCAGAGTCCCACAGTCTAAGTCCCTCCACAAAATCAACTTATATGAATCAAATGGAATGTAATGGAAGAAGATCCAGCCAATGGAACTTACTTTTAATTCTCATTTATTACTGAAAAAGGCATTGGTTCTTCGTCGCAACCAAGAAACCAACCCACAGTCTCTACTCCAAGGACACTTCATACCATTCGTAGATAAAATAAATGGAAGAACAGTGAATCTACGTTATGCAACCTACTGGCTTGGGAAACGATGTCTTGCACTGGACAGGTACGTAATGCAGGAATCAAGGGTGGTGTGTAATACACTGTAGTAGCATACGTGCTTCTCACCTCTGGGGTCTCGGGTCGATTCCTGGACTCGGTGTCACATGTGAGTAGAGTTTGTTAGGTCTCTCCTTTGAATCAAAGGTTTTTGTCCAGGTTCTCAACCGTCCCCTGACTTAGATCAGCCCAGATGTTGTTTCAGGGTTTGATCTGTGAGTTAGCCATGCCCTGACTTAGATCAGCCTAGAGGTAGTTTCAGGGCTCAAACTGTGAATTAGCCATGCCCTGACTTAGATCAGCCCAGAGGTTGTTTCAAGGTTTGATCTGTGAGTTAGCCATGCCGTGACTTAGATCAGAACAAAGGTTGTTCAGGGTTCAATCTGTGAGTTAGCCATGGCCTGACCAGTTAGATCAACCCAGAGGTTGTTACAGGGTTCAAACTGTGAGTTAGCCATGCCCTGACTTAGATCAGCCCAGAGGTTGTATCAAGGTTCGACAAAGCGGAAGATCATATCTTCTGTTTTTCTAATTATCAGGTTTCAAGAAGCTGCAGAGGCCATTCTAGAGGTTCTCAAAGAGGCTCGTCGTCCTTGCCAACCACAGGTAAGACCATAACCTGAGTCCATGACCACACTTACACGTTTGTGGATAACTTGCAAAACGGAATTTTTCTATTCCGTTTTCGAAAAAAAAATTCCCCAGACGCAAATATTTTCCAGTTATTTCGGAAAATGAAGATTGCACGTCAAACAGATTTGTGTTCTTTTTCAAAGTTGTTCCCAGGGCCCTCCCACCACGCTAAGGAGAGAAGACTTGGGTTTTGATTGGCTTACTTCATCCTGGATTTTGATTGGTCGTTACTGTGTTATGACTTTTTTTTAGACGCCATGTTGGAAATATATCCTCTAAAACAGTCCCAATGCTAACCCGATCAACTCGGAATAGTTAATATTGGGATGATTGTACCCAAGCTAGGCCAGAATGCACCTCGCTTAATAAGCTCAAAAAGGCCTTTTGCATACATATCGTCTGAATAAGGCACCCATGATTTCCTTATCTTATTCTGGTTTCCGGGTATTATCTCTTTTCGCTAGGTTGCTTCTCCTTACACGTTACCTTCGGTGTTACACCTGTACCGTGACTGTGCATTTGCGTTACTGAAGTCCGGTAGGGAAAAGGATTGCGTGACGATGTGTGATAATGCCATGGAGGAAGCGCAGGACGGGAATTACAAGATTGACCTTTGGAATAGCGATGATATTCGTAAGTTGCATGACATGCTTTTCTTATTGACTTACATGAACCGTTGGTCCGTCCGTCCGTCCAACCATCCATCCATTATAGTGTCATTTCTTTACTTCCACAGCTTCCAAAAAAAGAATACGAAATACAAACCAATCAAGTCAACAAACCAGAAAGTTCCGATCTTGTTGCCTTGAAATATTATTATGTAAAGCTGCTGCCTTGTCACAGATTACCCAATCACTACAGTCTCTGGAATGTCTACAGAGGTAAGAAAAATGAAATAGAGGCTTTGCCCCATCATGTAATGGCAGTCAGGACAGGAGGCACAACAATAGAGTCTTTTCCCACTGGGAGACTGTATTTTTTCTCATTTAAGTCAGATTAAACCAGATTCAATTGTTCCTGACTCCTGTCATGGCTACCAATATTGATTATCGTCAATGGATTGTGTTTGATTTTGTTTTTGAAGCTTGTTTCTTTAGTTGCAATAGAAGTAAGGTACCTTTTGTCTTTGAAATACCTTATATAGGATTGTGCATAATTGTCGTACACCGAAAATAGATTGTATCACGAAACCAATCAGAGCAAGTGTTAGATATTTTCAGATACCACAAATAATACTTTCATGGTATTTCCCTCATATGGCAATGTGTAATAACGCGTTGCGCGTTTGTTGGCTCGTCCGTTTTTCAAAATCATTCTGTTGACTCCTTCATTTTGTGGATAAAGCTATCATTTACCGACTATTTATTATCTCCTGCCAAGAATCTGAAATCTTGGTCAACGAAAGATGCAGTCTTCTCCTTCGACGACCAGTTACCTGCAGTAAACAAGGCTTAATTAATATAAACTTAATTATGAATGCCTTTCATTACGATTAACGACTTTATAACTCTATTAATTTGCATACGGCAAAGTCAGTAGCCGATGGATCGGAATCTTTTGAAGTGAAAAGTTTACCGATCGCGGATAACGGTCGGATTTTGTATCTGGTTTATTCTTCCCTCTTCATGCACATTGCTCGTGATATCTAAGAGGATTGACTATCAACTTATTAATCTCAGTCCTTGGTTGAAAATGAGTTGGACAAAGCTGATTTTCTGTAAGACCAACCAGGTAGAACCAGCTCTGATTTTTAAGTCGAGTGAAAAATCCGAAATGGGACTTTCGGTCGAGAACACCCGTGGTAACAATAAGAACGATGGATCAACGTCTCATTCGTTATTCTCAAGCCACGATAACGGAGGTATTTTGCCCAAAACTTGTACTGAAAATCGAGAAGAAAAGCTGGAAAAGTTGGAAAGGGTGTGGTTGAGAAGAAGAAATGGCATTTGTGCAGAAATTGAGCGAAATACCTTCGTAGGGAAGAGTCCACTCTGTCGTCTTCGTAACAATCTTGTGGTGACCACAAGGCTGAAGAATGAAGGACTTTTGTTTTGAACGTTACCCGGTATGATTCGATTAAAATTGGGGTATTTTGAAATTTTTAAAGAACCCAATATGTTTTTTCTTTCGTTATAGTACACTTAACAAAATTACTCGACTCTGATTGATCGAGAGGAGTACAATTATAGCATTAATTGTACTCCGTAGGAGTACCGGATTAATCCACTATGGCAACACGGCCAAAACGATGTCAAAACAATTATTTTCTATCATTTTGTACTCAAAAAAACATAAATAAAATTTTAAAGCCGTAAGAACTAACTAATGCATTTCAGTTGCGCGACTGAGTGGACTGAAAATCGGCCGCCAAATAGACAAAGATAAACGGCGTCGCTTCGCAGTTACAAGAACTTTCAAAACTTTACTCGTGTCTATTAATTTCCAAATTGTACTCGAGATCGTGCGATTTTATACAAACTGTCTTGATTGCAAGACTAGAATAAAAAACGGAACGAAAAAATCTTTGCGATTGATTTTGTGGCAATATATTTTTATATCAGCCTTGCATTCCAGATAATTTTTGAGAAGGGTACATTCGATATCAAACAAATACGAATTACAATAGGCCCTAGCTTTGCAGCTCAGTAATCACGTGCTGATTAATTCACTGAGAGCAAATGAATCAGAATATTTTGATTCCCATGGGTGAAATAACTGGTGAGCAAACAAACTTTCTACAACCTGTTTCGAGAGATCGTAATAAAACTGCATTTCGTAACACACTGGTTACACATCGTTTCATTTAGTTCTTTACAAGTAGATAAGAAAATTGGGAAGTTTGGGCCTTGGCCGATCCACCGGAAATGACGTCACTATAGGTGCCCATGAACGACACTGATTTGACATCTTCGAAGTTGAGGAATATCTGGGCTCCGTTAAATTTCGAGGACTATACTTCTTCGATTGCGCATTACGTCATCGCGGCCATGTATTTCGCATTAGCATCCATTTTTAACGGCACCACAATGGCCGCCATGTTTTTGTCTTTTAACTCTCTTGGAAATGCTTGCAACCCATCAATTTCTGATTAACTAGTTTTTGGATTTTTGAATCATATTTTCATGTCTCTAATGCAAAATAGTTCAAAATCTGTTCAATCAAATCTTATTTTTGGATCCCCACCCTTAGGTCGAAAAAAACCTCTTGGCGAAACACGAAAATTCTGTTATTAGAAATTTTTAAAATAACAGGAAAACTGATAAAAATAAAAATAATTTAAAAAGATGTAAATCTGATCCTAAAATCCGATAATATTAATTGGTTCGATGCGACAAAAGGACCGATAGGTACTGTATGACGTCATGGTTGCATTATTGAATGACACCTAGCAACAGTAACTAAGGAGTTTTGGGATCCTTAATTAGTTCGACGCGACAAAAGTGCCGACAGCAACTGAATGTTCTTAAAAAAAACTAGCTGAGAAATATCTATAAATAACGGGAGGTCTGCCAATAGTCATAATTAGATTCAGAACACGCCCGTCTGATCTTTCCATATGTGTGTTAAAAGCTTAAGAATATCCTTTTCCAAAGACAAAGACTTCTTAAAAGATTTTCGCTAAATTTTTTAACCCAGCAGATATATATTTTTAGATTCATTGTTGTCTTTACTATCATTATCGTTATTATTATTATTGTTATCATTATCATAATAATTATTATTATTTCTTTTCCTCTGTAAAATATTTTAACTTAACATTTTTTCCAATAAAAAATAAAGTAGGATGGTTGGACTAGTGATTAACACCTAGCAACAATAACTAAGGAGTTTCGGGAACCTTAATTAGGCCCACGCGACAAAAGCGCCGACAGCCACTTTGACGTCACATGGTTGTATTCGTATTTTACACCTAGGAACAGTAATCAAGGAGTTTAGGGATGTTTGCTTCATTTTAACGCGACAAATATTTCGGTAGCATCTGTACGAGCACGTTTGATTGTTTTTCCCTTTTTTTATTGAATTAAAATAACTGAATTTTCAGAACTTACAAAATCTATAGCTTTTCTTATGTCGTTCTATTATTTTACTGACTGGAAAATAGACCCTTTTACCTAGGGCGTAATGTTTTTGATTTCAGACCACGTGTTATTCCCTAGAGTATCATTTCTTTGTTTAACGGTTTCACATGAGAAGATACATGAATATGGATACAACTCAAACAAAGAATCTTATTCTCAAGAGAATGACATGTGGTCTGAAATGGCTAAGCATTGTAACGTAACGAATTAGGTCTACTTAGGCCCCATCCAAACGTATTTGCAAATAAGCCTGAAGCGAGATGACGTTTTACCCCCGTCTCTAGACCATAATACTTTTCACACTGCTTTTGTTCTTTAATTATGAGTATTGTTCTTGTATTCTCTAAGGAGTCAAAAATTTTAATATGAAAGAATTTTAAAAACTATTATGGTCTAGAGACGGGGGTAAAACGTCATCTCGCTTCAGGCTTATTTCTTGATCCGCCCTGAAGCACACTAGTGCCTAGTCCCTTTGATAGTTTTTCTTATTGAGCATGCGCAAAATCGTGTTTACATCAGCGTATTTGACAATCTCGTACCAAGAGCCTGCGTTTCTTCTGGCCTGCGGCAAAGAACGTGGGCTCTGGCATAATCCGTTTTTGGTGCTTGCGCAATTTTCCGGGAGTTTTATTATATTTAAAAATGTAATAAATGAAAATCATGCTTTCAAACAGATTTCTGTGTTTACTTCCGATCAAAATAAAAATTACAAATCGGAAACATTTTTTGGCAAGTCTTTGAATGCTTGCACTCTTATACCGGAAGTCCAAGAAATCCTGGTCTCAAGAAATGGATTATGATAGATGTGTTGATCGTCACAGTGAATGAGCGATCTAAGCGAACGCTGTAAAGAAAGACTTGAAAAAGTGATTTCAAGCTTCAACACATCTATCATTATTTCACCACAGTTCTGCCCATTCAATTTCCACAAATGGATTATGCCAGAGCCCTCGTTCTTCACCGCAGGCCGAATTGCGGATACACAAATTTCCGGTTACGTACGGACGGGGCCTTAATCATTTATTATTTCGTGTATTTTATTCCAGGGTTTTTGTTGCTTTAGAGAACTGCATTTCCTCACTTCGTGATGAAGAAGATAGTAACGCTGACAGAGAGCTCAAGCGAAGAAAACTCGAATCAGGTATTGTAATATAATAACTGTTCATAATAATGATGGTTAGTCACGAACAGCCATAAGAAAAGTACTTGACTATGAGCAATTTGTTACAGTGAGATTTCTTAGCAGGAAGAACTGGACGAGTTTAATATTCATCATATACTTTTGATCTTTTAAGACTATTCAAGAGGTGTTATCCCTGCAGATACACAAACTACAAAATGTAACAAAGAAAGAAAAGAAATTGAATTGGAGCGTAAGAAACTGCTTCAAATTAAGGTATATAAGATCTCTAGACCTCTTTTGCTTGGGCGTAATGTTTTCCCCACCTCAGACCACGTGTCATTCTCTTGAGAATAAGGCCCCGTCCACACGTACCCGCAAATTTTTGTACCCGCAAATTTGTTTTAGCGATACGGGTTGCATCCACACCTGTTCGCAAATTGTTGTGTCCGTATCTCCAACTTTTACGAAAACGGATACGTGTGGACGGTGAAGACGATTCGAATACACTGCGTGTGGACGCAACATTTTCGTATCCGCAAAAAATAATTTGCGGATACAAAAATATACGGATACGTGTGGACGGGGCCTAAGATTCTTTGATTCAGTTTGTTACATCCATATCATGTGTATTCTCTTACGCAAAACAAAGAAATGATACTCTAGGGAATGTTGTTGTCTAAAATGTCTAACATTTCAATATTTTGTTTTATTTGTGAAATTGTTAAAAATCATGTTACGTGACTCTCGTGAGACATATTCTTGACCAATGAGAGCCAGGTTAGGACTATATACCCCACCCCACCCACCCTACCCTTGACTTGAAATTTGTACTCCTACTGGGCCTCCATAGCGCCTTTGTTTCTGTTGGTTCAAACATTTTTTAAAGCACTTGAAATGAGACAAGCCGGGGTAAATCTATTTTTCCAATTTTGTTCCAGTCGCAAGCACATTTAATAAGAGCATCAGTGATGCTTCAGTTGCTCAATCAAGAGAAGGAGGGTTTAGAAGAACTGCACCAGAGTTCGCTTTGCGACCCAGGTATGTGGTGTCAGCAGTGAAAGTGATGGTAAAGGAAGGAAGGAAAGAAGGAAGGAAAGAAGGAAGGAAGGAAGGAAGGAAGGAAGGAAGGAAGGAAGGAAGGAAGGAAGGAAGGAAGGAAGGAAGGAAGGAAAGAAGGAAGAATGGAAGGAAGCAAGGAACAAAGGAAAGAAGGAAAAGTGGTAGGAAGGAACAAAGGAAAGAAGGAAGCAAGCAAGGAAGCAAGCAAGAAGGGAACAAAGGCAAGAAGGGAACAAAGGCAAGAAGGGAACAAAGGAAAGAAGGAAGATTGGAAGGAACAAAGGAAAGAAGAAAAGAAATGAAAGAAAAAATGAGAGAATAAAAGGGAAACATGGACGAGAAAGTAAAAAACACTTTAACTTAAAATAGGAATAAATCAGGCAAGAAAGAAAGAAAGAAAGAAGAAAGAAAGAAAGAAAGGAAGGATCAAACAGAGGAAAGAACAAACAAAGAATGAGGTGGGGAAAGAAAGAAAGAGAAAAGACAAGATAAGATTTTTCAACTTTTACATTACTGAACCAGAGGATCTGTTTGTACTTCTTAGATAACATAGGTGCCCTCTACAAATATTGCACGCTGTTAATGAAATTGGGTTCAAGAAATGTCGCCGCTTCTGATTGGATGAAAGTTAGGGGACTGGACTTGAGGTCTAAAAAACCAATCCTAGACTTTCAAAACAGGTTGTGAGACAGGAAACCCATTTCTGTTATGTAACTTCGCCATGTAATCATGCATTTAACTTAACTTTTAAGCATGTCTTAACATTTCAGACCAGGTGTGATTCCCTTGAGTATTATTTCTTTATGTACTGGTAATGTTTAAGATGATATGACTGTCAGATACAACTCCCTCAAATTTAGATGTTATGGTGGATGGATGGATGGATGGATGGATGGATGGATGGATGGATGGATGGATGGATGGATGGATGGATGGATGGATGGATGGATGGATGGATGGATGGATGGATGGATGGATGGATGGATGGATGGATGGATGGATGGATGGATGGATGGATGGTGGATGGATGGATGGGTGGAATGACGGACGGATGGATGAGTGAATTCATTGCTAAAAGTCATTGTTTTCACTTGTACCACAAAGGCACTCACATCATCCTAAAACTTTCTAATCCTTTTAATTGTTAATCTTCCTTTTCTCGTTTTATTTACTTACAGCAGTTATGGGGGCACAGATGCTTTGTCTTTTTACGATGTAACACAGAAAGAGTTGAAATTTATGGATGATTTGTGTCTGAAATACATCTAAGAATTCTGTTGAGTTCAATAAAAATGAAGTTGTAGACCAGAGTCTGGTTGTACGAAGGGTGGATAGCACTATCCGTTGGATAAGTCAATGCTGTTATTCAAAAAATTGATCTACTGGATAAGGTTTATATGGTCATACCTTTTAGGGGTTGAAAACAACATGGCTTCAATGGCTCTTTTAAATTCTGCACACCTTTTTGGGGTCATTTTCAAAACCAACCACACTGATTATGGAGAGATTTTTGATCAAAATAAATTATGTTAATATGGATAATATATGACCCAACAGTTGTTTCCTGTTAATTCTTTAAAATATTTATTTCCAATACAACAGTATATCAACTTGCATACTTTTAAAATTGCAATAAATAACACAACATACAAGATTTGCATCATATATCAAAAAAATTCAAAACTCATTTGAAGAATCTCTAATAGCTTTTTACCTAGGGTGTAATGTTTTCCCATTTCAGACCATGTGTCATTCCCTGAAGTATCATTTCTTTGTTTAATGGTTTTGCATGAATATAGATACAACTAAATACAAAGAATGTTATTATCAAGGGAATAACCCGGGGGAGGGGGGGCTCTCTTGAAAAGTGGGTAGGGGGGCTCGATGGACGGTTTTGAAAAAGACCATAAAAGGTATGCATAAATTAACTGAGATGCTGATTTCAGACCCTAAAGGTACAACCACATTTTAAATGGCAACGTTTTCAACAATCATATTCTCGTATGAAGTTTGGTATTTTTCGAAACAAACAAATCTGCCCCTAAATTGTTCGTCGAGCCCCCCTACCCACTTTTCATGAGAGTCTTCCCCCTCTGGAGTATAACATGAGGTCTGAAATGGGAGATAATAAAAGCTAGAGTAGATTCACTGTTACATAATAATGACTAAACTATTGGCATAATATTTTCCTCTTTCAAATGACGGAGAGCCTACATACAGTAGCACTCTATTGATGTAATATATATTCAGGAACTCTATGGCATCTTTTAACATTCTATCGATCATTGCATTAACTACTTGCTTATACGTCAGTTCTAACAGATATATTGATTTTTGCAGATATCATTTTTAACTTCTTTTTAACGCAAATTAAACTTTCAAGCATCTGCCAAGTGTTTGTCTATCATCTAAAATATATTATATTACATGCAAAGTACATTGATCCTAAAGGCGACAGTCTTAGACCAGCGAGTTACATTAAATTTTTTAACCTATCTTTGTTTTATCTAGCCAGAAAGATACTAAAGTAAAAACACTATTTTAATAAAACAGTCAAAAAATTGATAAGAATAACATACACACACATTCTTAAGAATACATCACTGTAGAAAGAAATTCAAAAATTAAGCAATTTAAAAATCGTCTTCTAAATAAATTGGTGTTTTGCCATCGTTCCCTTGAGAATAAAGTTAATTTGTATCCTATTGTAGAGAGATCAAAAATAAATAAATTGAAAATTGATGTGAACAGAAGAATTTGACATCGAACATTGAAATTAAAGGTCGATTGTGGCTGTGAGAAAAACCAAATTTCAGTGTGCAGCTTGCAACTAACAAGTGCACAGAATATGGAAAACCACAGTAAAAGAGTTTATATTAATGGCTAAAAATTTGAAAAAAAAAGTCTTGAAACAGAAGGATGGAGTAAATGCAGTTTGTGTCATATCAGTCTTTCTTGTATGGTCTACATGTAGGTTGACTGGAGGCACAATATTTGGATTATAAACTATTTTAGGTCCTCAGCTTGAATCGGTTATTTCAACAGCTGTGTGTTCCTTGCCTCCATCAATATACCTACAGAAAACAAGCATTAAACTCCTACAAAGACTTTAGTAGGGTGTTGGTAGGTGGCCTGTAGGATGTTGGTAGGTGGTCAGTAGGGTGTTGGTAGGTGGTCAGTAGGTTGTTGGTGGGTTGTCAGTAGGTTGTTGGTGGGTTGTCAGTAGGGTGTTGGTAGGTGGTCAGTAGGGTGTTGGTAGGTGGTCAGTAGGGTGTTGGTAGGTGGTCAGTAGGGTGTTGGTAGGTGGTCAGTAGGGTGTTGGTAGGTGGTCAGTAGGGTGTTGGTAGGTGGTCAGTAGAGTGTTGGTAGGTGGTCAGTAAGGTGTTGGTGGGTTGTCAGTAGGGTGTTGGTAGGTGGTCAGTAAGGTGTTGGTGGGTTGTCAGTAGGGTGTTGGTAGGTGGTCAGTAGGGTGTTGGTAGGTGGTCAGTAGGGTGTCGGTAGGTGGTCAGTAGGGTGTTGGTAGGTGGTCAGTAGGGTGCTGGTAGGTGGTCAGTAGGGTGTTGGTAGGTGGTCAGTAGGGTGTCGGTAGGTGGTCAGTAGGGTGTTGGTAGGTGGTCAGTAGGGTGTTGGTAGGTGGTCAGTAGAGTGCTGGTAGGTGGTCAGTAGGGTGTTGGTAGGTCTTCAGTAGAGTGCTGGTAGGTGGTCAGTAGGGTGTTGGTAGGTGGTCAGTAGAGTGCTGGTAGGTGGTCAGTAGGGTGTTGGTAGGTGGTCAGTAGAGTGTTGGTAGGTGGTCAGTAAGGTGTTGGTGGGTTGTCAGTAGGGTGTTGGTAGGTGGTCAGTAAGGTGTTGGTGGGTTGTCAGTAGGGTGTTGGTAGGTGGTCAGTAGGGTGTTGGTGGGTTGTCAGTAGGGTGTTGGTAGGTGGTCAGTAGGGTGTTGGTAGGTGGTCAGTAGGGTGTCGGTAGGTGGTCAGTAGGGTGTCGGTAGGTGGTCAGTAGGGTGTTGGTAGGTGGTCAGTAGGGTGCTGGTAGGTGGTCAGTAGGGTGCTGGTAGGTCTTCAGTAGAGTGTTGGTAGGTGGTCAGTAGGGTGTTGGTAGGTGGTCAGTAGGGTGTTGGTAGGTGGTCAGTAGGGTGTTGGTAGGTGGTCAGTAGGGTGTTGGTAGGTGGTCAGTAGCAATGATAAGTTGTCATCAGTCTTACCTAAATTTCACTAGTCTACCAAGTTGACCTAGTTGGCATACTTCATTAGAAAAATGGCAGGCAAACAAAAGCATGTTACTGGGATGCACCTTCCAGGCAAACCTCATGAATAACATAGAATATACACACAACGCTGTAAGAGAATAGCATAAACACCATAAGTATTAAGTAAAAATATTCAAAGAATCACAGTAGTCCTTCTGCTGCACTACTACTTCTAACAATTGCAAAGGTTTGACCTCATTTACTGCAGCTTTCCATCTTTAGCAAAATCAGACATTTTGTTGTGAAATGCTATTTTTACTGTCGCCAGTCATGAACATAAAAGATACTGACTGATTATTCTTGATTGACGTCAGCAAAAAGCTACATTTGAAGCATGCAGCTTGCAACTACAGCTGTACCGAGTTCAAGTAAGAGCAAATTGTTCAATAAAGATAACTGTATTGTAAAGAACGTACAACTTGAACAATACCAATCTTTTGAAATTCCACAAACTGTGAATAGCTGAATTATAAATGAGGCTAAGCCTGTACAAATAAGTATATGGTCTTCAAAAACAGCCCCGGTATTTGCTATACAGGTATGTGCTGCCAAACAGGGTATGGTTTCAGCGATTCTATTTTGCAACATGCTCGCTCTGGAACAGGGTATATGAAAACCTCTCCTTTCTGGAACAGGGCTTTCTGCGATCTTGCTCTGGAACAGGGTATGAATTTCAGTGATTTTTACTCTGGAACAGGGTCAGTGTTCAGAGGGCTCGGTGGCACATCCCTACCCTAAACGGGCAAGAGACCCCCCCCGGGGAGACAGCGATTTATAGACTACTGAGTCCCTTCTGCTACTGAAGGCCCTCAACCCACAGCAGCATTGAAATACAGCCAATCAGAATACAGAAAAGCTGTTTATTATTTTGTTGTATTGTACTGTTTCTTCCTATGATGCATTGTGGCCTGTGTATCTTTTTTTATCTGACAGCACTTCGTCATATATGTATACTTGTTTGCTATTTCATTTCCACTAACCAGATGTCATTTTGCCGCTAATGTATTCAGGATCTTTCTTCATATCAGCCAGCGCAGCCAGGGGTAGTCCCCAATTGGCCACTGCAAAAGAACAATTGTTTTCAATGGATAACTAAGGACTTGCTGATCAGTTACAAGTGCCGATGCAATAAATTCTGATTATAAGATTATTCATAAAGTTCTTTAATGAGCTTATAACAAGGGATTTATATTCAGAAGCGAAAAGAATTTCACATAAAGAGGAAATGTTTCTTTCTTGTTTATACTTTCCCAACCAAATGTTTATGTTTCATCGTCAATGGTATTTAGAAAATTTGAATATGTTTTGAAATAAAGTGAAGGTATGTACAAAACCAAGGCTTAGAAATTGCCTGTCATCAGAAAATGATGTTGATGATAATAAATTTATTTAAAGAGGGTAAGAACACTTTATAGTTATAAACTGATAAACTAGTGGCCCTAATGAGCGGCAACAATTGGAACTTGTTCAAAATAGTCTCTGCCTTGCCTGTCATTCTGACCAGTGACATGAGGAAACAATGTCGCTTTTGAGCCTTAACAAACATACAATCACATTTCAAGATGGTTCAGTATGAATGAACCATTATAAACGTTTGGTACCTATATTTATATGAGTAATTTAAAGTAAAATCTTTCCTAGGATCAGAATTTTAGGAATAGCTTATTTTTTATGGTTAAAACAACCCTTTAATCAATAAAGAACATTAAAATCAAATACTAATGAAAAACAAAACCCGTTGTGCTTTGCCATAAATTATGAACTTCAATAGTAATTTCAAACCCATTGAATTCTGTCTTCATATTTCAACTCTTTTGATAATAAACTTAACACTTTGAGACCTCATACCATAAAAGTAAAGTTAAGAGATTATTTTACGTGTCATAATGACCAAAGAATATTATTTTCGAGTCTTTTTTCCGTAGTTTTGTAAATTTTTTAAATAACTGAATATGTTATTTATATAAGTTATTTGTTGTCTGTTGAGATAGTATGCATACTTGAAACCATCAAAACACCTGAAAAATGATTTAAAAAATGGAAACTTCTTACTAACCTGGACCCCAAAAGTGCTAAAAGTCCAAGATATATTCAAAAGAAAAAGAAAAATTAGTAAACATCATTTAAAATAAGAATGATTCAAAATCAAAATACGATAATTATCTTCGAGAATTGCCGACGTGGATTAAGAAATCTTCAATTCAAATCATCTTACCGTGCTGAAAATGAACCAAAAATACATATGAGAACATAAAAAGGGTAGTAGATATATTATTTTATGATATGGAAGTCTTACCTGCATAGATATTCGCGAAATTCCTTGCTTTTACGTGGTCTAAACCACGTCTCAAAAGTCTTGCCGCCATTTATAATTGTGAAATACGGGACTAATTTTGACCAGGAAGGGGAGGAATGGTAGTTTTTTTGCTTTATTGTGGCGAATTTTAACTTGGGAGGGTAGCGGTGGGGTTATTTGCTTCTTTAATTTTGCATCAATTTTCAAAATTTTTTCAATTTCTAAATGAGTATTATGGACATTTTAGACCTAAGATATTACATTTTAATTAAAAAACAAACTTTAGCGTGATCTTTTAAAATCGCGTGATAAACTAGTACTAGTACTAGTAGTAGTAAGAGCTCTTTCCTTTCTACGCACCAAAAAATTCGGTTGGTATTCCTGTGTTTTTAGGATGACGGTTGGTACGGAAAAACTACTTCCGGGTCCAAAACTAAAAGCAGTTTTATAAAGTTTTTCTTGCATTTTCTTCATGACAGCTTTTGTTTTTGGTCAAAAGCTTAGCTGTTTCAGGTTAAATCATCGAGAACACTCTTCGCTTTATTTTTAGTGGTTTTTGTGAGCGGTTGGACCCGGAAATACGTCACAACTTTAAGACAGTTCTCATGATGCCCGGGCCATTAGTAACTGGTACTCCTCGCAATGTTTATTCGCACGCGAGAATATTATTTTTAAGAGCGTTTTTACCAAAAATATATCGATTATATTTGCTCAAAAGCCTTGCCAATCTAAGCCATTCCTTCAAGTGAAAGATTTTCCGGTTATACAGCTTCAAGCCTCACATTCTAATGCACTAGTCCAAAACATGGCCCCCGGTTGTTTTTCAGAGCTTCTTCTAAGTCCATAACTCTGACATCTACGCGCCAAGATCCGTTAAAATTGAATATAAAGCTTTAAAGATGGATATCAGTCGTTCTGGCAGAAGCGAACATGAGTGATTGCTCAGAATTTTTGGCTCTCCATCAATGCCGCAAGTAGAAGTTCAAAATCCTCCTAAACTTAGTGGAAAAGCTTGGGGAAGAATCAGAAAATTCGTTCTCTGCAAAACACGTTTTCCAAGGAGCATATATTTTATAGTTGGCAATGAATTTTGCGAACGCTTTTCTTACTATGGTATGAAGGCGATCTTGTTCATGTATCTCACGAGGGTACTGAAATTTTCCAATAATACTGGAACGGCTGTGTTTCATACTTTTTCGATGTTATGTTATTTTACCCCATTGTTTGGAGCCATGTTGGCTGATGGATGGATTGGAAAGTATAGGTGAGTGAGTCATTTATGTACGTAAATGTAAGTCCCGTGCGTGGAGGGGAGGAGGGTTGCAGGGCAAGTGTTGGGGATTTGGAAAAAATGATAAGAAAATTCAAATGTCTTAGGGCGGGGAAGCGGTTACTGATCAAATTGCACTAAATAACCCCATGAATTGTCAACCCAGGGACACATGTTTGCTCTTAAATCCCCACCTCTTCCCCGCGTTATACCCCACTCCCCCCTGGGCTGGGGTCTAACCGTTGATAAGCGCATTTGCTTAGGAAAATGTTTTACACCTCAGACCATGTGTAATTCCTTTGAGAATAAGATTCTTTGTTTTCTGTGCTATTTATATTCATGTGTCTTCTCATACACAACCGTTAAACAAAGAAATGATATTCAAGGACTATTAAGACATGTGGTCTGGAATGGGAAAACATTACAATAAGCTAAAAAGTTCTAATTACTGTCAATATTTGAGCCTGGGGGGGGGGGTACTCCCCTATATTCGCTATACGGGTACGTGCCACCAAACAGGGTATGGTTTTCAGCGATTCTACTCTGGAAAAGGGTATTTAAATTCTGGATCACCCTGGCACAGGGTATATGAAATCACGCTCCCTCCTCTGGAACAGGGTATCCATTTTTTTCCGCAATAATATAAAATACCTCTACTCTAACAGATTATAATTTTCCCTCCTCCCATCCCACCATCTTCAAGTCCAAGCATCCCAGCGATTTTGCTTCCTCAGAACAGGGTATGATTTCAGGGTGATTTTTAAAACTCTGGATCACAGGGTCAGAGGGTGCAATGGCCAGTGGCACTCTCTATCTACCCTAAATGTGCAAGAGTGTACCCGCCCCCACATTATTTTTAGTAGTCATCTTGGACTGTGGTGTTATATGTGAATTT
>WHPX01001151.1:0-94896 GCA_011057435.1 Actinia equina | reverse complement strand
AATATCCCCCCCCCCCCCCCTGGAGTGGCTCCATGTTGTGTGAGGAGAGGATCGACCGGGGTTGAAGACAACTGTGAAACTTCATTCATGGACACAAGAATCAAAAGGTGATAGAAGTCATGAGAAGGATAAGAGTATTAGGGAGATGGATACAGGAGAATTACGATACAACTGAGGCCTGGAGGAGAGAGAGAGAGGTGAACTTTGTCGCGCTATGGAGTCGTTACGCTCGGACCTGACCAAGATTTGGACGTGGAACAGATAATGCACTGCGTAGAGGTTGCACATAACGAAGTACAGGTCATTTGTTCGATAGGAAAGTCTGAGGGTGTCTCACGGGGGTATTGCTTTCTTTCTTTCTTTTGCTGGGTGCTTTGGCATCTCTTGCTGTGTGCTTCAGATGCGTTGCTTGCTTGCTTGCTGACTTGCTTGCTTGCTGCTTGCTTGCGTGCTTGCTTGCTTGCTTGCTTGCTTGCTTGTTGCTTGCTTGCTGGATTCTGCTTGCTTGCTTGCTGCTTGCTTGATTGGGTTGCCTTCTTGCTTTCTGCTTGCTTGCTGCTGCTGCGCTTGCTTGCTTGCCTTATCGAGCTGCTTGAGCTTCCTAAGATATGTCGAGTAACACCTTCCTCATTCTATTCTTATATTTCTCCTTCGTTGCCCTTACTTTTGCCCATCACGTACTTTGTTCTCCCAGTTTGCGTTGATAATTTGTCAGTTGAGTCGTCTGGCTCACCAACTTTTCACTTATAGGGATGTATTTCGATAATGACCGGTGTTATTTGTTTTCAAATGTACACAGGAATACTTAATAAGGGCAATCACAGACGTGGTGGACTATCTTTTCAGTCTTGGAACGATATTGAAGAAATCTTCACATATCAAAATAAGCTAAGTATAAACGAAATCAAAATAACTTACGAATGGAACTGTAAAATTTCAAATGGTTCGCGGTAAAAACCTGTCCACTTAAATGTTAATACTGACTTATAGACTTAGAAAAGATGCCACGGTTGTCCTAGAGCAGTTCAAACCCACGTAGAGAGTGAAAACACTAAACTGTCACCAGAAGAGGAAGCTATGCTTGAACGCGTATTATGCAACGTTGGCAGGACCGCGTTGGAATCAGCGGCATCCAGATTTTACGCTCTTCGAAGACTATGACAAGGTGCATAATGGGACCGTGTCACGTGGGCAGTGTCACGAGTACAGTGAGCTTGATCTTGGCGGGCTTGTGAGTAGAAGGGGGGAAAGTTTTTTTTCGGGGAAGGGAGTTCTATACCAGAAATTTGACGCATTACGGTCTCAACACGACTTCAATTACATCCGTTTTGTGATATGATAAATGATTATGCAAACTTTGAATATGGAATGCCCTACCAGAAAAACGTACCGCTTGTTTTTTTCTTTTTTAATTTTTGTCAAAACGGTGTCATAAATTTATGTATGCGTAAAAAACTACAGGGTAATTCAATTGTCTAAAGGATACTGGAGAATAAAAATTCATTCTTATTTAATCAAGACTCCTTTCAAACTTAAGTGGTACCCAGATTTGATAAACTCGGATTCGATGCGTTGTAATGTACAGGTTAGATGTTCTGCAGTGTCTACTTAGCGTGGTGAATTATATTTCCTGGGATAGAGTGTACCACCCACCACCAGCAGATTACGCAAATTACACCCACCGGCCATTACCAGCAACCACCAACCACAATTACTCAATTACCACCAAACTATGATCTTCACAACCACCACCCAACTAGTCATTAACCTGCAATTTTCTGATATATCAATATATTGTGGAATCTTACAACAAATTCTTGGCGGGAACGTTGCCACAGATACCTTGAATCCTGCACGGCAGTGCACCAGAAGTCATTCATCCCAAGAGAATTTCACACCGTAGCTCCATTAAAGACATCTCGGAAATAACACAGGGATCCGAAAAATGCCGATAAACTCAACAATATGTGTGTGGACTAAAATAGCTTTTGATCTCGACGTGATTTTGATCCAGTAGAGAGATAAAGCAACAAGTATCGGGCAACCAGCACAAGCGGGTAAACATGCTTTTGGCATGAATGTATCGTAGAATTGCATTATTTATGAAAAGAAGAGATTTTCTAACACCTGTACAAAGAAAGATAAGATAAAGAGAGAAGTCTGCCTTTCCGATTCAAAATAGACCAGTTTCGGAATTCCAAATGACCGCTGAGTACAGAATCATTTGCACAGGGTTTAGACTCGTATCAGTGTTAAATGTCAACAAATACCAACAGAAAAGTAAAGAATGCCCACAACTTTAACAATACAAACATTTGAAACTCGACGGACTTACCGGACCACGGAATATTCTGCACAAACTCGAGGGAACCCTGTGACAAATGGCGTCTGTAAGCAAGGGAACACGCGGTAATTGGGAATTCGAAAAGGGGGTCATTCGCAGCTAAGAGCTAACCGAGAAGACACTAAGTAGTATTATATGGTAGAGCACGGATAGAAATGACTTGCACGCTTTAACCGTGAACCGAGTATAGTGGTGGTAGTGTTGGATGGTTTTAATAGTCCGAATATTGTTGGTCTCAGTTCGACGAAGCATCGGCATTCGTTACACAAACCAATCTTGTCAGGCCACATCAGCCACGTTCAGCGAGAAACACTCTGGTGAACGATCACATTTCCAACAACACTGAAGAATGTTTGGCACTGCAATGGCTTGAATGATGTTCCCATCGAGTTTGAAGAACGGCATTTTACTGAAAGAAGATCCTTCCGAAAAATCACAAAACGAAACGAGTAAAATGATGAAAACTTGAGAACTGCAAAAACTCATTGTAGAGTACTTCAAGTAAATTCACAGCTTGCTTCAACAATACAACACTTTTTCTTCAAAGAAATATCCTAATTGTCCTTAGACCCAACGTAATCTGAAGATCAGGGACTCTAGGAAAAAGCTATGATATATAAATATAAAAAACGCAAGGAATACAAAGAAATTGCGGAAATCGGGTTATTACTGAGACTCAGGTCAGTTCAATGGATCCACTTCAATATAATATTGTACCGTCGGTTACTTAAGTTAACAAATCAGGCAACTGATCTGATGATGTTTATACTGATGATGATGAAGATCTGATGATGATTATACTGATGATGATGATGATTACGATGATCTGATGATGATCTGATGATGATCCTGATACAACGGCCATTTTGAATTATAGCCCAAAGCTGATAATTTGAAGTCTTGGTGTTTCGTATATTGTTACTACTACAGCAATTCAATTGTTTTTTAGGTGTATTTATCATTAAAAGCGTAAAGATATATAAAAAGACACCCTGACAGCCGTGCAGGGAATATATTTTGCAATAGAGAGTTTTAGATTGACTTTTTTTCTCCCCGCAAACGGCAAACGCGACCACGTTTTCATCGTTTTCCTGTATTTTACTTTACCTTTTACAAACCTTCTCACCAAAGACAAATATTCTTTTGTTTTTCTACTACTTGGACTTTTTTGCGACTCTTTTTAAGCTATTTGGAATAATTTTAAATGGTCAACTGACGTTTCACGTTTGTCGTGAACGTAAATCTAAAACTCTCTAATAATTATCCCTCAGCATCCTATAATGTCTTTAGTTAAAACAATCGAATTCAAAATGGCCGCCGTATCGGTATGATGGTCTATTCCGATAGACAAGATAAACAGTTAATAATAGATTAAAGGAAAACGAGCGAACCATGTTATTTCAGTTTTAACTTACACAAGTAACTATCCTTTGTAAATACGCTGAAATTCTGTCACAAGATGATGATATCGATTAGATAATAATCACGGATTAACGAAAACAAGCGAAGCATAACTTTTTTTTTTTTTTCTTCTTTCTAGAAGGATCTAAAATTATGATCTCATTACATTGGCGGTCCACTTATGGGTCAACATTGAAAGGAATCTAAAACCATTTCAAGTCTTTAAAAAAAGCATAAATATAAATCTTTCCAAATTACATTAGCTTAATGTTTGATATACGGTAGTATATATTCTAGGCGCAGACGTCAATGGTTTATATTTTTTAGCCAAACAATCCAAACACTAAACATCAGCACAACTTGTTCCACCATTATCATACTCGGGAATTATTTCTAAGGTCTTCTGTGTACCAGATGCGATTATTCCTGACCAGCGGTTATCACCAAAGGCTGGTAAAGTTTTCAAAAATGAGCTCTTGAGAACTTGATGTGAAGCCAGGTAATACTGTAGCGTGAATATTGAGGAGCGCCATCTTGCGGCCGGATTCTTTGATTTGTGCTGTCGGTGATGATGGTCCAAAGTTTGTCACTATCTTTTCGACAACCCCAGTTATCTCTTCCTTATCCTTCTCCTTATGACACGTCACCATATCCAGAGAGATGGATCCGCTGAGTTTATGGGACTGCGGTTCCATTATTTTCATGTAAAAACTTCCATACAGAATCGTTGCGAGCTCCCAAAGCACACCAGGACTGGCGTTGATCTTCAGCCATTCGTCTTAAGAATATCAGAATAAGAAGCGGTTTCAGTTTTTGTGTGAAGAAATTTTAAAAAATCATGGACATTTTGCGACATCTTAATTAGAAACAAATTTTTGGGCACTCTGCAGAAATGCTATCCTGCGTACAAGGTGACGACACTTGGCACATTTTCAAATGGAAAAGTACCGAATCCGTGTGCAGAGGTGTTTCGTAAGTGACGGACCATTAAATTTTTTAATCTGGAGAAGCACGATTTTCGAAGTGCTCGCATTCCCCCCAAACTACAAAGTTGCAAGATATTTTCTTAACATTTTATGTCCTTGCATGATATTTTTTATACGCATCTTCACCTTTCAAATATTCAAACTGCAAGTAGTTCTTTGCAGAATCAAATTTAGTTATGCATGCGTACAACCTCAAACTATGTCTCTATGTCTGTAACACCACGTATTGAGGAAACAACAGCGGTATATAACGTTAGTTTTGAGGCAACTCAAAACGCGGTTCTGTACACAAATCAAGCTTCTGTACTTTCACTGTCATGCAATGTTCACTATGCTAAAAATACTGTTATCTAATACTATACTTTCACGCACCACTATAGTAGATAACAGCCTTATATATGACCACTTTCCTTGAAAAGGACAAAATGTTTTCGCCGCGTAAGATTAATATGCGATCGGACCGGTTGATACCGGAGAATCTAGACCAGTCCCGCGATGCGGTCTATCCAATCAGATTGCTCGATTGCTAGTGTCAGGCTCTAAGATTCACGGTCATAAATAGATCTTTAATATAAATCAAGAGAAAATGAACTAGTTCATATCTTTTGTATTAATATAATAATATGAATCACAGTTAATGATTTGGACTAACATGTTTGGGCTGTGTCACATGTACATCACAGATGTGACCGGAATTCCTGCTGGCAGAGACACCGGAAGTCATCGAGCTTCGTTTTGGCAAGTACCTCCATTCAAAACATCTCGTTGTCTCGCACTTATTCTAAAATAGTCAATTTCAAACAAGTGAAAAACAGAACTAAAGATTATTTCGTTGTCTTTCGTGAACAAGTTTGCAAACAAAGTCTCAGAATTAACTGCCGCTTAGTTTTAGTAAGAATATAACGAGAGCAAAATTGCTTTTTTAAATCTTATTGGGTATGAAATAACAAGTTGTACGATTTACAGCAAATTTGTTGGTTGTCCTTCTAAGTGGTACAGTCTGTAAAACAGTACCCTCTAGAAAGATGGGGGTACATTTCACCAAAAATACTATGATTACAAAGGGTAAGTCGTAAACTCCTTTCAACTTTGAGATCTTTGAGACATAATTTAATGCTTATAACATATATGATAACGTGTGATTACTCACCTTGAACCGAGTATAGTGATGGTAGTGTGGGATGGTTTCAATAGTCCAGAATATTTGTTGGTCTCAGTTCGGAGCATCTGACATTCGTACAAACCATCTTTGTCAGGCACATCAGCCACGTTCAGCGAGAAGCACTCTGATAAACGATCACCTTTCCAACAACACTGAAGAATGTTTGGCACTGCAATGGCTTGAATGATGTTCCCATCGAGCTTGTGGAACGGCATTTACTGAAGGAAGATCCTTCCGAAAAATCACAAAACGAAACGAGTAAAATGATGAAAACTTGAGAACTGCAAAAACTCATTGTAGAGTACTTCAAGTAAATTCACAGCTTGCTTCAACAATACAACACTTTTCTTTAAAGAAATATTCCTAATTTTCCTTAGACCCAACGTAATCTGAAGATCAGGGACTCTAGGAAAAAGCTATGATATATAAATAAATTGAAATCGGGTTATTACTGAGACTCAGGTCAGTTCAATGGATCCACTTCATATAATATTGTAACCGTCGGTTACTCAAGTTAACAAATAAGGCAACTGATAAAGGACAATAACTGAAGAAGAAAAATGAAAGTAATTAATATGTCAGCAGGGAATCTAATTTTCTCCTGGTTGCATATTAGTAATTAATACGTACATCCTGGGTCTGTTATGTAAATAAAGATGATGCACAACTGCTTCTGATACGGTTGTCTTTGACTTAAAATATGATAGCTTCTAAGATTTTTCGAATCTCGAATCTTCTTTATTCTACATCGAATTATATAATAGATTTTCACGAATGCGCGCCTCTGATTGGCTGAAGAGCTATGTTTTATCAGAGTATAGAAACATAGATATGGACGTCAAAACCATGTTTTCTATACAAAATTAAGAGGCTGTCTCTGTAAGAACCTCATAACCATTTTGGGTGGGAAAAAAAACCAGATTTCTTTCAAACTTTGTGTGTGAGTGTGCCCTTCAAAGGTTATTTCCAAAACACATTTTGTTTTGTGTCTCGGCGCTTTTTTGCAAAGTTTTCAAGTGGGGTCCACTTGGGGGCCAAAATTAGTGATTTTGACTACTTCTCATTCATGAATTTGGGCGATGTTTAAAAATTCGTAATTCCATAGCAAATCATCACAACACTAAATCCTTCCATTTTATAGTAGATATATATCTTATGCAAAGATAAGTAGCCTTAAAGTTAAATATGAACTTATTTATATCTAGATATTTTAATTTTACCGACCATCGATAATCGACTTTGGCCAGTTGGCTAACATATGGCTTAGGAAAAAAAATCAAAACTCAAAAGTTGACTTCGTAGAACTATAATATTTGAGTACTGCAGAGATAAAAGGTAGTTCTTACAGAAATTAAAATAATATTTTGCGGCCAGCAGGTTTTGAGAAGTGAACAGGTCGACAAACGTTCAGTATTTTTGCGATTTAATATGTTACGTCAAAAAGGGTGCAAATAGTTTTGAAAGCGATTTATCTTTAAATGTATATAAATTCCACTGTTTAAACTATCTAATATATTTTAAAAACATTTTAACCACACCAAATTGTAAAAAACGGTTTTTAGAAAACAGTATTAGAATCGAAAGACTGATATCACAACATGCCTTAACTGTAAGGTAAAATGCTGTATACTGTCATAAATACAACGATAAGTTCACTCGAAATAAATAACTGCAAATTATTTGCACGAAGCACAAACATCAATCGATGAACAAATCACAAGATTATTTGTTCATATTTTGCCTACAACCAAAACGAAATCCAATAATCTAAATAAACATGCCTTTGAAAACGAGTCATCATCTGCAGTTCGATACAACTGTCATGTTGATACATTTAGGCCCAGAAGTATCCATTTTAGTCTTCAATTTTGTCCTCAATGAAGTCTTTGAATATAGTAACATACTAAAACATTATTCTTGTAACTTTATCGAGGATATTAGTTTAAAAAAACTGCCTTGTTATTTTCCTGAGTTCATCTTGTAGTTACTCTTTTTCAAGTAGTCTAGTAGTAAAAGCCGCTGACCAGCAAAATAGATTCAGCTGTCACACGTGGACCACAGGAAGCCCATTCTTTGTTTATTTATTTTTATCTCGAAGCCAGAACTGCCCAATACCATGTCTATGTTTTGGACAGATCCACCAACCAGTGACATCATTGTCATTAACTTAAAATTTTCCTGACCTGGCCAAGATAAGTTGATACTATGTCAAGTCTTCTCGTGAAAGATGGTACTTTAGAAGATGACCTTGAATATCATCTGTACATTCCCGTAGTTTTACAAGATTTGCCTTCCCTCTAGACTCTCCAAAATTTTTATCCGCATGGAAACAAAACACTCAACATATTCAAACTTTACTCTTCCGTACTGGTCCACGTGTGACAGCTGAATCTATTTTGCTGGTCAGAACAAAAGGTCAGAACAAAAGGTCTAATCTGGACCAATCAGATAGCCATATATGTCGCGTTTTTAGCAATTTTTTAGACAGACGCGCGCTCTTTTTGTAAACAAACCTTTTTTTTGTAATTTTACGCTATTTTTCTCGTAAAAATCTATTATATAAAGCGAATAGATCTATTTGTTAAATAAAGTTCTAGATTGAAGTTATGATGGTCGTTATAGTAATCTGATAATGGTAAAAATGATCTGAAGATGATGATGAGGACTATGCTGATGAAAGATGATGATGAATATACCGATAATGATGATGATCTCAGTGATGATGATTATACCGATGATGATGATGATCTGATGATGATTATACCGATGATGATCTGATGATGATTATACTGATGATGATGATGATCATCTGATGATGATCTATAATTATAATAAACATACTGGGAATAACGAGATCTGGTGTTTTTTGTAATGTTTATAGTCACTTCTACATCATTACATACATATACAGTCAAATTATTAGTTTTCTCTAAGATATCACAGTCACTAAACGATGAAATACTAATGGTGACATTGTGAACATAAACGTCAATGCATGCTGAAGTTAATAATTACATAAGTTAGTAAAATAATAGCAGTTATTATCATCAAGAACAAAAGGAATTTTCAGTAAAAAAACATCGTAATAAGAAACCAATAAGATAATCCATATATTTTCGCAACGATTAGAAAACATTACAGCACATTGTGAGTCACATAACCGGTGTGTTTACGCCTTCGCTTACGTATACAGTAGTTCTTTTTCTTTGTTTATCAGCAAAGCCGTGTGGAATTAAGCAGTTGAGTCCTTTGTAAGGTCCAAAGTCTGGATAAGATTTATAAGTTGTTTCGCTATTTGTATAGATAGATAGATTTTTCTCGATAAATGGTTCACGATAATTGGTTCTCGATAAATTGTTCACGATAAATTGGTCACTCTTCAATGTTCGCTCGTAAGGTGTTCTCTTATCATGTTCGCGGTCCAACCCGTTCCGAAAACGCTCGACATCTTTTAGTGTGGGTCTACCGCGAACGATGTGGGCGTTTGGTAGTGGTTGGAGCGCACAGACGACAGCAAAGTTAGAGGCATTACTTGCAAATTTCAGTACTCATTGGTTCTGCAAACGCACGTGCACACAGTGCCATACGTCAGACCTAGACCCTAAGCACATGCTCAGTTGATATAAGTGAAGTACGCATGCGTGTTTGACGACCCAGGCGTCCCTAACTAGCGTTAAGTGCGCATGCCTTCTTTTTGTAGACGAACATGGAAAATACGACCGAATAACAACGGGCGATTTATAACTCGTGCCTTCCTTCGGAAAGAAGCCCGAGTAATAATAGATTAACGAAAAGCGAGCGAGGCATAACTATCTTTTTTCCCCTTATTTCTAAAAGGATCTAAAATTATGATCTCATTACATTGGCGATCAGCTTATTGGGTCAAAATTGAAAGGAATCTAAAACCATTTCAAGTCTTAAACAAAAGCATAAATATAAGTCTTTCCAAATTACATTAGCTTAATGTTTGATATACGGTAGTATATATTCTAGGCGCAGACGTCAATGGTTTTATATTTTTTAGCCAAACAATCCAAACACATAAACATCAGCACAACTTGTTCCACCATTATCACTCTCGGAATCGTTTCTAAGGTCTTCTGTGTACCAGATGCGATATTCCTGACCAGTGGTTATCACCATGGGGCTAGTGAAGTTTTCAAAAATGAGCTCATGAGAACTTGAGGTGAAGCCAGGAATACTGTAGGTTAAATATTGAGGAGCGCCATCTTGCGGCAGGATTCTTTGATTTGTGCTGTCGGTGATGATGGTCCGAAGGTCGTAACCATTCTTTCGACAACCCCAGTTACTCTTTAGGTCATCACTCCCCTTATGACACGTCACATATCCAGAGAGATGGATCAGCTTGAGTTTAATGATTGCGGTTCCATTTATTTTCATGTAAAAACTTCCATAAGAATCGTTGCGAGCTCCAAAGCACACAGGACTGGCGTTGATCTTCAGCCATTCGTCTAAGAATATCAGAATAAGAAGCGGTTTCATTTTTTGTGTGAAGAAATTTTAAAAAATCATGGACATTTGCGACATCTTAATTAGCAGCAAATTTTTGGGCACTCTGCAGAAATGCTATCCTGCGTACAAGGTGACGACACTCGGCACATTTTCAAAATGAAAAGGTACCGAATCCGTGCAGAGGTTGTTTTGGTAAGGGACGGAGTATTTAATTCTTAATCTTGACGGGCACGAATTTTTGAAGAGATCGAATTTTCCCCCAACTACACAAGTTAAGAGATATTTTCTTAACAGATCATGTCCTTGCTCTATATCTTTTATGCGCATCTTCACCTATTAAATATTCAAACTGCAAGTAGTTCTCTGTAGAACTCAAACTTTAGTTATGCGTCGACTCAAATTGTGTTCCTATATTTGTTAACACCATGTTTTGAGGAAAGAACATTGGTTCTTTATGCCTCAGTGTCAAACGTTACGTTTTGAGGCAACTGTCATGCAATGTTCACTATGCTAAAAATACTGTTATCCAATACTACATTTACACGCACCACTATAGATAATAATATTAATATAATAATATGAATCACAGTTAATGAATTGACTAACATGTTTTGGGCTGTGTCACATGTACATCACAGATGTGACCCGTGAATTCCTGCTGGCAGAGACACCGGAAGTCATCGTAGCCTTCGTTTTGGCAAGTACCTCCATTCAAACATCTCGTTGTCTCGCACTCGTTCTAAAATAGTCATTTTCAAACAAAGTGAAAAACAGAACTGAAGATTATTTTTGTTGTCTTTCGTGAACAAGTTTGCAAAAAAAGTCTCAGAATTAACTGCGCTTAGTTTTAGTAAGAATATAACGAGAACAAACTGGCTTTTCTAAATCTTACTGGGGATGAAAGGAAAAGCTGTACAATTTAAAATTTGTTGGTTTGTCCTCCTAAGTGGTACATCCTGTAAAATAGTACCTTTTAGAGGGACGGCGGTACATTTCACTAAAAATACTGCAATTACGAATTATTAAGTCGTACACTCCTTTCAACTTTGAGATCATTGAGACATAATTTAATGCTTATAACATAAAGTGTGATTTCCTTTTTTTGAAACGATTTCTTCATGACATACTTACCTTGAATCGTGTATAGTGGTGGTAGTGTTGGTATTGTTTTAATAGTGCAGAATATTTGTTGGTCTCAGTTCGAAGCATCTGACATTCGTACAAACCATCTTTGTCAGGCACATCAGCCACGTTCAGCGAGAAACACTCTGGTAAACGATCACATTTCCAACAGCACTGAAGAATGTTTGGCACTGCAATGGCTTGAATGATGTTCCCATCGAGCTTGTAGAATGGCATTTTACTGAAAGATGATCCTTCAGATTGAGCATGTGAATTGGAAACTTTGGTAGTGATTAGAATAATAATTGCGGCTTGAAGAAGAAAAACATATCTGATTTGCGAAATTTCCGAATCATATTTGTCATATTGCAGAGTATTCGTTTTCCCCTGGTCTTTCTAAATCTTTCCTTCCTTTCACAGTTGTTCCATTCCTTTTTAAACTCACAATAAAAAGCTTCACAAGCCTCTAGCGGTTACAGGACCCTTCCGTGCATGGAGCAAAACTTCTTCTGGACGACGAAATACAAATGGGTAAGTTTAATAATTCGATAACTAAAGATATATTAGATATTGAATAAACTAGACGGCAAAATATCGATCAAATTAATATCAATAAAGTATGAAATTTATGTGAATTTAATCAATAACTGCCAAATAAATTCGACTTTAATTTAAAACTGTCTTATGGTTTCCTATCCAGTTGATTTGTCTGTCATCTAGTCAAGGGCAGTCAGAAAAATTAATAAACAAAAAAGATAAATATTTTATTTGATCTATGTTGAGTAACAGTATGAGACTCCTGAATTTTATAAAGTATGCGTGTGTGTCTTCAGTAGGATTGATTGATTGATTGAGTAAAGTGTTCTCAGTTAGAAATGAAATTCTAATTTATATATAGCAAATATTGACATTTTCCAATAAAAATTTTTATTATTTACATGAACCAGAAATAACAAATCAATCTAGTGTTAATATATTGGGCTGAAATGAGCCAAAATAACTAACATCAATGACAGCCGAACCTTAGTTTTGGATTATATGTCTTCTCATATAACTAACAAAGTTATAATGAGTATAGCGTCAATGATCACGTCACTGATATAACAGTTAAAAACGCATTACTGAAACTAACTACAAATCAATCTAGTTAGCTTACATCAATTACAGCGCCGAACCTTAGTTTCTTATTTACAGCAAGTCAACTTTTGGAATTTGTAAAAAGCTTTTTCTTTTATCAAGTCAACATACAACTTTAATAAGTAACGTCAATAATTACTGATGTAGTAGTTAAAAACTGATTACTGAAGTAAGACGAATAAATTTAGACACCTGCACTCCTGATCGATAATCCTTGATGAAGTTCTTCTCGGGTTACCTGTGTTATTAAGTCGAGCCATGTGTTCAAGTTCGTTCTCAATGTCTACTCTTCTACATGATTGTAAAGGAAGCCCATGTCGTGTATTAATATCTTTATCCCTAATACATCACATTCACACAATAACGACATTACATGTACACATACATGTATACGTCGGTACATGACGTTCCTTCGTTGTTGTCGTCGCTAGACTCCTTGAGATCCTGCCCAAACCAGATGCGATACTCTTGACCAGCGATAACTTCCATCGGTGTTGTGAAATTTTTAAAGATAAGCTCAGAAGACTTCGGATGTAAGCCAGGAATGCGATATCTCAATTCTTCAACATTCACAATGAATTTATCTTGCGGAAGAATCTTTTGATCTTCGTTGTTGGTCATGATAGTATTCAGGAATTCTTGCACTTCATCGCTTCGTCCACATCCCCAGTTACTTCGTCTTGAATCATCATCGTTAATGCATGACACATATCCAGATCGATGGACCAGCTTCACTGTGGTGACTGTACCATTTTCTTTGATGTAGAAACTACCATATTCTGATTTTTGAGCTCCAAAGCAGACGGGGCTGGTGTTGATCTTCAGCCATTTGTCTGTCAAAGAAAACACACAGTAAAGCTCGAGTGCCTTACATGATATGCAAGATTAACATAAAAGTGACACATTTTGATGCAAATATGCATGTCTGGTAAAAACATTTACACATTCTTTACTTGAAAACAACTTACATATTTTGATGCGAATGTCGCACAGATTACCCGTAAATCCTTTTGGGCAGTTGCACCGGAAGTCATTGAGCCCAAGGCTTTCACACGTACCTCCATTGAGACATCTCGATAGAACACATTGGTGCTGGAATAGAAAAAAAATGTTGTGGAGGTTATAGATCCTTACAGTTATTACAGGTTATACTATTTGTAACTTTCATGATCAAAGACATGAGGTCGTCGTTTAACACCAAGTTTTCGCAAGTATTTCCATTCAAACATGTCGTTGTCTCGCATTTGTTCTAAAATTGTCAATTTTAAACAAAGTGAAAAACAGAACTGAAGATTAATTTTGTTGTCTTTCGGGAACAAAGAAAAAAATAAATAAATGTGCTTAGTTTAAGTAAGAATATAAAGAGAGCAAATTGGCTTTTTTAAATGTTACTGGGGATGAAATAACAAGTTTTACTATTAACAGCAAATTGTTGGTTTGTCCTTCTAAGTGGTACAGTCGGTAAATACCAAAAATACTACAATTACAAAAGGGTAAGTCGTAAACTTCTTTCAACTTTGTGATCATTGAGACATAATTTAATGCTTATAACATAAATAAAGTTTGATATCCTTTTTTTGAAACGATTTCTTCATGACATACTTACCTTGAATCGTGTATAGTGATGGCAGTGCTGGGATGGTTTTAATAGTGCAGAATATTTGTTGGTCTCAGTTCGGAGCATTTGACATTCGTACAAACCATTTTTGTGAGGCACATCAGCCACGTTCAGCGAGAAACACTCTGGTAAACGATCACATTTCCAACAACACTGAAGAATGTTTGGCACTGCAATGGCTTGAATGATATTCCCATCGAGCTTGAAGAACGGCATTTTGCTGAAAGATGATCCTTCGGATTGAGCATGTGAATTGGAAGCTTTGGTAACGACTAGTAGGAATAGAAGACCGAACATTGGTAGTATTTTTTCGATGTTTCGGCTTAGAACCGCTCGCACTACTTTCAAGTTCAAGTCTTCAAGCTACAAATGAATAGAACCTCCCTCTATAAACTAGAAAACTGAAAATAACAGTCGGCATCTTTGTGTTTGCTTATCGTTAATTGAAAACCAAGTGCAGAAGATGAAAAGGCGATAACATGAATCACACAGCATCTCGCGTCTTGTAATGAATAGACAGTGCAGTCAACTTGTCTAGCTCATATCATCAATCTAATATATCTTTTACAAGTGAGAGGTTTTCAGTGTCCCATGTTGTTAGTCAGTCTCAGCGTGTGTTTCTGTATTTATTATATTAATTTTTTTATTTTTTATTTTTTGCCGTGTGACCATTTTATAAGATTTCCTTCATTCTGTTATGCAGTCTCAGAGCTATTGTATTCTTGACAACAGGGTTTTTCTTTTGCAGTGTACAATTTTATTATTGAGTCTTAATTTGTATTTGAGAATCTATTGTAATCTTGGTAAGAGATATCTTTCTGTAGAGTTTTGATGATAGATTTGTTTCATTTGTTATTTCCAAAATATACTCTAGTCTAACTGGTAACCTTTGTTATTCAGGGATTGTTTAACTTGAGTAACTGTTTATAGCTAAATTCAGCCAACCCAAAATTAAATTTGATTCTACCCAGCTGAGGTGACCTTCGGAACAAATTCAAGGTCAACAAATCAGAATCACTAAAAACGACATTAAAACAACAAACAGAAAGAGCACTGGCGCGCGCTAGATGACGCCCTGCAGTAGGGTAAGGTAAATTTAAACTGCATCCGGTTTCTAAAAATAGCCCAACCGGGAATTTACATGGCGTGCGCCTTGTTAAGAAGTTTCCCTCTCTTATTTATGCTTTCTTAGTTGTAGTCAAAAATATTTGACCCATAATCCCTTTCGGGGAACGCAGTCAACCCAGGACGGGAACTCTGATGGGAATTTCCCTTTGCCAGATTAGCAGAATGAAAAAAAGAAATCAAAGGCTGATATCGACTTTGATAAACATTAATTAAACTAACAGTGAAAAAATTTAGGAGACTTTGAAACACCGATATTTTTGTTTGGACTAATGCATGTTCGAGCCGATGTTCTGATAAGTAAGATTGTATAGTTCCAGGTGATGCTAAGTGACAGACATATGACATAGAAGGGTAGTTTTGTGTGGAGGTTATGAAAGAGTAGCTTCGTAGAATAACAAATAGCTTGTAGACTGAATGTCTCCCCAAATACAGCACAATATTTGAAGACATCACTTTTGGGACTTCTCATGCAAATCATGAATATACATTTATCAAGACATAAGGGCTTTGCATGTCAGGCCCTCGCCTTTTAGGATTATTAGGGATTTTTTATCATAAATAATTGAAAATTAGTGACCAACAAATTTCCTTTTGCTTAGTTGTGAATCTTCGTATACACCGGTGCTCGTGATCAAACACGCGCATTCGCAGTAGCCTGCGTAGCCGGCCCTCTTTTAGGCCGCAAAAGAGGGCCGGCTACGCAGGCTACATTCGCAGTGACTCGTATCAACAGAACTTGCGTTCCTTTTGGTCAGCTGATTATCCATAAGAAAAGAGTAACACTGGGGACAAGATTGGTATGCATATAATTGTTATGTAATTCAAACAATGACAAACTGGAACAAATGTAAATCACTGATTATTTATCATATATAGAGATTATCACATGTTAAGAGCTTGATATCGTTTTTTTTTTTCACGAGTTTTTCGTATATGATATCGCGAATGAGCGAGTCCTCGAGCGATGTCGACCCTAAATGTCTAATAATTTGCTTTATTTCAAATAAATGTGCAGCCAAAAGTAGAAAACAACAAAATATTAAGGAAAGATCACGGGAAATTTCTTTAGATACTTGAAATGTTTATGGAGTACGTTTCGATCCGTTACCACGGATCTTCTAAAGTGATCTGAATAGGATCACTGATCGAAAATTAACGTCGGAGTTAAATAATATTATCAAAAGCTCTAAGTCGGAGACAAACATTTCAAGTATTATTATGAATCCTGACGTCAATAATAGTATTTTAAAATTTTGTTTTGCTTTTTCCCTTTCCTCAGTTTATGCGTATACCTCTTCTTCAGATTCATCTAGTTCTCTTTGAAAGTCTAGTATAACAGTTTTGCATATCTTTCTTTGCATATATTGTGTTATTTTTTCGAAATAATCGTGATAAATGCCATAGACATTCCATTCTGTGATTTCAAACCGACTTAGCCAGCTTCTAGCAGCGAGTGCGCACTTCAGAACAATCCATACATGTACACATCGGTACACGACGTTCCTTCGTTGTTGTCTTCGGTAAAGTCCTTGAGATCATGTCCATACCAGATACGATACTCTTGACCAACATTAACTTCCATCGGTGTTGTAAAGTTCTTAAAGATCAGTTTAGGAGCCTCGGAAGCCGTACCTGGTATAACATATGACATATCTATATCACTTACGTTAGATTCGTCTCGAGGAAGAATCTTTTGGTCTTGGTCGTTGGTAATGATAGTCAATAAGCGGTCCAGTCTACCATCGTATGGTGCACATCCCCAGTTACTTCGGGCTGAAGTCGAGTCTGTAGTACATGCTACATATCCAGATCGATGGACCAGCTTGACGGTGATGACTGTTCCATTTTTTGTGATGTTAAAGTGACCAAACGCCGAGTCTTTAGCTCCAAACAGACAGGATCGGTGTTGATCTTCAGCCATTTGTCTGTGAATGATAACAAAACCGCACATCTAAGTCATGAGTGCTTAAACTCAACCGCATATTGTAATTAACAGGTGTAATAAACTTACACATTTTGATGCGAATGTTGCACAAATTACCCGTGAATCCTTGCGGGCAAAGGCACTGGAAGTCAATAAGCCCAAGGCTTTTACACGTTGCACCATTGAGACATCTCGAAATAACACAGAAATCCTGAAATAGAAAAATTTTTTTCTGAAAGTTTTTGATATTTAAATCAGTTATTCCAAGTAAACCACCCGCCATATAACTGTCAGCTAGATATCTTTTCTCTTTCAGTCACGGCAGATGTGCCCGCAAGTTTCGCACTGCTCGCTCTCACTCTCACTTTCAAATCTGCCATCATATTTGAGCAGAATTGATTCTTGGTTTTGATTTACCATCAGAGTGGTAAGCTAAATTACTTATAAAAATCTATCCCTTCCAGAATGGTCAAAAGCTACTGAACTATTCGAGACACCCTAATGTGAGATTTAGTCAACACTTTGAGTAATACTATCAGTGCGGGTGTTATTTGTTCTCTTACCGTGAATCGCGTATAGTGATGGTAGTGTTGGGATGGTTTTAATAGTCCAGAATATTTGTTGGTCTCAGTTCGGAGCATCTGACATTCGTACAAACCATTTTTGTGAGGCACATCAGCCACGTTCAGCGAGAAACACTCTGGTAAACGATCACATTTCCAACAACACTGAAGGATGTTTGGCACTGCAATGGCTTGAATGATGTTCCCATCAAGCTTGTGGAACGGTATTTTGCTGAAGGATGATCCTTCCGATTGAGCACGTGAATTGGAAGCTTTGGCAATGACTAGTAAGAATAGTAGACCGAACATTGGTGGAATATTACTGCTCAGAGCCATTTGCACTACTCTCCAGTTCAAGACTTTCAACACATGATGAGAGCCTTCCACCATAAACTAGAAAACATAATAACAGTCGGCATCTTTGCGTTCGCTCATTGTTAATTGAAAACCAACTGCAGAAGATGAAAAAAGCGATAACATGAAGCACACAGCATCTCGCTGCTCATAATGAGTGTTGTTTGACTTGAGCCCACTGCTTATTACAGATATACATCTTTTGTGAAATTCCCTACACCAACTGCTCAGCAGTCGACGAGAACTAAAATAAACTTAGTTGTGGATAAAAGGAAAAGGGATTGTTACTTAGATTACCAAACTAAACAAATGAGGTAATTCAGTTCCTGTTCCCAACTTTTGATAAAAAATTAATTAAATTTGTAGTAGGGTACATGTCAAGCACATTTCTTTCAATTGATATTTCAAATACAGAGAAAGAAGAAGGCAAGGCGATGGAATACAAACAACTCTTTTTCTTGAATGCAAATCATTTATTACAGGTGCATCTTGAGTTTTTTATTCACATTCGTGACTTACAATTAAGCTGTTTTCAAAAAAGGTAGGTGAAGGTTTTTTGCACAATGGGCAATGTGTATACCAACAGCGTGAGCCGAAAGGTCACAACAATATAGAATTTTCTCAGACTTTCTCTATCTGTTTTTCTTCCCGGCATAGTCTTCTTCTGTGCTGACATTATTTACGTATGAATATAATACAATCCAACATAAAACAAAACCTTCGAAACCTTTTTTAAAAATAGCCGTATACCACTCCGTACCTTGGATTTTACTGTCTACCTTTTATCATCAATCAGTTTTTAGAGAAAGTACAAGTCGTCGTTTGTTGCTATCTTCGCGTGTGGTCACTGAAATTTGCAGCTGTGTCATATTTTAGAATAAACTGATACTAGACTACGGCATGTTATAGCTTACTGGTCGTCAAGGCACTACAGCTGCAATCAACAATGACATGCATAATTCCGTGATTATTTGATCTAAGGCAAATTAATAAAGTCGAAAATTAATTAAAAGTCGTTAAACTGGTCGCCAAGATGCTACAGTATTCGGCAATAACGCTGATATTTGTTTAGAACAATCCGTACATGTAAACATCTGTACATGACGTTCCTTCGTTGTCGTTATCAAACTTCTTAAGGTCTCAGTCCAAACCAGATGCGATACTCTTGACCAGCGGAAGCTTTAGCAATGATTATGACGAAAATTAGACCTAACATTGTTGGTATTAGATCCTTCCGCAATACTCTCAAGTTCAACGCTTTACACATGATCAATAGAAACTTCCACCATCAACTAGAAAACCGAATACCAGTCACTGCTTTGTGTTTGCTTATTGTTAATTGAAAACCAACTGCAGAAGATGAAAAAGCGATAACATGGGATAACATGAGTCACACGGCACCTCGCTGCTTGTGATGAATATAGACAGTACAGTCACCTTGTGTAACTTATATAATGAATAGTGCCGTATGCGTGCGCTTGCCAATCCGTGACCATAATGTTTTCTATAATTTTGGTTGGGTTTTTTTTTCTTGCGCAATGTGTTGGTCTGACAGTGCAGTAGCCTTGGTCTTACTGTGTCCGTGCCGTGTTAATGCCTTGTTTCGGGTATATGTGATTGAATGGAGAGTAAATTCTTCGATGCACATATTTATTTATTTATTTATTTTTTACATGTACACCTTGAAATTTTTATTATTGACTTTTCAGTTACGATTAGCTTGTCGTTACATTGTCGTCATGCTTGTTTGTTGTACAAACAAATACTTTTGTTATAAGTTAGCTACGTTCAGTTGGTTTTAAAATACCAGTTAAACTCATCACTGGTAGATGAGCTTGGCGTTAGGTGCTTGTTCGGTGGGATGAGAGGGGCCTGGCGTATAAATTGCGGTAACCATGGCAACCCTGTCACAACTCACCGTGCACCTGTCACACTGATGGTCTGGTCAGTGGAATAAACAAATAGCGTTTAGTGGTTGCCAGAGGCTAGCGATAGCGAATATCGTAATGCAAACGATTCTTGGCGAATCTAAGGTCAAGCTAGCGTGATCACATGGATAGCGTGCGATCGAGTTGACCCATTAACAATAAATAGCGTTAATCGATATCGCGGTAATTACCGATCAAATAGCTCGGCGCTGCTGATGACAAAAGCTAATGCTAGCGTAATCACCAGTATAGCGTGTGATTGTAATAGCGTGTGTTTAGCGTATATAGGCGGCTAGTATGCAGTCAACAACAGCGGTTATCGTAGACTATTCGCTGCTACACAGATCGAGTCTAACTTTTCCTAAATTTCATTTAACCTCATTTAAAATAGCCGCCATGTTTGTGTCCTTTGACATGCATGGGCTACAAATCAACTATGCTAACAGAAATTTCAATCCCGGAGTCGAAGCACCGAATTATTCAAACAATCCATACATGTACACATCAGTGCATGAAGTTCCTCCATTGTTGGTTTCTCTGAAGTTCTTAAGGTCTTGCCCATACCAGATGCGATACTCTTGACCAGCGTTAACATCCATGGGCATGGTAAAGTTCTTGAAAATAAGCTCGGGAGACTTTGAAGTAAAACCAGAAATTTTGTAACTGAAATCGATAGTCACGAGCTCGTCTTGAGGGAGAATCTTTTGGTCTTTGTTGTCCGTTATGATAGTCATCATCCTGTCTTGGAATAAACTGTATGGTGCACATCCCCAGTTACTTTGACCGGAATGTTGATGGATATCACATACGACATATCCAGACTGATGGATTAGCTTAACTGTGGTAACTGCTCCATTACATGGGATTTTGAAAATCCCATATTCCGAGTTTTTAGCTCCGAAGCAGACAGGGCTGGAGTTGATCTTCAACCATTTGTCTGTATTCAACAGGAATTATTAAGATTAAATGAAATATTGAGATGAAAAACAGGATAAAGTACCTATATATCAGGATTGAATGCTCAATATACTCTCATCACACTTCCACCCCCATCCCCATCCCCACCACCCCCACCACCCCCACTGCCACCATCACCACCACAATTACTCATTACCACCACCGGCATCACCACCACCACCACCACCACCACCACCACAATTACTCATTGGCACCACCGGCATCACCACCACCACCACCACCACAATTACTCATTACCACCACCGGCATCACCAGCACCAGCACCAGCACCACCACAATTACTCATTAGCACCACCGGCATCACCAGCACCATAATTACTCATTATTAGCACCACCGGCATCACCAGCACCAGCACCAGCACCACCACAATTACTCATTAGCACCACCGGCATCACCAGCACCATAATTACTCATTATTAGCACCACCGGCATCACCAGCACCAGCACCAGCACCACCACAATTACTCATTAGCACCACCGGCATCACCAGCACCACCACCACAATTACTCATTACCACCACCGGCATCACCACCACCACCAGCACCACCACCACCACTACCACAATTACTCATTACCACCACCGGCATCACCAGCACCAGCACCAGCACAATTACTCATTACCACCACCGGCATCTACAGCACCGGCACCACCACCACCACCACCACAATTACTCATTACCACCACCGGCATCCCCAGCACCAGCACCACCACGATTACCCATTACCACCACCGGCATCACCAGCACCACCACCATGATCATCACCATCACCATCACCACCACCCCCACCATCATAGTCATCATCTCATTTTTCTTATATATTATAAAAACAAGTTACGTGGATCTTACACAATTTGACGGGAACGTTGCACAGATCACCCTTGAATCCTTGCGGGCAGTTGCACCGGAAGTCATTCATCCCAAGGCTTTCACACGTAGCTCCATTAAGACATCTCGAGTTAACACAGGGATCCTGAAAAAGAAGATAAAATCAACAATATTTCAGTGATACAATAGCTTTTGATCTCGAGTTGATTTTGATCCTAGTATAGAGATAAAGCCATAAAAAAGAGATAAAGATATAGAGATAAAGTATAGGCAAACCCGGCAGAAAGCGTTTAAACATGCTTTTGGCATTTATGGATCATAGTAATTGAATATTATATTGAAAGAAGAGATTTCTAACACTTGTACAATAGAAAGATAAGATAAAGAGAGAAGCCTGCCTTTTTCGTTTCAACTCGCAGTTAAAGAGCTAACCGAAATACCGGCCTGAATTATTATTATATGGTAGATTTCTTCTCAGGGACAACACTGATAGAAATGACTTGCACGCTTACCGTGAACCGAGTATAGTGGTGGTAGTGTTGGGATGGTTTTAATAGTGTAGAATATTTGTTGGTCTCAGTTCGGAGCATCTGACATTCGTACAAACCATCTTTGTCAGGCACATCAGCCACGTTCAGCGAGAAACACTCTGATAAACGATCACATTTCCAACAACACTGAAGAATGTTTGGCACTGCAATGGCTTGAATAATGTTTCCATCCAGCTTGTGGAACGGCATCTTACTGAAGAATGACCCTTCCGATTGAGCATGCGAGAATGCTATCATGTGTAAACTCGGAAGAAAAATCAAAGATATTATATTAAAGAGCATTTTGGAAAATGAAACAAAGGTAAGAGATGGATACGAATGGATGCAAAAGATGCAATATTTTTGTCAGAAACCCTCGCCTTTTAAGACCAGGTTCATATGACGTGAACTGGAAGTTCATAGACGGTCGTATATTTGGCAACGGTCTATCGTAAAGTAACGTCGACAACATTAACAACCCCAAATCAAAAAGAGAAGTCTGTTATGTTTTGGGTTCTATTTTCTTAGTGTCTCATGATAAGTGTCTCGTGAATTAAATCGGAAAGTTGAATAATTTAAATTTTCGCAATGTTAACATCATTTTCCTTTCAAGCTTTTGTGGACCTGTTCATTATTTTATGCTTGATTAAAAAAACTTGTCATCCACTAAATGAGTGCCGGGAAGTCATCTTAATTAAGGTTCAGGCGTATAAACATTAATCAATTGTTGTCAACTAACTTTGAAAATAAAAAAAAAACAAAAAAAAAAACAACTAATATACGACTAATATTTTATCAATATTGCCGTTGGTGTCGAAATTAGTGCTGATTTTTCTCACCACATCTGTGTACTCGAAACGAACAATAGTTTTAAATCTGTTTTATTTGTAGATTTTTTCCCACAGGGTCTTTGCTCTCTTCTTTTCCTTGAAATCCATAGTCTTTGCTTGTTACCAAAATTTAACCGAAAAAAATGCATTTGACGAGGCGGAAATATTTTATATTAATAGTATATAGTTATAATTTATTTGTTTATTTATTCATTGATAAAATTAATGTCCAATTGCATATTTTTCATCGTTGGCTCATTTCAATCAAGCTAATCACCTGAAAAGCTAAGCTAAGACCAGCAAGGATTATTGTAGAGAATATTTCAACTGTTTGATAACTAATGATGGAACACTCTAGTTTCGAGTTGTCTGTTGCACAATATTAGCCTCGATTTTGTTTAGAATATTCATTTGTTCCAGTGATTGCAACGTTATTTTTTTCATTTGGTGGCCTGGAAATCTATAATTTCAAGAGGAACTAGTGACACCTTAGTTTTGCAAATTTTCTCGATTCTGATTGGCCAACATTTTCTCTCAGATCAGCTAGATACTTCATACTTACTACTTGATGCAATTTCTAAATTTAAAAGACAAAAATGAAGAAATATCCACGATTCTTTTAGTCTGCTTTGCAGGATATGGATGTGGACCTGTTTAATGATATGGGATATGAAGGTCCGCTCTTATTGGCTGGTTCAGACAATAGCTCGTGCATAATGGCAACTAATTAGCAGCTCGGTTCAGACAGATTTTTTAAGTTCGCCTGTGCACTTTAGTATATGCATATTTGTTTTGTATTCGATAGTTTTAAAATAATTTCCAGTCATACCTCCCGTCTGTCGTTATTATTATCCTATCCTAAATAATGCTTGCAATACACACATAAACGTCAACATCAACTGTCCCTCCGCTGTTTTCTTCTCCGTTGTCTTGGAGATCAGGCCCATATCAAATGCGAAACTCCTGACCAGCGGTGACAATCATTGGAATAGCAAAGTTCTGGTACGAGAGTTCTGAAGACAAAGATGTGACCTGAGGAAGAGTGTACTCCAGGTGAAGCAAGTTGGTAATAAACTCATTCTGGGGAAGGATCCTTTGGTTAAGGTTGTTGGTGATGATAGTTAAGAGTTTGTCCGAATGGGATTGGTATGCAGCGCATCCCCAGAAGCTTCTTGATGATTGGTCGTTTACATCACACGTGAAAAATCCTGATAGGTGCACCAGCTTGAATGACGTCACTGCTGCTGGCTGTTTGACGTAGAATCGACCGAATGACGAGTTTCTGGTTCCAAAGCAGACAGGAGTTGGGTTTATTTTCGCCCATTTGCACGACGAAGATTTTGAAGAACCGGCAATCGCTATGTTTGATAAACAGAGATTAAAGAAAATATATTAATATACCTCAGTTTCGAATTATTTGCATGCTTCAAAATGAAAAAAATATTGCGAAAACACTGATTTATTTTTAGACTAGGACCCGATGCGCAAACACAATTTTCTCTAATAGTAAAAACTTACAGGTTTTTTCCTCGCACAGATGTCCCGTGAATCCTTGCGGGCATATGCACCGGAAGTCAAAACATCCATTGGATTCACACGTTCCTCCATTAAGACAGCTTACTCTTGTGCATTTGTCCTGTAATCAAAAGATCGTCATTTGAGCCACTTTTTAGGGAGCTGTATTAAGCATATACACCAAGTACGCAATGTTTTCATTGACATTGCATGTATTAGAGTGATTTTCATATGATCGTGAAAGAATAGGCAAACTAATAGTTAGTAGTAGACTCTAAACCAATGATTTTCTTTTGTTCTTTATCAACTATTACAAACTAAATGGTCTATTTTCTTTCACGGTCATATGAAAATCATTCTAATAGGCCTCTTTACCTTGGGCGTAATGCTTTCCTATTTCAGACCACGTATTATTCCCTAGAGTATCATCTCTTCGTTTAGCGGTTGCGAATGAGAAGTCACATGAATATGGATACTAAAACCAAAGGTCGTATTGTCGAGAGATTGACACGTGGTCTGAAATAGGAAAACGAGCCTCAAAACTTCGCCTTAAATCATAATTTAAACATAATATAATAATAAATGGCAAGAATGTAAAATATAATTTATATTAGCATAAACCTAGGCCTACTAGCATACTATCACAAATCCTGCGATCCGATTGGCTAATGTACTCAATATTTATCCTGTGATAGTTAACGAAAAACCAAGAAATTTCAAAAAAATTTTTAAAAATCGATTGTAAAAAAGACAGGACTGTAACGAGGAAAAAAATTTAGGTCTTGGACGGTAGAGATAAATTAAAAACTGACGGAAGAATTATATCAAATTTGACACGAAAAAGCGGCCGTCAGATTTCGTTGACATTTTCATGTGCAAACTTAAACATTGTCGTTCTCGTGACACACCACGGAATATCGCACTTGTCACTCGGTATTTAACACCGTCAAATGAAGATGAATGATGTGATCGTCAAACTCGATATCACCTGTTTCAATAAACGTTGTCGGTTAAAGATCTGTAATATGAAATCTGAGACGTCAAGAAACGCACTCTGTAAAATGCATGACCTTACAGTTAGAAATGTGATTTTTCGAACTTTAACGACAAGGTTTTTTAAACAGGTATATATTTTACAATGTATTAGTGGTGATTATTCATATCAGGAAGTAATTAAAAATTAATTGGTATACATTATGTTTATTACTGGAGTTAGTTCTCTTGCAGGTATCGAGAATAATACTCGGTTCTGGACTACCGCTACTTAAAGTGCACATGAACCCTTCGACAATACTTTCAGTACTGGTTCTGCATAAAGTAAATAGTTGAATGGTAAAATATTTCTTGATTTGAGCATCAGTACTGAAAGTATTGTCGAAGGGTTCATTTGCACTTTAATGATGCAATTAGGTTCTCGTTAATAATGGATCATTTTTCAGGAGTTTTTTAAAAATGTGCCTTAACGTTAAAGCAAGGAAGTTTAAGATTCTCGTTTACGACAAACGTGAACCGTCAGTTGACAATCAAAAAATACTTTAAAATTAGTGAAAAGGAATCGCAAAAATCTCCAAGTAGTAGATAAAGATAAAAATACGTGTCTTTGTCGAGAAGGTTTGCAAAAGGTAAAGTGAAATGTAGGGAAACGATGAAAACGTGGTCACGTTTGCCGTTTGCTGGAAGGAAGAACGGGATTTTTAATCAGCCTAATGTTTCGCCCCGAACGTTTTACAGAAGACTTTTTCTCGGGATTATTTCATTAGAAAAATAATTCAGTTTCAGTTTCGCAGTTTTATTGTATTCATTTTCAAGCCGAGTGCCGATTTTTTCACGGGATTACTTTACCAATCCTTTTCTTTGAAGCAGAATTTTAAAGTGTAGAAAACGTATAATACTCAAATGGCTTCTTTATACGAAGGTTGTGATTGGTTGATATAACGTCGCCTGATGGACTCATTCATGTCGACGATAAATTTTTGCACAGCGGACATTCGCTATTTTTCGTTTGTAACGTCTGAGGGTCTTACTTGGATTTCATCTTGATACCACATATTATATGCATTATATTATATGTATACGCACTGTCTATGCAATACTTACAACTAATCGAGTATAGTGGTGGTAGTGTTGGGATGGTTTTAATAGTGCAGAATATTTGTTGGTCTCAGTTCGGAGCATCTGACATTCGTACAAACCATTTTTGTCAGGCACAACAGCCACGTTCAGCGAGAAACACTCTGGTGAACGATCACATTTCCAACAACACTGAGGATTGTTTGGCACTGCAATGGCTTGAATGATGTTCCCATCGAGCTTGTGGAACGGCATTTTGCTGAAAGATGATCCTTCCGATTTCGCCTTCATTGAAGAAGTCAATAGAATAAAAAAAAGGTGAAGCAGAAACTTGATGAGATATTTTGATAAACCAGTCATGTTCTCTTCTGTTCTTCAAAAGCCTTATATATTTGATCGCTGTATATCTGATTTGTTCAAGTGATCAAATGAGTTAGACATAACCTTTCATATATGGCACTTAATCAGTTCTAAAAACTGATCTCCTGTAGTTTAATTGAAGTATAATAACAAGTGAGCACTTGTACTCTATATTCTAAGTTAAGGGTCCTCATTTAGGCATCAATATGCCATTAATCAATAGGTCTCTTTAGCTTGGACGTAATGTTTTTCCTATGTCAGAACATTTTTATCCTTACAAAATACAGACAATGATTTATAATCCATAGCATGTTATAATATGAAATTATCAAATGACCGCCCCTATGTGTAGAGTTGAATCGGTTCTTTTCTTTACAGGTTTTTGAACGTGCTGCAATCTCTTCGTGTTGTAATTTAAAGTGATTCGTGTGATGTGATTTGATGTGCAATGTGATGTGATGTGATTCGACTGTAAGGAAAAAAATAAGTGTTACAATATGAACGATGGTAAAGAAAAAAGCAGAAATGCAAAAACCTAGACTAAATGTTACTTACGAATTATCTCCTGCTTCCACAGATATCTTTATAGATAACTGAAAATGATTACAAAACGTGACCTACTAGGGGTCTCCCCCCAATCTCTCACGGGTGCGTAACAATAGCAATACCGTGTTTACTTATATTAGATTGCATCTATCTTAATTTACACTATAAAATCTATACATTATTACATTTATAAAAGTTAGCTTCGATAATGTTCTCGTGCATGTGGTGCTATCAAAATGTGTTTAAGCATAGCTTTTTTCTTCCCCTCCCCCCTAGGGATTGCTTGATGGTCCACTTGGTTTTGTTCAGTTGCGCCATAACTTGAAGGGATTGCTGCGTAATCTTCTTTTCTGGATCGTCTCCAGTGCATCCAGGCTGCATTGATTGAGACAAGGCAAATCAAGACCACGCACCACTGTCAGTATAAGAGAAGAGGTTAGTCTCTGGCTTTTTTTCGAAGTCGAATTGGATTAACTTAAAATTCACACCAATTTCAATTTCACCAAACATTAGTCTTAGATTGAAGTTTATGACGATGTACATTTCCGAGGAATTGCTGCAAGTTGCTGCAAATAAGAAAAGAGTTGCTGCAAATAAGAATAAAGTTGCTACAAATGAGAAACGAGTTGCTGCAAATAAGAATAGAGTTGCTGCAAATGAGAAACGAGTTGCTGCAAATAAGAATAGAGTTGCTGCAAATGAGAAACGAGTTGCTGCAAATAAGAATAGAGTTGCTGCAAATAAGAAACGAGTTGCTGCAAATAAGAATAGTTGTTGCAAATGAGAAACGAGTTGCTGCAAATAAGAATAAAGTTGCTACAAATGAGAAACGAGTTGCTGCAAATAAGAATAGAGTTGCTGCAAATGAGAAACGAGTTGCTGCAAATAAGAATAGAGTTGCTGCAAATAAGAAACAAGTTGCTGCAAATAAGAATAGTTGTTGCAAATGAGAAACGAGTTGCTGCAAATAAGAATAAAGTTGCTACAAATGAGAAACGAGTTGCTGCAAATAAGAATAATGTTGCTACAAATAAGAAACGAGTAGCTGCAAACAAGAATAGAGTTGCTGCAAATAAGAAACGAGTTGCTACAAATAAGAAACGAGTTGCTGCAAATAAGAATAGAGTTGCTGCAAATAAGAAACGAGTTGCTGCAAATAAGAAACGAGTTGCTGCAAATGAGAAACGAGGTGCTGCAAATAAGAAACGAGTTGCTGCAAATGAGAAACGAGTTGCTGCAAATTAGAAACGAATTGCTGCAAAAAAAACCCCAAAAAAACGAGTTGCTGAAAGTTAGACGAGTTGTTTCATGTTAAACGATAAGCCATGCAATAACGATTCTCAACAATCGTTTCGTATATATTCCGTGCCTAGGAAAGACAATCACGTCGAACTAAAGTCAGGCAGAGCAGAATATACTTAAATCGATTAGAATTAATTTTAGTTCCAGTTCTAGATTTCATCTGAATTGGAAATATACGATCGAGTGTCAAATTGCTCCCAAACGTAATCTACTATAGTTCTGATGATTAATACCTGCAATATAGCCATCATGAAGCTTTCTTTGTCAAGCTCATACCAGTGGAGGCCATCTTTGTCCTTCTCGCTGTTTACTCTATCGATGATCCACCAAATGATCAAACCCAGTGCTTCTAGCGGGGCGATATATCTACACGAAATAAACATGTATAGTAGATGAAATATGTAAGCGAGCAAGTATGTATGTAGGTAGGTATAGGTAGGTAGGTATATAGGTATAGGTAGGCATAGGTAGGTAGGTAGGTAGGTAGGTAGGTAGGTAGGTAGGTAGGAAGGTAGGGGTAGGTAGGTAGGTAGGTAGGCATATGTAGGTAGGAAGGCAAGTAGGTAGGGACGTAGGTACATGCTCTATTGCTGTTCTCCCTCTTTTCTTCCTACGTACTTTACAATAATTTGCCAGAGGAAAGGTAGATTCCAGTCATCATATCCAAACTGCAAATAACAAGACATTTTCTTCAAGTTATTTAAATGTTCCAAACTGGTTTATAACAAATTTCTACACTATGAATACAATGCCATTACGTCGTGTTATGAAAAGATAATAACAAAGAAGAATTTTCTACTACTTAAAGAAAGACTCACACACCTTATTGACGACGGTATCTCTGAAACGAGAAGCACCGTATCGTATTGGTATAGAAAGCGTCATCGAGCCCGCGATGATAAGAGCAAAACTCCATACAAAATCCTGGAACGACAAAAAACACCAAATCATCAGGTGTGGCACCAACATGGCGGAGCTGGAACCTATTGAAACTTCTAAGCAGACCTGACCTGATTGACGAGAATGTCCAGATCCAAGGCTGACGCCAGACCACCACAAAACATAACAGTAACGGAAATTGGAATGGCATATCTACGAGGAACTGCAGATAAAAGTAATGAGAGAGAAAAAATATACACAATTGGTGATGCTAAAATTCGTTTTCAATAGAACACGTTCTCAATAGGAATCGTTGTCGAGATGAAGTAGTTTTTGGTGGACGTCAATCAAGGCGTTTTTATGACATTCCGATGGCATGTGCTCTTGAAAACTTTACGTTTACCGACAATGTCATGGAAACACTTTGATTGACGTCCTCCAAAATATCATATTTTTGGGACGGATAATTGTACAATTCCGCGATGAACAATTAATTACCATTCGTAAAGTCTTTCCCTAGATCTGCTGCACGTTCGCTTCAGAAAGATTTATTTTTACCATTTATTATTATTTTTGTACAATCCATGCATGCTTTGCGTAACTCATTCTTACCTTCCATATCTTGTAAAGTGTGTACAGCAAGTTCTACAATAGAAATCAGAGAACTGAGACCAGCCAATGCCAGACAGATAAAAAACAAGGCACATAAATATGGTCCGGCAGCTCCAATACTGTTGTACAAAAGCGGCATCCTGTTAACATATCCAAGGTAAAAAGTGTAGTTATGTGCTACCTATGTCATATTATGGGAAAACAGATATAACAGAAATAGTTCCTGCACTCCTTCACCTTAAACAAGGCATAAACAAAGAAGGGCAGATAAAATAAGAAGTAAAAGCAAAATCTCGATGAGGAACAAAAACAAACAAACAAAAATATGGCAGCCATATTTGCGGTACCCAAAAGAAAGCTAAAAATGAGAATCTTTTTAAACATGGCAGCGCAATGTAACGCGCAAATGAATAAAGCCAGAAGTAAAAGCAAAAAAATCGATGATGAGAAACCAAAGATATATAGCAGTCTCAACGATGGTATTCAATAAGGAAGCCAATGAAAATATTTAATGAATGTCGCCAACATGGAAGCGCAAGAATATGGTATAATAAACAACATAATAATGTTTCGAACTCAAAGGATTTTAATTTCTTCCAAGTTAATATTTTTTGCATTGATTACGGTGATAGCTCAGTGTCATAATAGTCGTTAATCATTTTCTTGGCTTATTGCTATCTTCACTTTTTGCTAAAGAGGTTTGACCTGAGTATTTTGAAGATAAATAGGTTATCAGCTACTTAATCTTTGCTGCTTTCAAAGCTAATTTTGCTCCAATTTTATTTATCTTACCAAATGAATGTAAGGCCAGTGTTTGCCTTTCCATTATCTTTGAGTAGTTTTACGATCTCTTCTTTACTTTTTGGTGAGTCTCGGTTCATCTCCACCGAGAAAACGGTGGAAAATGTCGTGATACAACACAACAAACTAAAAAAAGAAGGGGAAAAAACCAGTAAAGGCTGCTTGTCGTCGTTCATATCAATCTGGTTCTCTTGTTCCGCAGACATGGCCCGTAGAGAAGATAAAAAAAAATAATATCAAGTGCAACGACGTTAGTATCAAGAGGATGGCGTTCGCACGCGCATCTTAATTTGACGGGCCACAAAACTGACTAAAAAAACATTTTCCAGAACGTTTTCAGCAACATTTATGTTCACAGAAACAGAGAGTATCACAAAAGAGGAGCAAGCGCGCACGGTAGGTTTGGCGCCAACAGCAAGAGAAACTTCAGTCATCAATATCATTGTCATCGGCTTAAGCCTTTAGTCGCATAGGCAGAGATCATGATTATCGCTGTGCCAACTTCCTTGTTGACCATTCCATCTTCCATACCTGATGAGTAACCTAAATGCTAGACCAATACTAGCTGAATCAGGATGTAGTTTTTCTGGCCATATCAATCTACTCACCTTATCAGGTTATTACAGGCAGGCAGTAGGGTTCCTATTTTGACGACACCGTTTTTCTTGGTCATGAATGTAGCATACGTTAGAAATAGACCAACGCCAGCTCCTACAGGACAAAAAGGATAGTGAAATATTTGACTTCTAGATATTGTAACCTCCGCATTTTCTCTCACTTTTCTTCAGCTCTATGGTTTCTGTCAAATGCTTTCCCTCTATTGAGTCACAAATCTCGACTTCGAGCGGTCCCACTTTCCCTCCAGACTCAGTAAAGTCAAGTGTTTTTGGATTCCTGTGGACGCGCGCGGAGATTTATATTACTCGGCTTCTCACTCGGCTCCAATCTCCGCGCGCGTCCACAGGAATTCAAAACACTTGTCTTCAATGAGTCTGAAGGGAAAAGTAGGACCGCTCGCAGTCTATCCCTAATCTCAATCAATTTTGTCAAGCACGATATATAACCATGATGGGAGTCTTCAAGTACCTGTATCCCATGCGTTTTGTGAGGCTGCATCAACCCAAAGTCTTGGTTCTTTGAATTCCTCTGCCAGGACCAAAATACAAAAATAAGGAATACAATTGAAACCCTAATGAACGAATATAGGTTTTATAAATTGATTTGTGACTTATTTGTGCGCGTGTTATCACTAACTGCCATTGATTCAATGCATGCGCTTACAGCTAAATACTATTCATATACTATTAAACGAATACGTTATATATATATACTAATGGATTTCACAGGAATTTTGTCTTCAATTACTAGATTAGTCTCCCCCACAGCCGCTTTCAGTGTCGTCACGCAACGTTTTCTCCCCTGAGTACTCAGGGGAGAAAACGTTGCGTGACGACACTGAAAGGAGCTGTGGGGGAGACAATTACTAGATGGGCTGGGATCTGATATTATGTAACATGAAACATCGGCCCACAAAGAACAATCTGTTATCAACTACTGGAGTTTGCGCAATACTTTATTTTTATCGTGCGTGCAATAGGAAACATTTTAACGTTACACGTTATGTTGTATTTTATTGCGTAAAATAGAAAGTGATATCAATGCTCACCCCAGTCTGGAGTAAATAGATATTTAATGCCATGTTCCGCATATTTCAAAGACAAAGCCCAGTAGAATGAAAACACAAGAATCGCCAGAAGAATAGGGATAATTATCTTGTTCACAAGTTCAATTGAAGACACTTCTCTGGAGATGCACAGACCAGCAAGCAAAATGCTCAGAAAATGACAAAATATCGGCCAACTGGAATCCTGTATTCAAGTACAAAGGAAATAAATTAAAAATAAATGCGATCGCTAATCACCACTGCAAATACAGCAGTGGCGCAGTTCAACCGGGTCGAACTGAAAGCAGGTACTGAAGTTTGACGATCTTCACCCAAATGATTGCAGCATTTATGTAATGTAGAACAATAGATATACTGACTCATTTTATATGTTTTTTTTTTACTGTGCAGATACTCCAACCGGGACCACTTTGATAAATTAGTATCATTAACCAATCATATTGTGACATTTAGTTCAATATTTCTAACCAGCCATTCAGATAGCGCATCGATATTATAAGAGCGTGAGAACGTGATAATCTGATTGGCTAACAATATTATCAGTCCAATCTTTGTCTAGTTTGCCGTTATCTGATTGGTCAGTTTTATTCAAGAAGTCCCGGTTAGTGTGTTCGCACAGTAAGGTCATGGAAGACAGTAGCATGAGGACTTTTTAGTGAATGTAAAGAAATGCTGGTTCAGTAAGCTATAAAATATTCTATATTCTGTCTGGATTTGTGACCTTCCTATTGGGAAAGGTTGAATTCTGGATTTTTTTTTGATTTTCCAATTGCGGACGAGACCTAGTTTTTTCAATAGGGAGTTGAATGGTTACGAGGCCAAAAGCAGCGGTGCTATGCTCTCTCTCAACGTATTTGATGTATGTCTATGTTACCTACCTGCATGGCATCCCACGTCTTTAGGCTTTCTTCGATCGTTTCAGGCAGTTTGTAAAATATGGAGCGAAACAAGAAATAAAAACACCATCCAAGAACTACAGAATAATAGCACCTGAAATAAGGAAGGTTGGTATTACTCGTTAAAGAAAATTTTGATGATAGCTTAATTTTTCATACATCCGAGCTGTATAGACAACACTTTGGAATGCAGCTCAATCTGGGGGACAAAACAATAGGTTCCAATTCTCACGAGATTAGGATTATTTTGTTTTGTCCCCCAGATCAAGCTGCTGTGATGTCACATGCAAGGGGTCTATACCCTTCCTACCATACGCTATGCACCACTGACTCACCCAATGATAGTATTGACCACTGACATCCATGCTCCGCACCATGACGACCATGGACCAATCAATATCCTGAATGAACGAACCGTACTTTTCCTGGTATATCTGCCCACTGCGTACTCGATGAGAATAATTGGTATGGACCAAATGAAGAGAAACAATATCCAGGCGATCAGGAACTGCAAACATCCTGAACAGATTTTGTTTACAACTCAGAACTAAATTGAAAGAAGGGATAACTAGCTAAAAACTAGTGTGAGCTGCGTCGGTGTTTCTTGGAAACAGTAATGATAAAAGGGTAAATTATCAACACCGTGAAAAGATGAAAAAGCTTATTGACGTTTCGGACGCTAGTCCTTTTTCGGAGTAAAAGAGAAAGAGGTGGTAGAAAGGAGTGTTTATATAATGAGAAACCAATGAGAACAAGGTCGGCAAGGAAACGAAAAAAAAAAAAAAAAACAATCAAAAGACAAAAGAATGGGTTATTTGAAAGCAAAGCATTGACTTCTTTTCTATTAACCACTGCCATCCAAAGTTGGGTGCAAGTAATTTTTGAAAATTATTAAATAATTTTCTTTTTCGTTTTCTTTATGGGAAAACGGATCGCGGAGACTCGAGTATGAGTTCCAAATTCAATGCTGCAGTCCCGGGGTCGCCAGGAATTCGGAAAGGGGGTTGATATTTGCCATTTTAAGGTTGAAGTAACGTTAGCAGAGAGGCAGGGAGATGCCGTTCGCATCTTCGAACAACTCTTGTTCCAGATGGTAAAATCCAGATATTAGTACTAAATTTCAGCGTTCGGTAATTTGGATTCATTGCTACCAAGTAATCATGATGGCTTCCATTCTTACCTTCCCCGCCACTGTTGTTAGCAACAATTCTCGGAAATCTCCAAATGTTTCCAGTTCCCACAACGCATCCCAGACAAGATAAGACGAGACCGAGTTTGCTCTTGAAATGACCTTGGTCCTGTGGGTCAAGGGGGCATTTACTGTGAGTAAAATGTCATGCTAATGGTTATTTGGAGCTTGTCACGCAATTTTTCTGTGACAAAAGTGACTTAAAATTAATTCCTTCGTACTTCCGGCTTGGCGGTTCGCAAACAACATAATTAGAACAACATTAGTTAACTCACAGGAACAAAAACAGGTTCAATTAATTTTTTGACAAACAACATCATTAGTCATCATCTACTAAAATGGTTAATAAATAATACTTATGAAGAATAATGATGTAAATGATTATATATATATGTATATAGTTGCGAAATTTTACAGACGTTTGTATGGTTTGTGCCCCCACCATACAAACGTCTGTAAAATTTCGTGACATTGCATGGCCATATCTTCGATCGCCTGTTTCCAATTTCGTAAATTAACTAATTTTGAGGTCCTTTTTCCAGCATTATCGATGGATTTTTGTCATGTAAAAAAATTGAAAAAACCGTGGAAGGACCATCTATTATTTGGAATATTGATATGATATCTTTAGGCGACTGGGGTACTAATTCGATTTTTCATCGATCGAGCAAGATAATAGTTATGATATTTATCTCAAACTTTACCTCGTTTGATTCATCATTCACGTCTTCATCGTCTGCACTAGCAACGATTGAAGTCCCTTCTGATGGTAGCTTTTCTTCCATCAAGATAAATGTACGGCCTGCTAACAGTTTTCCATGGAGTTCGTGACCAAACAGACACGTGATGATCACTGCAAGGATATGTAAACATACCCTGATACAAAATTTTCCCCCCTCTGGGAGTGGGGTAATTCCGTAATATGGCTTGACACTAGGTAGGTATTGACCAATATCGTACCCAGAGCCCACGTTCCTCATGGTCAGCACCGACCATGAGGAATGTGGGCTCTGAAGTTGTCGAAGTATGCTTTTTTTAATAAGTTTTAATATCCAATTTTATCATGTGGTTAAGATAGTACGCGCGCGCTGATTGATCAAAAACTGTGCTTTATTAGTGTACGGAGCACAGTGCTGACGCCATAGACCTAATCGGCTAACGTTTTGCTATCTACGTTACCACCCAATTCAAACCTTCTGGGAATAGAAGCGTTTGTCTCTACGAATTCTCTCTACAATGAAACTTAGTCCCATGTGGTTTGAATTGGATGGAAACGTTTATAGCAACACGTTAGCCGATTAGGTCTATCCGCGCTCGTGAAGTGCTGCTATACACTGCGACCGACTTTCTTTTTGCGTAAATAAATTTAATACCAAAATAAAATTAGTAATTATATAGTAAAACGAATAAAACAGCTTTAATAATATATGATATAAAATATGGCATTTAATATATTTAATATATTTATATTATTACGCCTGCTTTGCTTTATCCCTTCCCTTCCCTCCCCAAGTACGAAATTATTATATTTTCTACTGCTGACCGGTCAGTAAGTCGGCTCAATTCAAGATGGTGGAAGAACTACAAGCGTGACTCCAAAATAACTACGAAGGCCAAATATCACAATGACAGGCTGGTTTTCTGGTCTAAGAGGAGCTAAAAGGCTCCCTGACTGCACAGGCCCTTTTGCTGTTGGCTGTACAGACTATATGTGTGCAAAAACGGATGGACTTCACACAGTTGACAACCAAAATGGCAGCTTCCTTCGTTTGTTTTATCCCACCAACAACCTCGTCTTGGACGAGAAAGAGCTCCTCAGGAGACAGACTACTTGGTTTCCAAGGAGTGAATATTCCAAGGGAGTAGCTGACTTTGTTAATTTGCCTGGAAGATTCTTTGGAGCAATAGTTCACTGGACAATAAGTTAGTAAACTTCAATACATATGACTGAAATAATTTTCATGTTATGCAATCGATTTTTAGGCATTCAGAGTTTCTAAAGAAGGTCATAAGCATAGTATTTGTGCCTCTCCATATAGAAAGAGATTTTCCTTTTATGGCCACAGGTTTAAGTTATTTGCTGAATTAAGTTGAGTTCAAAGTTTTTAAATAGGCTGATTATTGATTTTGGGTTTTTGAGAAGAAATTTGCATACGTAGGGAGACCCCTATTTGAAGAAGAAATTCAAATTAAGTCGAACCGATCAGTCTTAGCAGTCAGTTCTCAAATGGTATGCTCAGTTCTTAGAAATGGTATGCTCAGTTCTTAGAAATGGTTTGGCTACATTGGTCCAGTTCTAAGAACTAACACATACACAGAATCAAAATATGGCAAGCAATTTCAATATTGTTCTGGACTGACTAGTGACTGACTAGCCTCTGATACATGTGAAAACGCTTGTGTACACCATTGAAAACTGGCTGCTCTTGCTGACTGATTGGTTGGACTTAATGGAAAATGCCCTAAGTATGTGCAGTTCTATTTCCAGTATTGGGGTTCTATTTTTTCATGCTCAGATCATGTGCGTATTCCAGCCATCCAGAATGCACTGCTTCTCCCAAGTACCATTGAAGGCAAAGGATTTCCTTGCATTGTGTTCTCTCATGGTCTTGGTGCAAATAGACTTATGTATTCAACTTACTGCTGTGAGCTGGCATCTCATGGATGTGTGGTAGCAATAGTAGAACACAGGTTGGCAAAACATTAGGTTCTCTATTATATTCACAGAAGTTCTTTAATTGTTTGGTAATATATTTTTGTCAAAAATGTTATAGGAGCCATATGTAATAGGTGTTATAAAAAAATTTTCTAAATCTCATGTTCTGATTGGTTGGGAGAGTGTGCTTTATGAGAGTACACAGCATGCATGTGCACTTTCAGTTTTGTCATTCCTGTAATTTGTATTTTATAAAAGAAAAAAAAACTTGCTTGCTGTGCTGTGTGGAGTTATAAAGTTCTTGGGGATTGGCAGAACACTCGAGAAGTGTCGAGAAGCACTCCACTATGCATCATGCTTCTTCTAACACTTCCCTGGTGTTCTACCAACCCCTGCGTGCTTCATAACTGCACACAGCACATGCTTGTATTTTCTATTTCTTCAATAAATAATAGGTGTAAAGAGATAGGTCATTCCAAGATCCAAGAAAAAACTGGAACGACTTGTGTTTCTTGTTATTATTTATTTTTCTTGATGTGTTTTCAATATTCTGCAGACTTGGTAGTTACAAACTGCATCTCCTATCTCCTATTTTTCAAATTAAAATTTTATGTTAAGGGATTTATATCCTTTCTTTACAGAGATAAGTCAGCATCTGCAACATATGTGCTCAAAGAAACTGAAGGAAAAGAAAAAGTAGAAGAATGGATACCATTTTATAAGAGAGGTCCAAGAGATGATGAGTTTCAACTCAGAAATACGCAGGTTAGAAAATAAAACACACACACATCACTGAAAATCCTGTGTGTATTCTGAAAGGGCTTTAGACACAAGAAGGGATTTCGGGTCCAAAATAAAACCTTGGAAGGAACAGTGTACAATGTAACCGTTCAGTTTTAATTCCTAGTTTTTTAATTGCAGGTGAAACAACGTCAAGATGAATGTATATCAGCATTGAATATCCTGGAACAATTAAACAAAGGAACCGTACCAGAAAACCTCCTTGAGGATCAAGATTTTGACCTTGGACAATTAAAGGTACAGTATACAGGAGTAATGATAAAATGTCATCAGACTGCATACCATTGGACCATGATATATGACTAAAATAAATCATTGCCTTAATTCATTGAAATAACATAAGAATTAATCATGTTAAGCAATCTACAACTTATTTTTGGGAGTGTGGATTAGATGGGGTGGTGTGGTTAGTAGGTGGTCAAGCAGGGATTTAGATAATATTGGCAAAGAAAATCAGAAATAATCCTTTTTGGTTCATGGTGCCATAAATTCATTCTCTTTTTTCTTCATCTTATTGCTTTTGAAAAGTAGCAGTAATTCCTTGGGGTGTATGTTACGTTGTAAGTGCCGTGTTGGTTGACAATAATAAAGCATTCCCCATTACATGTAGCTTCTCTTGTTAGATCAACCAACATGGTTTCATTGTTATTTATATCTGGTGGGATTTTGAGTCATGTGGTTGCACCTCAAGAATAGGTGCCCTAGCTCCAGTTCCCAAGTAGTGTGAGGTCCAGGACCAAAACTTGTGACCACTGAGCAAGAATTAAGCTTCTGTAAATGAGGGCAACTCTTTTTTTGCGCCTTTGATAACCGGTTTCAAGCGCAATCCGATTAATTTTTACAAGTTTTTAAATTTGTGAAAAATGTCTGTTTATAACACCAGGGCCGACTTGATCTGCAGAAAACTGCTATTGTAGGCCATTCATTTGGAGGTGCAACAGTAGTTGGTACAATAGCCAAGGAAAAGCGGTTTAGGTATGTCTTTTAGGTTATCTGTGTGCGTACTTCATGACCAGCCTACAGTGTAAGTCGACTATCGCCCTACCGTAAAAAAAAAAAAAAAAAAAATAGAGCAAAAGACATGTATATTTATAAATAATATCCTGACGTGGGAAGGATTAGTGATTAAATGCCCTTTTCCCGTCTACCTAAGTTTACCTTCACATGATAATAATTGTTTATTTTGGTCAAAATAATAGCTTTAGGCCCCGTCCACACGTATTCGCAAATTTTTGTATCCGCAATTTTTTTTTTTTTGCGGATACGGGTTGCGTCCACACGTGTCCGAAAATGTTTGTGTCCGTATCCGCAAATTTTACGAAAACGGATACGTGTTGACGGTAAAAACGATTCGAATACGCTGCGTGTGGACGCAAACATTTTCGTATCCGCAAAAAAATAATTCGCGGATACAATGTATGCTCACATGCGCGCAAAACAGTTAGAAACCAAGACATCAGTATCGTATAATGTATTGTATCGTAGGTGTGGTGTAGCACTCGATGTATGGATGATGCCCCTTGGCAGCGAGATACATGATCGGGAGATCAATCAACCTCTGTTCTTCATTAATACTTATCAATTCCATAAATGGAAAGAAAATGTCAACGAGCTGAAGAAACTTGTGCAAGGAAAGCCAGGTGAGATTATTTTATCTTTTAATCAGAGTTTACTCTGTTTTAATTAAACACGAGCGTCTTTTTAAAATATGCCTAGTTGGGCGTAAATTCCCTAGAGTATCATTTCTTTGTTTCACGATTGTGCATGAGAAGACACATGAATTTGAATACAACTCAAACAAAGAATTATATTCTCAGGAGAATGACACAATGGGATTTTAATTCTCGTGCAATGTTAAAGCTCTCCACCTACTCAAATGCCCGAAACACGGCATAAACACGGCATGGACACGGTTACGCCAAGATCACGCCAATGTCACTGCACTGCCAGACCAATCACATTGCGCGAGAAAAAAAATCCGTTATCACGGTCACGGCACGGTACGCATACGGCACCAATTTTTTCACAGTCAAACGCAAACTGGTCTATGACCAAACTGTACACCTGTAGCAGTTAAAAATAGGTCGTACAAACCAATAATGGTGATTGTTATTTTACTTTTTTTTTTCAGAAACAAGACCAGTCGTCGCTGTCAGGTATTAGGCCCGTTAAAAAAATGGAACCAGCGCACCTGCTATAATGAGTGTGCGTTAATATGAGAAATCTCTCCATACAGTGGTTTATCCCTGGTTTGCATCATTACTAAAAGATACGACTTCAATGCTTGTTGGTGAAACAACAAAATGAAAGCAAAAACCACAAAAAAAAAAAAAAAAAAAAAAAAAAAATTAAAGCAATCACATAAGAGAAATTTTAATTCAGCTTATAACATGGTGAGTTCCAATCACTTGAAAGTACCGGCGCTATAGACCCCTTGCATTGATTTCCCAGAGGAATTGTTCTAGGGGACAAAACAGTAGACCGTCTTTCCTTAAGCAAAAAAACATCCCTTGTTTTTGTCCCCCAGAATAATTCCTCTCGGGACTTACTGTAAGGTGTCTATAATGACATAAATATTCTAGGCATGTCGAAACCGCTGTCTAAGGGATTTTCATCCCCTGCCCTATACCCCTCCCCTATAATTTGCTCACTCCTCCGTGAAGGGGGTGGTACAGGAGCTCTAGGATGTTTTCCCCTTATGCACCCGAAATTGCGGTATTAATCCATGACGTGTGGCTATCTTTGGTCGTAGGAGTACATCCTACATGAGTCAATCTGGTATTGTCTTCGTATTAAGTCAATATTCATCGTATTGTCTTCGTAATAATTAAGTCAATATTTATCGTGTGGTTATCTTTGGTTGTAGGAGTACATCTCACATGAGTCAATGTGATATTGTCTTCGTATTAAGTAAATACTTATCGTGGTTTACCACTTGGAGATCACACCAACTGGATTCCGAGACTTCAGATAGTCTATATAAAAAAGCCATGTGGGCATTCCTATGTAGACATCTTGGTGAGTAACAGATAGTGTGACAGTTTTACATGACTATTTCAATGTTTCTCGTGGTTTGAAATTTGGGCATTCCTATGTAGACATCTTGGTGAGTAACAGATAGTGTGACAGTGTTACATGACTATTTCAATGTTTCTCGTGGTTTAAAATGTGGGAAGCACTACACCCAAGCTAAAGAGGTTTCAGTATTGCTTCAATAGACGGCTTTACATTGGGCATATATATATATAAATATAATGCATATGGTGGATGTGCTTAAAATTATGTCTAAAAAAAGACGTTTTGAGACGTGTGTCTATTCATCAGTATGGAAGCCCTATATTGCCTTGAGCAGAAGGTTTTTCCCATTTCAAAACACGTGTCATTCCCTGGAGTTTAATTTCTTTATTTAGTGAATGCGCATGAAAAGGCACATAGTTATTGATAACAATAAAGCAAATAACCTTATTCTCAAGAGTGGTGATAACTAGTAGAGTACTAGTGTGGACTGCGTCGGTGTTTCTGAATAAAACAGTAGGAACTTGTGGATAAATTGAATCACCATAACAGGCTTTGTTAAACTGACGTTTCGGACGTTAGTCCTTCATTCTCAAGAGAATGACGCGTGGTTTGATATGGGAAAACATTAAGCCCAAGCCGAGGTCTATTTTGATTATCAGATTCGATATGCCCCGAGGCCCAGAAATGTATTCGAACACCTTTTCCTTTCTCTTCGTTTTGCAAGCGAGCGTACATTATGGTTCATTTGGACAAAAATAAATACCGGCGATTCACGTTTTTTATTTTACTAGATATTGGAAATTCCCCCGAACACCATGTTCTACTTGACGGCGGTGATGATGTACCCGAACACGTGATAATGGGATTTGAAGAGAAAACAGACAGTTCGCAACTATGATAAAGTCATAAATGAAAAGAAAGGAAATACTGGCGCGTTGGTTGATATGATAACACTATTTTCATTAAAAACACTTTTAACTCATTTAGTAAAAATGAAGGAAGATAGAAAGAATGAATTAATGAATGAAAAAATGGAGAATGAAGAGAAAATGGAAAGCAAGGAAGGTGTTAATGAATGAATGTATGATGAATGAATGATTGAGTGAGTAGTAATCGAAATGAGTAAGTGAAATTAGAAAAATAAAAGAAAGGAAGAAAGATAGCCAAAATTATATTTTAAAATAATTTAACAAATATTTTTGGTAGACTTTAACAAAGAATAGGCTAATTCATCCTTTTTTCTTGATCCGCGCCTTTAATAACATTCTCTTTGTCGTGGATCACCCGCCTTCGATTAATATTTTATATTAATCATCTTGTTGTTAAGTCAATTCCTTTTTAATACTAGTAAGAATATTTCCTAAACATTAATTCCGCAAAACAAGATTATCTTTGAAATCGAATATATATTTTATATTTTTATCATAAACATTGGATGGTTTAATTTGAGTTTTATTAGTGAATCGGTGATTATGATTATGAAATCGCAACCTGAAAGACGGAATTGTTCTCTGATTTACACCTTTACGGGTATTATATGTTAGAGGTTATGCTTTGTCTCGAGCGGTTTCCTCCGCAAAGGGTTTTAAGTGTTCAACCGAAACAATGTGTCTTGGAGTTAAAGGGACATTTTGCATTCATTTTTTGCTTTATTTGTTTATCTGTCCGTCCTTCCGTCCTTCTGTCAGTCCACCAACATGTTCACAAACTTACCCTTCTGCTCATCCTTCCATCTGTTCGTACGTCCGTTCAACCTTTATCCACCCACCAAACAACACATATATCCATCCGTTCATACGTCCGCGGTTCAAGCGTCGCATCTACCCACCAAACAACACATCATTCCATCCATTCGTACGTCCGTTCAACCTTTATCCACCCACCAAACAACACATCATTCCATCCATTTGTACGTCCGTTCAACCTTTATCCACCCACCAAACAACACATATATCCATCCGTTCATACGTCCGTTCAACCTTTACCCACCCACCAAACAACACATCTATCCATCCGTTCATACGTCCGTTCAACCTTTATCCACCCACTAAACAACACATATATCCATCCGTTCATACGTCCGCGGTTCAACCGTCGCATCTACCCACCAAACAACACATCCTTCTATCCGCTCGATCGTCGATCTATTCCCTTTTCCTTCCCTCCAGGATGCTAAGTTTAAAAAACTGAATATTGTGATTGCCTTTCCCTTTGTTTTCAAAACGATATTTTTTACTTCTAATCCACAAATTCTAATCCTAAAAATTTAAAATATTCTTTTTAATTTTGAAAAATAAAAATTGGTTGCCATAAGCCTTTGCTTTCAAAACGATTTTTTCACTCAGAATTTACTCTATATCTCTAAAATGAATCCATTTTTACAACTAAATACCGTATTTTAATTTCATATTCTATTCTAAAACAACACCGCACTATACACATTAATAAATATGTTTACACAACCAAGATCCACTTTGTGTACAAACCTAGTCTAAATATCTATATAACGATTATTTTCTTTCAAAACAAAACGATATTCAACAAATATTGACTTTTAGAGACTGTAGGAAAAACGGATAGTCTTAATGTGATTCAAATGCGTTTTCCTTGGTCGGTATAGTTTTTTGATCGGTAATGAGAGAGAGTCCGTTTCCGGGGTTCATTTTATTAGCTCCTGGAAGCTTTAGTTTCTTTGTTTTGTATAGAAATGAAACTGCTTTGCTCTTACACTTTTGGGGTCTAGCGTGTTATTATTACAACACAATGGCTGAAGAACTTCAGAATACTTATTGAATTTGAATTGATAATAATAGGTGAATGATGAAGAAATCTAGAATGTTTTGTAAAAACTGAAAAATTATTCTTCGGTGATATGCTTTTTCATTTTTCTTCTGATTCTTATCGTAGAATAAGTTTGCGATTTAGGTTTTTCTATTCTATCTGTAAAACTGTGCAATACTCTTATCGCTTTTGTTCGTATCATTGATGGGATATTTACATTTGCGTCATACTTCATTTTCTCTTTTAATTCATTTTGGGATTGTAAAGTGCTGAATTTCTCATTAATAGTACATTCTAATGTAATTCTAAATCGTTCGTTCGTTCGTTCGTTTGTTTGTTTGTTTGTTTTGTTTTGGTTTTGTTCATTCTTTCTTTCTTTCTTTTTTTCTTCGTCAAGTTTCATCTGCCTTTTCTAATTAAAACGTTTGTGCAACAGGGATATTTCAGGGCTAATGTGACCTGAAGCTGATTTATCACCTGATTTATCACTTTCTTCACGCGGTAGGTATTTACCAAAGTTCACTTTTGTAACAGTTGGGATTTTACAGGAAAAATAAATTAGCCAGTTTTATGATGACAGGTGTTCAACTTCCCTTCATCAGATATTTCAGTGCAATATTTCAAAGAAAATTAAATACATATTACGGATGTTCTTTATTTTTTTCGACAAATACTCTAATTGATTGAAGAAAAATGTTGGTTTATAGATATTCGCAGGTATTTTTTTATTCTTCCCGAACTAATACTTGGATTGTCGTTGAGAGCCAAAAAGATGAGTTCGATTCCCCCCCCCCCCCCCCCCCCCCCCCAGATATTCACTTGTTTGACGATTACTTGTACTTCATTTATCAAAAAGACTAAAGAACTAATGATCAATTCAAGGTAACTCGCCCAATTGATTTCAGGAATTCACTGAAGAGCCAAGAGCCTACTTGTCTGCTTTCTCAATAGGACGTGCGGTCGCATAAAAAGGATTTTGCTAGAAAAATTTTTTCTTTTCAAAGAAACAACGGTATAGCGGCATCATTGACACGATAGATCATAATATTACAGTGCTCGAATTACATTACATGTTTCCCTTAAGTGGATATTTTTTGTACATTTAGATTAAACTTTTTGAGTATTCAAAAGCTATGTATATCATTTACGGAAGACCTCTGTTGCATCGCATGAATATTTGTCCCCAAACCCGCCAATCACTCTTACCAAGTCTGCTTTATTTTACATCTTTTTGACTTGCCTAACGAGAAGTACTTAAAGTTCTTCGTACACTCAAGGACTTTTTAAAATGCCCTCCAGTTTGGAGTTACAAAGCTTACTAAAGGAAGTTCTAATTTTAGCCCGTTATATCAGATTCAACACAATTTTTTTCCATTCAATCAACTTAATTGAAGTCTCTTTTTAGGAATGGACCAATCTTCTTGCACCCCTAAAACTGTGAAGTCTTATAAAATATATAGCTTAAATTCATTTCTATTCTTCCTGTTATCTATTCCGCATCAAAACTAGACATGTTTTATATATCATGGTATGAATTTTTAGTTGCTGATTAAACGCGGACTGCTATTTGGATTGTGACCTGTGTCATTCCCGGGGTTAGTTCCCGACGTCTCTCCACTGTTGATTTGCCGTTTTTTATCATTTGTCTTCTCATTTGGTGATGATACAAAATCGCTTACAACGCTGGGTGGTACTGATGGACAACACACCCAAAGCCTACAGCACAACACTTCTCGTAGCATCTTCTTATACTCGTATAGAAATGTTCTGTTAAAAATCCCGTAAATGAAAGGGTTTACCAAACTTGAAGTGAATATCAAAGCTGTGTATGTGAGATAGATCTCACGTTTGAGGTATGGTTGGCCTTTGACAGCATCAATAATGTCAACTATACTAATAGGAACCCAACACGTCCCAAATGCAAGGATTACAGCAGCTAAGGTCTTGGTTACTTTCGCTTCTTGGACATTTGCTCTGACTCGGTTGGCATTTCCTGGTGTTTGAATAAAAACCTTGTTGGTTCGATAAACCTCTTTGAATACTGCCGAGTAGCACCTCGTGATGATTGTCAAAGGAAGAGCAATGTAAACCGCCTCTAAAAAGATAGTATAGGGTATGTTGGCCTCAAAAGTGTACAAACAGATCGATTTGCCTGGCTGGAATGCGTAACCCCCAACGCCGAAAAAAAATGGTGGCACCGATGCGATCAAAGCGTTGAGCCAAAGACTCATTATATACGAGCGCGTACGTCGCTTCTTGAACATCAGTAGGTACTTGGCACGCTTTACGATGCAGTAGTATCTGTTGATGGAGATGAGTGTCATGGTTTGAAGTGAAACCATTGCTAGAGTGAGAATCAAAAAACCTTGGATCTGGCAGAAAGCTGCACCGAGGGACCATCTTCCAGTGATGAGCGTTACGATGGAAGAAGGCATGCAGAGAGCCATGAAGATGTCACTTAAGGCTAACGCAAAGATGAACATGTTAGAAACGTTTTGCCGCAGACGATGGTTTCTCCATATGGCGCAGCACACGAAGATGTTGCCAACCAACGTGACTGAATTAATGATGCAGAAAAATGATGATTCTAAACCTACACTCCAGTCACTCCTAGACTTCAGAACGTTTGCGAGCCTTGTGGTTTGATCTGAAGACATTATTTCTACAGGATTGGACTCTCTCTCACGAACCAAATAACTCAGTACGTATGAATTAATAAAAGTATAGATCTGGCGGACTTCACTCCAGGCCGGATCAATTCTCTTGGATGCTATAGGATGGAAATTCTGTGTGTCTATCGATAAAGTTCAAATGTCTAGAATTATTTCCGCGTTATCAAATAGAAAAGTACGATTTTGATCTACGTAGACGTGAATCCTCTTCACAGGTCTGACCTCTTATTTTCGCTCCTACACTTCAAGCTCTCTAGAATTAGACGACTCGAATCATCGATAGTGGGTTCCAACTAAGTTTTATTACCAGAATCAGCCAATGATCAAGAGCCATGAAGTCGAGTGATTCAGATGAATAATCATTTCATCCCCTGCAGCAGCACATGTGTGAGTCAGAGAAAAAACAAATTGTATTAAATTCGATTTTGACCTGCAGCCAGCGTGAGCATTTTCCAAACACCTGCTATGCGGCAAGTTGTCTTTATTTGATTTCTAATGTCGCAAAGCTGTGTACTTAATTTTAATGATGTGTGAGGCATTCTTTTATCCTTTTGATAGTTTGTATTGACAGTTTGTACTTTTATTTGCCAAGTGTATAAAGCTGGCAGCAGCACTCGTTGCAATGTGCAAACAATCTTTTCAAACTCTCGCTATTAATGGATTTGAAAAAGAGTATGTTTTTGTAAGGAAAAAAAATGTTTACAAAGAGGACATTATCTTGAGAGTATATGTTACTGGAAACAAAAGAATTCTTGTTCTCACCATGAGTGTATTGAAATAATCTGAAAATGCCAATCGATGTTTATCTTTGAATATTTAAATTCATTGATGCTTTTATGAGGGTTTGAGGATTGCCGCGGAAATAGGGAACATTGTCAATAAATAGCAATTAAAGTCTTATTTAGCTGCCACGTTTTCGCGATGGCTCATAGTGAGATATTCTCAGCGTTCAGTAGGCTAAGATTATTTTTCAAGAAATGGTCCGGTCACGTCCGTCCATTGCGCTTTAACCCCTACTAAGAGCTAGACGAGGAAAAGAAGGATAATTCTAATAAAGAATGTTTAAATTCCAGGAATAAAAATAAAAGGGTTATTGCAGGTGACATTTGTGAGCGGTGTTTGATGTTGAGACATTATACTTGTCACAGTTGTCAAATCTGACGCTATTCTTATGTCAGAATATTACTATTATTGTAAAGAATTACACAAATCATTTGAAAGGCTTAATCGGCTTGCTTTTTTTATATCTTTTTCCTTCCCTTCTTTTTTCTTTTCTTTTTTTCCTTTTCTTTTCCATTTTCTTCCTTTCTTTCTTTTCATTAATTCTATTTTTCTTTTTTCTTTCTTTTCTTTTTCCTTTCTTTTTCTTTTTCCTTTCTTTTTCTTTTTTCTTTCTTTCTTTCTTCCTTCATCCCTCCCTCCCTCCCTAGATATATATAGATATATTCTAGGATATTTAATGTACACACTTCATTACAAAATCATAATCGGGTTTAAAACATTGGAAGCACGTTAATTAGATGTATCTATGTGCGAGGAATGTTCATAAATTGCTCCACTAATAGACATCATGGAGGCTTTTGTCGTATCGAAGTCCTGTGTTTCTCAAATGAATACGTTAGCGGATAATTATCTCATTTTCCAGAAGACCTTTCGGTCTTAGCTTTTATGTTCTATGTTTTGAACCCGACAGTGATTTTGGAATTGACTGTGCATAATAACAAGGATATATCGAGTCTCGTTTCTCTTTTACGACCGCGAATGAGTATTACTATTATTTTTGAGGACTAAAGGCGAAACCTGACCAAGAATACGATACATCCTGCAACACCAAGAAACCTAACCAGGAATACAATACATCCTGCAACACCAAGAAACCTGACCAGGAATACAATACATCCTGCAACACCAAGAAACCTGACCAAGAATGCAATACATCCTGCAACACCAAGAAACCTGACCAGGAATACAATACATCCTGCAACACCAAGAAACCTAACCAGGAATACAATACATCCTGCAACACCAAGAATGCAATACATCCTGCAACACCAAGAATACAATACATCCTGCAACACCAAGAAACCTGACCAAGAATACAATACATCCTGCAACACCAAGAAACCTGACCAAGAAAAATATATTAAAAAACCCTGGTGTACTGAGAACTGAGAATGTCTTTCAGGCATGCATTGGAAGGCGGTGTAATAAAGGTCTTATGAGTCTCAGAAACTCAGACAAAAATATCTTTGCACATGGTAATCAGCTGTTAATATAAGAGACGAACTACGTCAGATAATATGACATCCTATCTCTATTGCAAGGCACGTGCCAAAGAGTAACAGCAGTTATTGTACTTAAAACTCAATTATCGTTCCCCTAAACAACAGATGTTTAAAGCATTAATTTTCAATTACCCGATAATTCTCAAGTTCTGTCTACATTCGTGCACGTTTTGTATAAAAGCGAAATACTAAGGACCGACTATTTTCTTGAATTAAAATTAAAAAATTAAACGAGGCTTACCTGTAAGGTGAAGTTTGATTGGGATTCTACCTCCTCATTCTTGCATAGAGAGATCACGTGAGATAGCGCATGCGTAGTGAAGTTCATCCTTTAAAGCGGGCCCATATTATCCCAAGAAATGGGTGGGTATACACCAGACAATGGGGTGGGCACGTGATCTCTCTATGCAAGAATGAGGAGGTAGAATCCCAATCAAACTTCACCTTACAGGTAAGCCTCGTTTAATTTTTTAATTCTACCTCCTCATTTGCATATTCGAGATCCCGTGAGACTTCAAAGCTACGTGGGCCCGTGTCAATGTACCCTTCAGTAGGGAAACACACAATAACCTCAAATGGAAACATTTTAATATGAAATTAATTGAACATTTTTGTCATCTTTATAAAGCACAGCTTAAAACTGAGCTTCCATAACAATTGTCTGGTTTAATGTCTTTCTTGTAAAAAATAGCAAATGTACATTGTGATGACCATCCTGCAGCTTCCATAATTGTTTCTAATGGCACTCCACTGCGATAAGCAGCCGAGGTTGATGCTGACCTGGTGCTATGTGGTAGGAATGTTTTAACATCTATGCCTGATTGTGCCATTACTGTTTTGACCCATCTAGAAATAGTGTTTCTGGTAACAGGCTGAAAAGGCTTGTTATAACTGAGAAAGAGCCTTGTGTTCTGTGGCCTTCGGATAGTTTCTGTTTTAGCTATGTAAGCTTTTAGGTAAGTCACTACACAAAGTCTCCTGTCTGCAGGGAAAGCAGGAAGCACCAGTATTGGTGGTTGCTTTCCAGGTTTGGATTGTTTTATAAGTCCATCTAGAAAAAACTTGTAGGAAGACTTCCCTTTTGAAACATGTTGAAGGTCCATCATGTGCACTGATTGGCATCTTTGACCAGTAACTAACATACATAACATAACTAGCTTGAGAGTGAGTAACTTTAAATCCAACTTTGAGGCAGGACTCCATGTTTTTAATAAATCTAGCACCTTGCAGACATCCCAAGTTGAGTGATATCTTGGACGAGGTGGTCTGGTCTGAAAAGTTCCTTTGACAAATCTTCTAATTAGAGGATGTTCTCCAACACTCGAAGTACTATCGGCAAGCTCAACAGTTGCCGACAATGCTGATTTGGCAGTGTTAATTGCTGAGTAACTGCTTCCAGAGTCATATAGGTGTGTTAAGAACTCAATTATATTAGCTACAGTTGGATAAATGGGATCTTGATTTCTTTCTGCTGTGTATCTCCTCCATTTATCCAAATAAACTCTGTACTGTTTTGTTGTTCCTGTTCGCCATGACGAGAGGATAATTTCACAAGCTCTTTCTGAAATGTTCTGTTGTTGGAGTCGTCCCCTGATAAAAGGCATGCCATCAGTTTCAATTTTGGCCACAATGGGTGAATCAGTTTTCTGTTGTGTGGTAATTGTAGCACAAATTTGTCTCTTGGAAGCAACACTGGTCGCTGGATTAACATGTGTAACATCTTTGGAAACCAGACTTGGGTCCGCCACAATGGTGCTATCAGCAAGGCTTGAGCTCGGTCTTCCTGGAGCTTTTGAAGAACTTTGGTCAACATGCTGAATGGTGGAAATAAATAAACATACTTATTTTTCCAACTTAAACAAAATGCATCTATTGCCATGGCTTCAGGATCAGCACGCCATGATACAAAAGGCTTGAATTGATAATTGTTTCGGGAGGCAAATAAGTCTATTTCTGGCCTCCCCCAGAGTTCTATTAGCTGTTTGAAAACAGTGGGATGAAGTTGCCATTCTGTTCTATCTGTAAATTTTCTGCTCAACCGATCAGCTATTTCATTTTGTATTCCGGGAATGTGTGTCGCACTGAGCCATATATTTTTTGAAATACACCACAACCAGATTTCACGAGCTACTTTGTTGCAAGCCAAAGAGTGAGTTCCACCCATATTATTAATAAATGTTACTGCTGTGACATTATCTAGTTGTAAATGTATGTGTACATTTTTCTCATTGCTACACAGAGACTGTAGTCCTAATTTAGCAGCTTCAAGTTCAAGACAATTTATATGTTTGGTTTGTTCATGTGCAAGCCATCTACCTCCTGCACAGTCCTTTCCTTGGCGGTGTGCACCCCACCCTTCCAGGGAGGCATCAGTGGTAAGGGTGAAGTCTGGGTTGTTGTGGGAAATTTTCTTAGTAAATTTGTAATGGTTTCCTAACCACCATTTAATGTCTTCTCTAGCTGAGTTAGAGAATTGTATTAAGGCCTCAAAATCACCTCTGCTATTTTTGAGTTCCTCAATTTTTTCAATTTCAAGTTGTTTGTAGAAAAGTGGTCCAAATTCCACTCCAACAGAACAAGAAACTAAAGTTCCAGTAAGTTTAGCTGCTTCTCTTATTGTACATGTTTTATTATCCAAAATGGTTTTACCAAGGACTCTAATATTTTTAATTTTTTCCTGTGTGAGACTGACTGTCATGTCAATAGAGTTTAATATGAACCCCAAATGCTCTAAAATTTGGGTTGGTCGGGTTACCGATTTTTCCTCTGAGACCTGAAACCCCAGGTCTCTAAACAGATCATAAGTTTCATTTATATTATTCATGCACTGATCATATGACGTTCCCAATAAAAAACTATCGTCTAGGTAACCACTTGAGATATGTCCTCTGCTCCGCAAAGTGGAATACACTGGCTTCATGAGTTTTGTAAATATTCTCGGTGCAGAGCTAAGACCATTTGGTAGTGTGATATATTTGTATAATTGGTTTCCCACCTGAAATTTTAGGTATTTCTGGGATTTTTGGTGGATAGAAACTGAATAATAAGCATCAGTTAAGTCCAGAGATGCCATGAAACAATTCCGTTCCATTACATTTATACAGGACTGTATTGTGTCCATTTTAAAATGAACTGGTAAAATATTTTTATTCAGTTTTTTGAGATTTAATATCAATCTGAATTTTCCATTCTTTTTTGTTCGTAAAAACACTGGTGAAATAAACTCTTCTCTTTCGTGTTCACATTTTTCTATGACTTGTTTGTCTAATAGCTCATCTACTAGTGTATGAAGAGCTTTCTCTTCAACTGATTGAAGTTTTGGTTGTCTCAAAGGAGTTGTTTGTACTGGTGGTGAAATGAAATCAACTTCGTACCCTGTTACAATATTTAGGATTGTTTTGTCAGAAGTTAGCTTTTTCCATTCATTTTCATGAAATTTAAGACGGCCAGCTGGCAAAACTTGGTTTTTGGTCAGTGTATTCTCACTTTGCAGAACAGATTTCTCTGTTTTAAATGCAATATGATCATTTTCCTCAAGGTTGCTTACCTTAACAAGAGGAATAGAGATATGTAAACTTGAATTCACTTGCGAGGCTGATACTGGGATTGGTTTTTCTGATTTCGGTACCCTGTGTATCCGCTTCTTTGCCTTCCAGTAGAGCCTCTGCCCCGGCTTAAAAAAGGAAACCTTCTCTGATCTGACCTCGCATATTGGCTGCCATTTGAGTTCTGTCTCTTGTAGTTATTGTGTTTCGAGGTAATTTTAGATGTGACCTTGCTGGCCTCCGTCAAATCCTTTACTGATTTGCCTAGCTCAGTTCCAAATAGCAGATCTTTAACAGGGTTTTGATCGCTACACAGCAAACGATATTCAGATTTCATATCTGATTTGAACAAAGCTCTTCTTCGCAAGTCAATTTCATGCGAAGCATCGCTTAACAGTGACAGACTGTCTGAAAGAGTCTGCATTGTGTTTGTTGTCATGTCCGCCATTTCGGCTGGAATGTTCTTATCTTTTTCAGCTTTCATAAAGTCACTTAGCACTTTAGCTACTGCCGTTATTCCTTTAAGAAGAGGTTTCTGTGCTTTTTGTAGCATAACATCCTCTGTTTTTACTTCCTTTCTCACACTATTGAAGATCTCAGGGTTTACTCGAACGACCTCTAGTCGCTGACAGTTTCCTGGCGTGGGTAATTTCTCCACCAGCTCTTCGCGCGAGTCTTTGCTGGCGCCTTTGCTTAGAAGTTCTGTCAATAATTCGGCCAAATCCGAGTCGAGATCTTCTCCATTGTGTAGTGGTTTATTTACCACTTTCGCCATGCCGGCGAGAACCACATTCAGTTCTTTCTTGGGTTTTTTCCTGGGAGGTTCACCTTCCTCCTCCCCGCCATTGTTTTCGTTGGCGGGCGATTCACTGTCACTTTCTGACAACTCATCAACAGCCTGGTTATAATTATCGTAGGCTGTTTTTATCTCAGTAATTACTGGTGTAAGGCTAGCTAAAGATCCAGTAATGTTTGCTAGTTGTTGTTTGATGTCATCTACATCTTCGGCCAGCAAGGTATTTTCGGTTTGGTCTTTGCTTGATTTTGGCGCCAAACTTTTCGAGTGGCCATCTTCTGGCTGTTTGTCTTTGGGACTCGTGGGATTTTCTCCCGTCTTATGACTTTTTTCGAGCCCTTTTCCCTTTCGGGAAGTTTTTTCGACAGTATTCTTTCCCTTTCGGGATTCTTTCATGGTGGTTAAACCACTGGTGGTTTCTGATCTTTTTGCAAGACTTTCGCCTTGACGCTTATTGGCCTCATGGCCTTGCTCCATTCTTCAGAAGTTCTTGCCAAAACACGAACTGAGAGTTCCCTCGGGACGATGGAAGTCGGTAGACACCTATTTCTCTAAGAAAATCGTGGTTCTTCTTAAAATCTTTTCCGAAACAAAACGTGGACTTTTCTTCACTGAACGCAAACGCAAGATGAACTTCACTACGCATGCGCTATCTCACGGGATCTCGAATATGCAAATGAGGAGGTAGAATAACCATCTTTCTATAAAAAACTCGTTTTCCTCAAACGTTGATCCAGTTGTAGAAATGCAAATGTTTTACTTGGTAATCTAACGGTTTTTGAACTGCGCGTATACAGCGGCAAACAAACCAATCGTAACTATAGAGAAATATGATTAACATTACAATAGTACTTGGGTATGTTGTTACTGTCTTGTAAAACGTGAAGGATATCACGAGTGCTGAGAATAGTCGTTCTATTTTTATGTACATGCGTAATAGGTAAATTACGAGCCTTAGATAAAATAATTGTTAGGTTAATGAGTGAAGAAGCTCCCTGTTAAAATATGAATGTAAATGAATAAATATATAATAAATGAATGAGTGAGTGAGTGAGTGAGTGAGTGAGTGAGTGAGTGAGTGAGTGAGTGAGTGAGTGAGTGAGTGAGTGAGTGAGTGAGTGAGTGAGTGAGTGAGTGAGTGAGTGAGTGAGTGAGTGAGTGAGTGAGTGAGTGAGTGAGTGTGAGTGAGTGGAGTGAGTGAGTGAGTGAGTGAGTGAGTGATGTGAGTGAGTGAGTGAGTGAGTGAGTGAGTGAGTGAGTGAGTGAGTGAGTGAGTGAGTGAGTGAGTGAGTGAGTGAGTGAGTGAGTGAGTGAGTGAGTGAGTGAGTGAGTGAGTGAGTGAGTGAGTGAGTGAGTGAGTGAGTGAGTGAGTGAGTGAGTGAGTGAGTGAGTGAGTGAGTGAGTGAGTGAGTGAGTGAGTGAGTGAGTGAGTGAGTGAGTGAGTGAGTGAGTGAGTGAGTGAGTGAGAGAGAGAGAGAGTGAGTGAGTGAGTGAGTGAATGAATGAATGAATAATTGTTCAAGATCTTAAAAAGGTCTCTCATTGGAAGCACGCTACCACGGCTACTTTCAAGATTGGGGCAGGGAAATGTGAAAGGGACTATTGCATCCATATATGGCCATAGTCTTCTCAAGCATTCCATTGAACACAAAAATTAAAGTTAATGGAGAACAGCACCTTGTCCGAAAGGAAAAACATACGACTAGGTATATCTACCCTCGATAGTTGGGCCTTGCGCTTCTCTTTGTTTCACAGATAATGCCCCTGCATAGAGTGAATGCAACCATGCGACTCAAAATCCCTTGACATATAAATAACAATGAAACAGCCGCCATCTTGGTTGATCTAACAATAGATGTTAATGAGGAATGCTTTGTTGTCGCCAACCAAGATGGCGGCTATGACGGCAATATGGCAATGGCGGCAATAACATGCACCTGCACGACAAACGAGACCATTCTTCTAGAAAGTTCATTTCTGTGGGTTTTCTGACATTGTCAGTCAATTCATTTAAAGTGCAGTACCTTGAAATGATTTAGGACTTAGAATAAACTATAGCACGATTCAGCCCCGGATTCTGTCGTACCCTTTCGGAAGAGATTCGGGTAAATTTGGCATAAGTTCAAGATCATTGATCGGAGCAAAAAAAGGACCAGCAATTAAAAAGCCGTGTGAAAATTGAATCGAAATAAGGACGATTCTGAATGCGATTTTAAAAACGTTTTCGCGGTCTACGCATAAATTCTGATTAATTATTTTTCCTTAAATTTTTGATTGCTTATTTATGACTTTATTGATTACATCATTTGATTAATGTATTACATGTATTTACATATGCACGTATGCCTATTCTATTATCAGTGTAGTATCTCTTCTTAGGTTAGGAAGAATTTTCAGAAAGGGATTGATCCCTGTTCTTTGTAACTGATCTATTTTACCTGTATATTTTGGATGGCTGTGTGAAAAGTGTTATTTTATCGGTGCTGCTGAAAATGGCCTTGTGAGTGAGTCATAGTCTCGATGGACTATAAACTTCCTTTTTTTGTTAGAATACTAGTGTTACACTCGAAATAATCAATTTTAGTTTTATTTTACACCTGTATATAGAGTTTCACGCCATGTGATTGGTCGAGCAACCAGTGATTCTTAGACGATAATCACTTTGCCTCGAGCCTATAACGTTTAAATGCTTTTACGTTTAAGTGCATATGATAAACGAGAATATGATGGTCTACTGTTCTTTGCAAATAGGAATGAAGGCAAATTTACAGCTATTTCAAAAAATGTTGAATGCTAGACTGAATACTGCATGCTGAATAGCACAACGCAGGTTTAGAATTAAGCTAAAATGTAAATAAAACCATTCTGTAATTTAATAAAATAGAATATCTTGTATGGATACATTATTTAAAGCATGTACGTTTAATCTGAAATTGGCTTAGGCTCAGTTCAGACGTCGAACTTTTCATGAACCGAACGCATTTAAAACAATGGATAATAAGGTGGTCTTTGATGTTATTGGGTTCGGCTCATGAAAAGTTCGACGTCTGAACCGGGCATTACCTGCCCCAATGTCATTAATTGCTATGATTCAATATACGCTATCAAGTCATACAGAAGTCAACATTTTTTTGAAATAGCTGTATGCATTGATTAGTGTGTCCTGGTGATGTGAAAATAACCACATAAACCACATAAACCATTGAATTTTTTCATGTTGAATGATTATATCGTTCTTGTCATCTTACAAGAAGACCGCCGTCACGTAATGATGGTGCCAAACCTACAGTAGACGTTTTACAAAGTCCATCATATAAGCTCCAAGCACTCTGTTCCATCTTTGGTACAAATATTATATAGAGGACATACAGTCAATGTCATTAACGTTGTCCACCGAGAAAAGACAATTACACATTTACACACTTAGACAAAAAGAAATATCACATGTTTCATCGAACGTTCTGGCATAAAACAAACGCTGAAATACCATTCTCCATCTTAAATCCTCACTATATGGTCGGGGCATTCTGGATTTTCAATTCACGAGTTTAATTTTACATTTAAAGTTTAGGCTGACGCACACGAGGCAAAGAATACATAATGAAACATGTGGTTTTTTCTTTAGTCTAAATGTGTAAATGTCTGAATGTGTAAATGTCTTTTTTCAGCGGACAACGTTAATGGCATTGACTGTATATGATAAGCAAAGATGTTCGTACCGGAGCTAGGCCAAAACACACAACATGTACAATAAACGTTGCCATATGGTTCTTATTTTTCAGAATTGATTTCCACCATCATGCTGCAATATTCCGAAGATGGCCAATGCGCTTCGCCTACTGGGGTATGTTATTATATGTGTGCTTAGTAAACGGGAACCGCAGAGGATATCGTATCTATCGCTTTGTCCCCATCCATCCCACCCCAAATAATTTTGCAATTTTAAGAAATAGAGGCTTTGCATCACGTGATGGCAGTCATGACAGGAGGCAGAAGTCTTTTCCCCTGGGAAACTGAATAATTTCTAATGTAAATCAGATAAGACTAGATTCGATTGATCATTCCTCCTGTCATGGCTGGCATCACCTGATGGTGCAAAGCCTCTATGTCCTGTATACAGCCATTAAAGCATGGCGTGATGGGTCTTTGGTTCCCCATTGAAATTCTACTCTGCTCTGAGTACCTGTTTAAAAGTATTGATAAAGTTTCTAACAACTAAAGCCTACACACACACGGTGTAAACCTCAAATTCTCTGTCCGTCAAGCAATTCATACCAACTGTGGAACTGCAAGTGGAAAGGAGGTACTGGGAGCAATCTTTACAGTTCTCAAAAGCGAACGAGTTAACAGTTGTGGCTCGCCAAAATCCTGCTTGAAGCGCTATTTGACTCACCCCGCTTGGAATATTCGATGGCAGTTCAGCGTTGACGAGCATAAAGGAATTGTAAAGCTTGGAACAAAGGCTAACACCATAAGTCTCGGATAAATAAGCACGACCAACGGGACGGCGGCCGAATGATTCACAGAGCATTTGATAATCTTTACACCAATCCACTTGTTTCGATTTGCCGACAAATCTGGGGAGTCGAGCTTGAATCACAAGGAATTCTTTGTTCTCGAAACGGGTAATTCGTGTCTCTACAACTTTGAAGTTGCTACTTTGATCTCTTGTGCAGAGGGTATATACTACTCCACCATGAAGATCCTTCGATAGGGGATACACACCTTTGTTGAGCGAGCTGTTCAAAAATCTTGTACACTCAGTACATCTGTGAAGAGCAAATGAGTTTTCTAAAGTAGCGTTTCCAAATCCTGCTTTTTGAGCAAGTAGTTTAACTCGTTGTCTCACGGGACACTCGAGGGATATGTCAAGTGGCATCACGGCACCATACCTTGCCAAACATAAAGCCATCTCATGATCACTTTGGTATCTATCACGGCCGCAGCCTAATGGACGCAGAGCGTAGTTCTCGCATAGTTTTTGATAGTCTCGGCACCAATTTTCGTACTTCGATTTTCCGTCGGAAGGAAGTCGAGCTTCAATGACCAAGTACATATCTTGATTATACTTCACTTGCTTAGTGCTCAAGACTTCAAAATTGCTTACAGGCAACTCCTTGATACAGGCAAGATGAAAATATTCTGCGGTAGATGCGTTGTTATTGTTAACGCAATCAAAAGTTGATCCACATGTTTCATTGATAAGTGAAGCACTGCAAAACGCGGTTGAACAGCGTGAAAATGCGAACGAATTGAGACGCGTAGCATTGTTGAATCCAGCTACAGTTGCCAATACTGAGATATGGGTTTCATTGGTGGCGTTGATTGAAATGGAATTATACTGGTCGCGACACGTTAAAGCACCCTGAGTCCTGTATGCATCTTCTATACGAAGCACAGGGCGCTGTCCATACGACTCACAAACGTGTTGATACTCCAAGCACCAGTTGACCTTTTTCTTCTTATTTTGAGGAAGATGTGCTCGAATTATCTTGTATGTAACACCATCATGGGCAATATTCCTTGTTTCTTGTACTTGCAAGGTATAGTTCGCTTTGACGCATATGGCGTAGCCAAAACTCTGTGAAGTGTTGCGAAGATTGCAGAATGGGTTGGCTCTTTCGGCGCAGTCTGGACCATCTAGTCTTGTTGGACACTTGCTAGGACTACAGTCATCAAATGCTATAGTGTTGGTTAAATTGGCTCGAGAAAATCCTGCAGCATTTGCGATAACCTTAGCGAATCCTGTCGCCAAGCAAGGTTCGTTCTTTTGAATGATCAAGGAATTGTATCTTTCACATCTACCGGGAAAACCAGAGCTACTTGTTTGGCAACCAGTTGGTCTCATTCCAAATGACTCGCAAAGACTCTGATAATCACGGCACCAATCTTCACGTTTTGATCTGCCATTCTCTGGTGTCCTAACTTCAATCACCCGGTACTCCATTCCATTGTAAGACGTCGAGTTAGAATTCACGACCTCAAAATTGTGTCGCTGGTTCTTATCGAGGCATAGTGTGTAAACTTCTCCAGCCAAAACATTTTTGCTAATGCAATTCAACGAGTTGCTGCATTCACGATGTGGTAGCTCTTTGGTGCAACTAGAGTTATCGCATTGATGAAAAATAAAAGTGTTTTCCAGAGCAGCGCCTTTAAGTCCTGACTTAGTGATAATTGCTGCAGCATTATTCGTCAAATTGCATCCCAGAAAATCACTCGAAGGCATGAAAGAATCGTACATTGTGCTACAAAGCGAGCAGTTGCTGTTTGTTTTGCTAGCTTCTCCACAGCCCGTGGGACGCCCTCCGTACTGATCACACAGTCTTTGGTAGTCCCGGCACCAGTTTTCGTTGAGTGAGATACCATTTTGGGGAATGCGGGTTTTTAAAGCCGTGTAACGCATTCCATTGTGCTCCACTTGTCTGCTGTCCATAACTTCAAAGTTACTATGAGAAGAGTTGGTACATAGGGTATAGACTTCGAGATGCCTTGCTGCTTGAGTATTAGCGCACGAAAGAGATGGCGAACAGCCGGTTGTCGGAATTGAAGAGGAGCAGTACCCGGTACAGCGGTGGAACGCAAAGGAATTCTCATAGGAGGCATTATAGAACCCTGCTGCTTTTGCAACTATGGACACCATAACACGAGGGTCGCAGTCAAGATTATTGCCAGGTAACATGACAGATCCATATTGAGATGCACAGCTTGAATAGACCGAATCTCCAGAGTGCTTTTCGCCGCAGCCAGTTGGACTTTGACCGTACGAGTTGCATAAGATTTTGTAATCTAGACACCAGTCACTACTGCGAGAAGACCTACTTGAGGGAAGCCTAGCTTTTATAGCTTTGTATGCAACTCCTTGGTAAACTGTATCTTTTACTTGCAGCACCTTGAAGTTTGACTCGTAGAGTCTACGACACACGGTAAAGACTTCCTGATTAAGAAGGCTTGCATTGAGGCAATGCAATGATCCATGACAATCCGAAATAAGCAAATCGCGATTACATGCTGCATCAGAGCAGTTTTGAAAAGCAAATGAATTTGTTTCGGTTGCTTCGGCGAAGCCTGCCGAGTTAGCAATTACTTTGATATTTGTGGTCGAAGTACATGCAAAATAGTTATTTCCAGGCATATTGCTGTGGTACTTCGACGCACACCGGCCATAATCAGGGTGGTTTATGTTAGCTTCTCCGCATCCAGTTGGTCGTGCATCGTAGGACTCGCAAAGTACTTGATAATCCTTGCACCAATTCTCATGCATTGGCTTTCCGTGGCTTGGAAGGCGTGCCTTGATCGCGACGTAGTTAATGCTGCTATGAACAACTGATCTAGCATCGATAACTTCAAAGCTGGAATCACTGTTGGCACATACGGTATAAACCTCTCGATTGGGTACTCTCCTGCTGATGCAGTAGAGGGAGTTGTCGCAACCGGAATCATTTAAGTGTTTTACACAAGCACTTTCGTTGCAGCTACGAAAGGCAAAGGAATTACTTGGAGTTGCATGAGTAAACCCAGCAGAATTGGCAATATCTGATACGAAGCTGTTAAGAGGACACTCACTTGATTCCATCAACACAGCGTTGAATTCTTCTTGACAGCGGTAATACTGATGACCAGATGCGTACGAGTTTGGGCAGGCCAATGGCCTTTTTCCGTACGACTCGCAAAGTATTTTGTAATCTAAGCACCAGTTGGCGTTTTTTGATGTAGCATTTGTGTTTTTTATCGTTGCTTTTATGGCTAGGAAACTTCGGCTCAAGTATCTGACTTCTCTGTGATCCAGTACCTTGAAATTTGTTAGTGGCTCAACGCACATAGTGTGAGCGTACTTTTTAGGTACCGTCTGATAAATACAGCGCAAAGAAGAACTACATGTGGATTGCGGCAGCGTTTTTGTGCAATCTTCATCACGACATATATCAAATGCAAATGAATTAGACGCAGCGGCTGTATCAGTACGATACGACGTGATTGTGTCTGCCTGGGTATTTGGAGGACTGGCAATCAAACTTGCGGTTAACATGACAGATCGATATTTGTCTCTGCAAAGTGTATTTGCTGACTTTGCCAAGTAACGCATGTCAGCTCCTGTCGGTCGCATTCCATATGAATCACACAGCCTTTCGTAGTCACGACACCAGTTTTCGTACTTTGATTGACCATTACCAGGTAATCTGGCCTTAATGACCAGAAAATCTTCACTTGAATAGATTTGGGGCTTTGCAAATATGATGTCTAAATTGGCGTCTGCGTTGACACACACCGTATACACCAGTCGATCATTTGGGTTCTCTCCGGTAGAATAGAACGACCGGGTAAATCTCTGTCCAAATGACTGCGGGCAATCGCTTTGTTCACACGCATGAAACGCAAATGAATTGTTTTCGTTTGCATTGGTAAATCCAGCATGCCTGGCAATTGTCATGACTCTTTCGTTTTGATTGCAGAGTGAAATATCGTCGTGAAACATCAGCCCATCGTATTCATCTCGACATCTTGTGTATTGGCTGTCATGTCGATACCTGTTTCCACAAGCCAGCGGTCTTCTCCCATAGGTCTGACATAATTTCTGGTAGTCTCGGCACCAGTTCTCGTATCGAGATCGACCATAAAGTGGTACGTTTGCCCCAATTACCAAATATTCTGTCCCATTCATAATCGTTGTTTTGTTGAAAACAACTTCAAATCCACTGTCTGGATCTGCACAAAGTGTGTAGGCTTCTTTATTTATCAAATGGTTGTGTGCTAGGCATCGAATTGAACTCTGACATCCACTTGTACTCATTGTTTTAGAGCAGTAAGAGGAACAGGCAGAAAATGAGAATGCCTGGCTTGCGACTGTGCTGCCAAATTTTGCCTTCAAGTTCATTTCATAGACGTAAGGGTAAGTGTCAGAACTCCAGGCTTGGGTGGAATCGGGTTGATAAGCATTATAAGACAGTCTACAATCAAGTCTGGCTTCCGTCTTTTCGTCTACAGAATAAGAAGCCACAGGTCGTTTACCAAAGGATTCGCACATGCGCTGATAATCCCGGCACCAAGTTTCGTGCTGAGATCTTGAATTTGAAGGAATTTTAACTTTAACAGCCAAGTACCTCCAAGACCGGAACACTACCGACTTTGTCTTCAATACCTGGAAATTACTGTCTGAGTGAACACAGAAGGCATATACTTCTCGGTTTAGTACTTGCATATTGATGCTATGAAGATGTTCGTTTGCCCCTGACGCAGGAATGCTATCACCACAGGAGTCACAAGATCTCATTGCAAACACGTTTGTAGTGATTGCATCTGTATATCCTGCACTCACGGCCATTTGCGCCAGAAGAGTAACATTTGGACCACACCCAGTGTAGCCATCAGACGGCATAACAGCGTTGTAGCGGGTCCTACATGAACGATGTTTGTGTTCTAGTAATTTTTCAGTTCCACAGGCAAGCGGCCTTCGAGAAAACATTGCACATAGTTTCTCGTAGTCACGACACCAATTCTCATACTGAGATTTCCCCGTAGAAGGTAATACCGCCTTAACAATAAGATAGTTGGTATCTTCTCGAATATATATTTTTGGCTAATGTAATGGAAGCCCGGTTTTCTATCTACGCAGAGCGAATGTTTAAGGTACGCCGAGTCACTTTTTCGAGCCCCGTAAATACCGTTAATTGTACCCGAGCTTGGAAACAGGTTTGGGCATCCAGCTCCGTCACAGTAATAAAATCCAAACGTGTTTGTCGTGCTGGCTGATTTGAAATCCTTATAAATAGCTTTCTGCATATTGGAGTTTGGCATGCAACCAAAATGGTTATTCCAAGGCATGGAGGAATTGTAAATAGTGCCGCATTCACCATAGCCGCTTTGCGTTTTGTATGTCTCGCCGCAACCGGTAGGCTGCTGTCCAAATGTAGCACACAAGCGTTCATAGTCCCTGCACCAATTCTCATGCCTTGATAATCCATTAACTGGGGTTCTTAGCTGCAAAGCTGTATAAGGAACTCCGTTATATTCAGTCGCACTTGATTTAAGGACTTCAAAATTGCTGTTTGAATCTGTACACAGTGCGTAGATTTCCTTAATTCCTTTACGCAGTGGATAAACAGCTTCATCGGGTTTCTCACTGAGGTATTTAGAACACGAACTGCAGTTGTGGAACATTATAGTGTTAAAGTTCGTTGCTTCAGTAAAACCAGCACCTCTTGCAATGCTAACTGCGTCATCATTTGAATCACATCTAACAGGATTTTCTTCAAAGATTGCAGCGCCATATTCATCTCTGCATTGATAAAAGTCTCTCTTTTTCCATGAGTCAGAACCGCACGTTAGAGGAAGCTTCACGAACGACTCACAAAGACGCTGGTAGTCATGACACCAGGTGTCATGTTTTGAAGTACCGTCATCTAGCACCGAGGCGTGAATCACTGTGTAGTTGCGACCTAAATATTTGTACTCTCTATCATCGATGAGTCGAAAATTACTATCAGGATCTGTGCACAAAGCATGTGTCATTCTCTTAGTGTTTGTTACAAAGCAATATAAGTCATTGAAACAGGAAGACGTTATTTTGCTTGGACAAGTTGTTGGGCTTGGACATTGACCAAAACCAAAACTCCTGCTGGAAGTAGTGTATGTGCGAATCTTTGATTTAAGGATGATGCTATTTATTTGTGAGGCCGGGGTCCAAGGAATGTTCGAGCTTTCTTCGAGCATAACTGATCCATAATAGCTTTTACAACCAGTCGCCTCTGGATTGTGATTGTGTTCCCCAGATACTCCTGTTGGTAATCGACCGTATGAACGGCAAAGCTTCTGATAGTCCAGACACCAGTTGGAAGCTTGAGAAGTGAGCGCAGCCGGTACCTCCGCTTTGACTACAAGGAAGTTGGTCCCCTGTGAGACATGCTCTTTGGTATCATGAACAATAAAATTACTATCTGAATCTGTGCATACGGTATAGACTGTCCCTCCTGCAATGTTACGGTTCAGGCAGTACACACCTCCTGTGCATCCAGAAGAAGGTAATATCCTAGGGCAATCAGAACAATTATAAAAGGCAAAAGAGTTTTGAATCGTGGCATCCGTCATACCGGCATGAACTGCTATCCGAGAAACGACATCCCGCGGGTCGCAGCCAAGCTTGTCATCAGTCATCACTGAGTCGTACTGATCACGGCAAGCACGTAGACCCGCGTCCTTCAGTCGGCTTCTTCCACACCCTGTCGGCCTCAGTCCATAACTCTTACATACCATTTGGTACTCCTTACACCAGTTTTTGTGCTTAGACTTGCCGTCTTGAGGGAGTTTCAACTGAATTACATGATATTGTTGTCCACTGTAAGTCGTTTTAACTATCCGAGTAATGCCCCCGAACACTTGTCTTGGACCTCGACACACGGTGTATGCCTCTTTCTTGGCATGAGTATTTCGAAGACAGTACAATGGTGTAGAACAAGACGACGACAGAGTGTTTGTACAATATGACGAACACCGGTAAAAGCCAAATGAGTACGAAGTACTTGCTTGATGATAACCAGCGTCATAGACTATCTGTTGTACCATTGATGATGGATCGCACGAGAGATCATTATTGCTTGGACGAGAGGACGAGTAAGTTGTTTCGCAATCAATGTATTCTGCTGACGTATAGGCAGTACCACAACCAGTAGGCTTTAACCCATAAAGGCCACACAACTCTTTATACTCCGTACACCAGTTGTTGAACTTAGAACGCCCGTCTTTGGGAACTCTTACATGTAACGCAAGGTAAGGCAGGTTCTGGAAAGTAGTCCAAGTCTTACTCAAGACAGAAAAAGCGCCCTCTGGTTCAGCACATAACGTGTATGCTATACTGTCCGACAAATTCCTATCCAAGCAAGCAACGTCAGCAAAATCAGAGCTGCACACTGGATCCTTTGAAATACACTGATCACACTCATGAAGCACAAATGTATTCTTAACGTCGGCTTCGGAGAACCCAGCCATGTTCACCACGGCTGCTGCTTTAGCATGTGAAGGGCAACCGAGAATATCTGCTCGTGGTGTCATTGCACGGTACTCATCTCGACAAAGACTATTTTCTTCGAACTGATACGTCACACTACATCCAATTGGCTGCTTGTTGAAGGATTCACAGAGGCTTTGATATTCTCTACACCAGTCCTTTCTTAACTTGTCGAGGTATCTTAACCTGCAGGGCCAAAAAGTCAATACCCTGATGAGTTATCTCGCGTGTCTCAAGGACTTTGAATGCGCTTGTAGAAGCACCATCAGTACAAGCCGTGTACATTTGTGAACGACGCGAGTCGTAAAATAAGTATAAATTATTATTAATCGAGCCCGAACTAGGTACATAATTAGCGCACGAGTAACTGTCCTCGGTTCGATAAATTGCAAAGGTGTTTGAGGAAATTGCCTCCGGAAAACCTACTACCTTTGCAAGCTTATAAAGAATGTTTGATGCTGTATTTGAAAAGTAAAGGTTCTTCTGTACGACGGCGTGATAGGTCTTTCCGGGAGTACCATAATGGGTTTGGTACTCATAATATTGGTTGAATGCTACAGGACGCAGTCCATAAGATTCACACAGTTTCTGATAATCCCGACACCAGTTTTCGTGATACGAATATCGAGTGGCAACAATATCCAATTTCAAGATCTTGTAAGTCGTGTTTTCGTGGAATATATCCCTGTGTTCGTGGACAACAAAACTGCTGTCGCTTTTCTTCGAGCACACGGTAAAAACGTTTTGATCCGCATTTAATTTTAGGCAAGGCAACGATTCTGGACAAGAATTTTCGTCTAACTGGTATGGACATACACCATCGCATGAACCAAAAGCGAACGAATTGTTTGAGAAGGCTGAATTGAATCCGGCTTGCCGTGACACTGTGGCTACCGTGTCACTTGACTGACAGCCAATAGGGTCGCCGGTAATCATGAGAGCATCAAAGTCGTCGCGGCACTTTGTGATTCTTGTATCGTTCCTGAAAGATCGTCCACAACCTGAAATAGAAACGGTTGGAATTTGGAATTTATTAACTGGAGATATATCCAAGTGAATCACGCGACTGATCAGAAAAATTCCTTTCCAATGTTCTAATATTCACTTCAATTCGTCTCGCGTTGATTTAGTTATCGCAGTGATATTTCAAAATTCTTTCTTCTCGCTTTCCCATCACTAGACGTTTATAAGAAGAAGTAAAACCAATAGAGGCTTGCTTTGCACCATCACATGTTGGCAGCCATGACAGGAGGCACAACAATGAGTCTCTCGATCCTGGGAAACTGAATTCTTTTTCATGTAAATCAGATTAGAGCAGATTCGACCTTTTTTTCATGGTTGGCCGCTCATCCAAATTTGAGAAACTTGACGCGCCACGATACCAGAACAGGAGTTTTATAATGAGAATTATCATACATCTCTATGAGATTTTTTGAAAAGAATTCATAAAATCGTTTGTTAATTCTCCTCTTTAAATATCAAACCGTCTTCAATAGACCTATTATATCCCGAATTCGCTTGACTGACCAAGAAACAATGGTTTGAAGTTGAGACTGAACTTGATTCTTTTATTCATCAGGTTCAACCTCGACTTGAAACCATTGTTTCGTCACCAGTCAAGCGAATTCGGGATAGTTCTATTTTACTGAATTTGCGTTTTTAAAATTTTTTGGCCCATCAAGTTGGATGCGCACGCAATCTTGAGAAAATGGTCTATTGTTCCTGCCTCCTGTCATGGCTGTCATCACGTGATTTGTGGAACTGACCTACGGGTCTAGCTGTGTAGGCCTTGCACAGCATCTTGTAGTCTTCACACCAACTACTGTTAAAAGACCTTCCACTCGATTCGATGGTTGCATGGATGACTAGGAATTCGACATTTTTGTACGTTGTTGTTGCTGTTGTAATCACTTTAAATCCTCTACCTTTCTCTGTGGAGAACATTGTTTTAACATCATCATTATTGTCATCATCATCAGCATCATCATCATCATATCATCATCATCATCACCATCATATCATCATCATTATCATCATCATTATCATCATCATCATCACCATCATCATCATTATCATCATCATTATCATCATCATATATCAGCATCATCATATTATTATCATCGTCATCAACTTTATCGTCATCATGTATATGATCACCGTCATAATCATCATCATCGTCATTATTATCATCACTATCGTCGTCATCAACATTATCATCATCATGTATGTGATCATCATCGTCATCAGGTATCATCGTCGTCGTCATCATCATCATCTTAACTAAGAAATTACCAGCGAATTTACAAGAGTACTAAAATATGCAATGTTTCATGATAGTATAATAGCTTTTCAAACATAAAACCAAATCTGTTAGTACAGTCCTGTAATCAGGCACGACTTTTTCTATCCATTAGAAATATTCGTGGTGGATAAGGATTAACACATGAACAAAACACAAGTCTTTCAGAACCTTTGCAGGAAGCTTTGTACTCACCGCAATTTTTTCCATCGAAGCCGTCTGGGCATGCGCAGAAGTAGTCATTATTGCCATCAACACACTGCCCTCCGTTCAAACAAGGCTGACTATAACAGTCGTCAAAATCTGGGGGAAAAACAAAAACCAAGTCGAGATCAACATTACTGAGGTAATTCATAGATCAATACTCTTGTGGAATCAATGGTGGTGTTGTGGTAGTACTCTCGCCTTTCACCTCTTGGGTCTCGGGTTTCATTCCTGAACTCAGCATCTTATGTGAGTAGAGTTTTTTGGGTGTGTTCCTTGACTCAAAGGGCTTTCTTCGGGTTCTCTGGTTTTCCTCTCTCCACAAAAACACCAAATTCTAATACGATTTGTGAAAAGACCTTTTTAGCTTGGGCGTATTAGTGTTTTCCCATTTCAGACCACGTGTCATTCTCAAGAGTATCATTTCTTTGTTTCACGGTTGCACACGAGAAGACACATGAGTGTGTATACAACTCAAACGAAGAATCTCATTCTCAAAGGAATGCCACATGGTCTGAATGTGAAAATATTACGCCCAAGGTAAAAAGGTAAAAAGAGTCCTTGGAAAACCCCAGATGTTGTTGCAACGAATCGAGCAATTTAAAGGATTTTTTCTGTTCTTATTTTGATTCGCACGTGATCTGCTACTTTAATTAGAATTCTTATTTGCTTACTGATTTCGCACGTGTAGCCCAGCATTCCTGTCGGGCAGTCACAGGTGTAGTTCCCAAGCCCATCAATGCACGTCCCATTATTTTTGCAGGGTTCCTCGTCCGAGCATATCGATATTACTGTTGAATGTATACAGAAACGGTGGTTAAACATTGAACATTATTATACAACTGTGACATCATGCACTGCACTGCAATGATATGATATGATCCAATCTTATCTCTTATATTTTAGCTAAGAAAGCACTTGCCTTCTTCACAATATCGTCCATAAATGCCTTGCATACACAAGCAAGTAAAGTTATTAACGCCATCGATACAAGTTCCTCCATTTTCACAAGAATCGGGTAGGCAGTCATCCATGTCTGGTGTAAACAATCATTAGTAAAAGTTAATTTGGGATCGTAATTGTTGGTAACCAATGGCTGAACCTAACCGGAAGTGGACTTTGCCTCGAGGTGTGTTCATGGGTTTGTGTCCGAGCGGAGGCTTGGTAAGTACTATCAACAGTACGTTTTTGAATAAGTTTGATTCTAGGCCTGATAATATTGCTTGTTATTATATAGTCATCTCACTACGCGCGCTCTAATTGGTCGAGAATTGTACATGTGCTGTATATAGGAACGGAGCTCGGTGCTTACGTCATCCACACGCTCATCAACCTTGTATAGAAGTGTAAGAATACAGCACTGGAAACAAAAAAATTGCCCTATTTCACTTTTACATCAAACGGCTCTATTACGCTTTTGCGACTTACAGCTCCGCTCCCAGCGTGTTTATATCGCAGTAAAGAGACACGTGCGCGCGTTTTGTAAAATATGATTTAATGTACGTGTTCTAACTTACTGTTTTCGCAATGAGTCCCATTGAATCCAACTAGACATTCGCACTTGTACGAAGAACTTTGTTCAATACATTCACCGTTGAGACAAGGAGATGATCCACACTCGTTGACGTCTGCAAACAAAAAACAAAAACAAAAAAAACAACATAAATTCCAAGATTAATTCCACAATGGAAAAGTGACTGATTCTATATATTACTCCTTACTTTAATACTATGATCATTGATAATTTCAGCCTCGGTGGATTGGTGATCTACTATGTAGTTTTATTTGCCCGAGGCAGTAATGCTTTTTCGTGTAAGAGTAAGGGATTGTCTCCCGGTTCAACAGGCTATCCCAGTTTGGAGGCATAACACTAATGTACTAACAAATCACTCACGGATTGTAAGCTGGCTGCTAATAGCGCTTTAATATGGAGCCCGTAAAGTCCTCCGCTGATCACAGATGTAAAGCCCATTTAGACAATGTGGAATACGTTATATAAGAACCTCCCATTATATAAATACCTTCCATTACTGATTACATGAGGGAAGATTCTCAGTCCTTTTCGATAGAAATCATAAAGGAGATTCGTTCACTATGAGTGTGTGTTGTCAAGAGCTTCAAAGAGTGTGTGTTGTCAAGAGCTTCAAAGAGTGTGTGTTGTCAAGAGCTTCAAAGAACTCGACATTATATGGTATTTTGCTTACCTATCCTGTGCCACACCGCGACAGGCTTCCAGCTTCCACTTGGTATTTTATGATAAATGCCGTCTGAAGATGCTGTAAATCACATAAAACCAAACCTTGGATTAGTGTTTGTTTGAGAGAATATACCTTTTTACTCAGAGCTATGGAGCTGGGGTTGACTTTTTTTCAAAGTGGGATGTCCCGCACTCCTCTCTAATTAGGATAATGCATTACATGGACAAAATACGCAGTGAATTAGGCCATCAAATTGAATGATCTATGCAGGTTCTATATTCGTTCTTTTGACTGAAACTGAAAGTAAGTACGCATTTGATCATTAGAGTTTATTATAAGGAAGGAGAATGTTTTCGTTGAAACCCAGACCATCCCGATCGGGCACCCCCTCCCCCCTCCTTTTCAAACCACTCCGCGCCCTATGCTCTTCAACCTCCTTTATCTGTAATTTAAATATTTCAATGGTAGAAAATTATATACACCTACTTGCAAGAAGGTTGTGATACAAGAATAGAACATTAGTAATTTAATGATAAAGGTACACATTAAAAGACGATAGAAAAAGTTCAGCTTCAGTGATCTTCTTTTGTTTTTTAATATAATTCCTATCCCACTAAATCACTAATGTTCTATTTTCGTATAACAACGTTCTTGCAAGTAGGTGTATCTTTATATGAGGGATTATCAAGAAATGCCGTGAAATGGCTAGTTTAGTTCTAAATAAACCTTTCCCGAATGAACTCGAGTGTGTGAACTCAAAACAATGGCTCTAAGTCGAGGTCGGACTGTATTAGTAAATGTATTAGCAAATCAAATCCAACCTCGACTTGAAGCCATTGTTACGCTTGGTTTGGTGGTCACTCGGCCAAGCAAATTTGGGAAAAGTCTGTCTGACACTACTATGGGTGTTGCTGTCTGTCTGTCTTTTTATCTGTGTACCTATCTACCTTTCTGTCTGTCTATCCTGTCTGTCTGACTGTCGTGTGCCTGACTGTTGGCTTTTTTACCTCCCCAAAAGTTTCCATTACTGTCTGCCCACGTCAGTTCTGCTATTGGTTCATCTTTATTGTCTGTGACAGGCAATACTGGCAGTTCATTGGGTAAAATCACTGAAAGATTATCCCTCGCTTCCATCCAATCCTCTTCTCTTATCTGGATCCATCTTTCAAGCAGCGAATCAGTGGTTTTAAAGAAATAGTTGTGATTATGAGACACTCCATACAGGGTCTGGTTTAAGTCATCGTACCCAACCAATGATAGCACTTTAAAATTTATAGCTAGAAAAAAGAGGAATTGATATTTATATCGATGACATCATCTAGATACCCAACCAATGATAACACTTTAAAATTTATAGCTAGAAAAAAGAGGAATTGATATTCATATCGATGACGTCATCTAGATACCCAACCAATGATAGCACTTTAAAATTTATAGCTAGAAAAATTAGGAATTGATATTTATATCGATGACATCATCTAGATACCCAACCAATGATAACACTTTAAAATTTATAGCTAGAAAAGAGAGGAATTGATATTTATATCGATGACATCATCTAGATACCCAACCAATGATAACACTTTAAAATTTATAGCTAGAAAAAAGAGGAATTGATATTCATATCGATGACGTCATCTAGATACCCAACCAATGATAGCACTTTAAAATTTATAGCTAGAAAAAAGAGGAATTGATATTTATATCGATGACATCATCTAGATACCCAACCAATGATAACACTTTAAAATTTATAGCTAGAAAAAAGAGGAATTGATATTTATATCGATGACATCATCTAGATACCCAACCAATGATAACACTTTAAAATTTATAGCTAGAAAAAAGAGGAATTGATATTCATATCGATGACGTCATCTAGATACCCAACCAATGATAGCACTTTAAAATTTATAGCTAGAAAAAAGAGGAATTGATATTTATATCGATGACATCATCTAGATACCCAACCAATGATAACACTTTAAAATTTATAGCTAGAAAAAAGAGGAATTGATATTTATATCGATGACATCATCTAGATACCCAACCAATGATAACACTTTAAAATTTATAGCTAGAAAAAAGAGGAATTGATATTCATATCGATGACGTCATCTAGATACCCAACCAATGATAACACTTTAAAATTTATAGCTAGAAAAAAGAGGAATTGATATTTATATCGATGACATCATCTAGATACCCAACCAATGATAGCACTTTAAAATTTATAGCTAGAAAAAAGAGGAATTGATATTCATATCGATGACGTCATCTAGATACCCAACCAATGATAGCACTTTAAAATTTATAGCTAGAAAAAAGAGGAATTGATATTCATATCGATGGCGTCATCTAGATACGTTTACCCAACCAATGATAGCACTTTAAAATTTATAGCTAGAAAAAAGAGGAATTGATATGTATATCGATGACGTCATCTAGATTATCACCTGAGCATCCCATGTCATGTTGGGTGGTACAGTGTGAACCACAGTTTTTTTAAGAAAATGTTTCTACCTTTTTTACGTTAATCTTCATTGCCCTGATTTGATCAGCCCAGAGATTGTTTCGGGTATTGATCTGTGAGTTATAGACTGACTTAGATCAGCCCAGAGGTTGTTTCAGGGTAAGATAGACTGTGAGTTAGCCATGCCCTGACTTAGATCAGCCTAGAGGTCGTTTCAGGATAAGATAGACTGTGAGTTAGCCATGCACTGACTTAGATCAGCCCAGAGGTTGTTTCAGGGTTTGATCTGTGAGTTAGCCTTGCCCTGACTTAGATCAGACCAGAGGTTGTTTTAAGGTTTGATGTGTGAGTTAGCCTTACCCTGACTTAGATCAGACCAGAGGTTGTTTCACTAAAAGGTGAAAGTTTTTTGGTTGTTGAAGGAAATAAAGAAAGATGAGGTTATCATACTTGCTCATCCTATGTCCTATGTTCTATATCCTTACTCTTACCTGCCCAGCTAAGTCCTGAATTCGACATCACAAAACAGTTTGGCTTATCGCTAAGAAGATAATAGTAATTTAATGAAGTAAGATTAATGTCTGTTTACAGATAAAAGTATCACTTGTGCCATTTGACAGAGCTGACTAGCAGTTGCGGATCTAGGGATCTCAGGAAAGCAGAGGGGAGGGGGGAAATAATTGGCGTTAGAAAAATGTCACTGCTGAGTACGTAAATGAAACCACAGGATTGAAGGTTTGGGAGTATACAGTCACAATAAAATTCTTAGTTTCCAGAAATGCTATTTCCTGCATTTTGGGGATATTTGGGAACAAAAAAAGGTAAATATAGGAATTTCAAACTAAAAGAGAGGACTGCGGCGAAATTGCCCCCCCCTTAATCCACACACTAAATCTGCCCCCAAAATCCGTCTACAAGTCCACCTCCCTAAATCCACCTCCTTAAATCCACCTCCCTAAATCCACCCCCTTAATCCACCTCCCTAAATCCACCCCCTAAATCCACCCCCTAAATCCACCCCCTAAATCCACCCCCTAAATCCACCTCCCTAAATCCACCTCCCTAAATCCACCTCCCTAAATCCACCTCCCTAAATCCACCTGCCTAATCCACCTGCCTAAATCCACCCCCATAAATCCACCTCCCTAAATCCACCCCCTAAATCCACCCCCTAAATCCACCCCCTAAATCCACCTCCCTAAATCCACCTCCCTAAATCCACCTCCCTAAATCCACCTCCCTAAATCCACCTCCCTAAATCCACCTCCCTAAATCCACCTCCCTAAATCCACCTCCCTAAATCCACCTCCCTAAATCCACCTCCCTAAATCCACCTCCCTAAATCCACCTGCCTAATCCACCTGCCTAAATCCACCCCCATAAACCCACCTCCCTAAATCTACCCCCTAAATCCATTCCCCCCCCCCCCCCCCCCCCATACCCCAAAAATCCACCCCCGACAAGAAAAATCAATGCAGCCTCAGATTAATGCGACGTTGCGAGCACTTTCTAAATGCCTACTCACCGTTTGTGATGTACGTTACACAAGGAAACCATTCCACTTGTTTTAGCCAATAGCAAACTACGCATAAAAGGAGGAGCTAAGATTGAAACGGCAAAGGAATTAGTAGTGTAGACCTCACTTTTAATAGTCTTTTCTTTTACATATGTGGGTTTGCTGTAATGCATTTATTAACAGAACAGGAACGGGATATGAATTCCGCGATCTGGATTCTGGATCATTTTAGCTAAATCGTAACATCCAGATTCCCTTACACCAGGCAAAGCCCTGTTAGGTATTTTCTTAAATCATCGAGCGTTACCTTGAGCAGGGCTGTTAGTTTTCTGTCCATATACTTCAACCCGCATACACATCTTGCCGACGAAAGTCTTTGGTTTGAACCGAAGATAGCGAGCTGTGACGGGTTGGTTTAGTGTTTGTCGTAATGCAAAGTGTTCTACTGAGCTTCCGATAAAAACCTGTAATCAAATACAATTTTTTACAATAGCTTGCAAATTTCTCACGCGCTGATTGTTTATTTTTTATCATCATTAAGAGGACATTCGAATCTCACCTTATTGACTCCATTGATTTGATAGGTGATCCATGTTGATCTGTCACTACTGTAGTCGAGGAGAAATGACGTAACTGAGCTCAAAGGACCACCATAACGAGGTTGTGTGGCAACCTGTAATAGTCAACAATTGAAAAGAAAGTAAGTCCACCACCCTTGCTTCTAGCACCCCCCCTTACCTGTGTAATATTGTAAGTGTGGCCTAGATCTATTTCTAGGTACTGGTGAGCACCCCCCTTACCTTTGTAATGTTGTGGGTGTGGCCTATATCTATTTCAAGGTACTGGTGAGCACCCCCCTTACCTGTGTAATGTTGTAGGTTTGGCCTAGATCTATTTCTAGGTACTGGTTGGTGTCTTCTGTTCCAGCACACCACCCTCCACCTTCCAACTGTGCGTCCAACCGGGCATAGTGGGGTGCATGTGTGGTATTCAGTGTAGATGAAGAGGTCATCTGATTATCAGCAATTGTTTTAGAGCCTACTCCAACATCTGGGTGAAAAAAGGATTTTCGCATTTCAATTTTAGTAATTATTTTCTATTGAGGTATTTCTGTTCCTTTAAAATTACCCAGCAACCTAAAAATCTACTATCCAGCCCTTCTAAAGCAATTACCATTGTATGTGAGTAGAGTTGCTTGTTGGTTCTCTCCTGTGCTTTGAGGGTTTTTCTTTGGGTTCTCAGGTTTTTCTCCCTCCGCAAAAATCAACTTCTAAATTCTACCAGTTTCTACCAGCTCACTAGATGACGAGGCCCAATACTGGGCCGAAATAGCTGTCCACGGTTTCTAGTTGAGCTGGCTCATTTTTTACGCGACTTGAAGTTGTGAAAGGCCCATTGGCACTCTTGTTCAGTCGTTTTATACAAGGCTCGTAATTTACTTATTACGCAAGTTCTTATATGATTTCCGAGCCAATCCCACACGGCTTAACGCCTCATCTCTCATCTAAATTCTAATTTGATCATGGAACAGGGGATTGTTTTAAGTGTTACATTTGTAGTACAAAGATAGTTTCTTCATTAAATTAATTGACTAAATTTATTTATTTAACAGAATGTCACAAATTACAACAAATGTTTAAAAAAATACCTTTGTTCAGTGACTCGTGACTGCACCCACGATATGTCACGCGTAACGCCATCTCTCGGTGCCATTTGATTGGCTGAAGACGAACAAATCTCATTGCTATTCTCCGTTGTATGATGTTTCTTTTGATGTTTGTTGCGTCCGAGTTGGCCTTGAATTCCTATGAAGGTAGGTAATCTTTATTTAAACAGTTAAAAAACATCAGTTACACATGAATATAAATATTAAAAGAAACAAATACAGCAATACATGGACAAAGTCATTAAATCTTCTATAAAAATTAAGCTCATTGTTCATTGTGTATTATCGCTCATCATGTGTATATCGTTTTTGTGTGTGTACAGGATTAGATGACAAGTCATCATGCATCATTCATTGTCATCATTGCTGCTTCTACAGTCATCAGTGATCATGTTGCATACAGCATGTATCATCATCATTATCATCACAGGCATCATCGTATATCATTCATCATTGTCATCATGTTTCTATATGGGTCAATTATGTAATACATAATGATCCATGCATCATCATCACAGGCATCATCGTATATCATTCATCATTGTCATCATGCTTCTATATGGGTCAATTATTAATACACAATGATGCAATATCATCATCACAGGCATCATCGTATATCATTCATCATTGTCAACATGTTTCTATATGGGTCAATTATTAATACACAATGATGCACTATCATCATCACATCAGGCATCATCGTCGATCATTCATCATTAGCATCATGCTTCTATATGCATGGCCCAATCTTCAAAAACATCATCCTTCTATCATAATCATGTGTCATGGTTTTGTTTAAAACATCTGCCTGGGTGTGTATGTATTAAATGTTGTAATGAATGAATACAGTTAACCCGGAAGGCATCAACATGGATTTGATGTAGATATTGGTGCCATTTATTTACCCTAATATAGCCATTTTCTTTGTAGTAATCCCATTTCATCCCATCCATGCTGTACTGTAGAACAAAGGTCTTGATAAATGCAGCCTGACCATCGATTGTACCACCTTGGGTTAATACCTGCAATAATAGTAAGGTTAGTTTATGTGATTCAATTGTTTGAGAATACGGCTAACTCACAGGGGGAGCCCTGAAACACCCTCTGGGCTGATCTAAGTCACGGCATGGCTAACTCACAGATCGAACCTTGAGACTAAACCTCTGGGCTGATCTAAGTCAGGTCACGGCTAACTCAAAGATCAAACCCTAAAACAACCTCTGGGCTAATCTAAGTCAGGACATGGCTAACTCACAGATCGAACCTTGAGACTAAACCTCTGGGCTGATTTAAGTCGGGGCACGCGTGACTTACAGATCAAACCCTGAAACAACTTTTGCACTGATCTAAGTCGGGGCACGCGTGACTCAGATCAAATTGTAATTTTAAAAGCGTTTTAGGTCTTGGTAAGGAGGAAAAATACTCGATTCAAAGAAGGGACCTAACAAGCTCTTCTAACATGCGATAGCAACAATGCTTCATTTCGGTACTCCCATTTCACATTCATACGTAGCCCACTCTATCTCGTTACTTACCACTGTTAAATTGGTCCGCGCAAGAAAATCTACTTCATAGTACTGCCTGCGGTCCAAGCTAAACCTTTCCAGCGGCACCCAGGAGCTGTTGCTATGGATACGAGCTCTGTGAGGTGCGTGTTGCTGGGTGTCATTTATTCTGCGCCAAGACGATGCATAGGCTTGACTTTCTTTCAGAACAAACTCTTTTTCGCAAGCTAAAGTAAAGAAATATTACGAGAGGATTTGTTGGTTCGTAAATTGTTTTCTGATAGTGTCGTCATCATAATAACTCATTGCGACGTCACATCATTTCTGATAGTGTCGTCATCAAAGTGCCTCATTGTGACGTCACATCATTTCTGATAGTGTCGTCATCAAAGTGCCTCATTGTGACGTCACATCATTTCTGATAGTGTCGTCATCAAAGTGCCTCATTGTGACGTCACATCATTTCTGATAGTGTCGTTATCACAGTACCTCATTGTGACGTCACATTTCTGATAGTGTCGTCATCATAATAACTCATTGCGAACACATCATTTCTGATAGTGTCGTCATCAAAGTGCCTCATCGTGGCGTCACATCATTTCTGATAGTGTCGTCATCAAAGTGCCTCATCGTGGCGTCACATCATTTCTGATAGTGTCGTCATCACAGTACCTCATTGTGACGTGACATCATTTCTCATAGTGTCGTCATCATAATAACTCATTGCGACGTCACATCATTTCTGATAGTGTCGTCATCAAAGTACTTCATTGCGACGTCACATCATTTCTGATAGTGTCGTCATCAAAGTACTTCATTGTGACGTCACATCATTTCTGATAGTGTCGTAATCAAAGTACTTCATTGCGACGTCACATCATTTCTGATAGTGTCGTCATCAAAGTACTTCATTGTGACGTGACATCATTTCTGATAGTGTCGTTATCACAGTACCTTATTGTGACGTGACATCATTTCTCATAGTGTCGTCATCATAATAACTCATTGCGACGTCACATCATTTCTGATAGTGTCGTCATCAAAGTACTTCATTGCGACGTCACATCATTTCTGATAGTGTCGTCATCAAAGTACTTCATTGTGACGTCACATCATTTCTGATAGTGTCGTTATCACAGTACCTTATTGTGACGTCACATCATTTCTGAGTGTCGTCATCACAGTACTTCATTGTGACGTCACATCATTTCTGATAGTGTCGTAATCACAGTACCTTATTGTGACGTCACATCATTCTGGTATTCATATTATTACTGTACTTCGTCTTGAAATATTCATTGCAAATAATCATAAGTTGTGCACCAAAAACAAACATCATACGATATACTTGTTGGCTTTATACTGCGTCATCAGGCGCGTCATTGCAGTGACGTCATTACTATTGTGACGACATGGTTCATTTTTCATACTATTACTATACGTTACTTCTAAAGCCTTGCATTGTAATAAATCATTTAGTGTTACAATATAGAAACTTGATTTTAATTTTTTTTCAAACACACATCATATACTTCTTTAACACACGTTTATCAGCCAATCATCACGCGTGCAGTATTTCAAATATTTTGTATTGCGTCATATAAATTGTTATTTGTCATCAGTTACGTCATCTCCCAGTAAGCATATATCAGTTTCTTTTCTCGTCAGAGACTGTTTGAATGTATCATCATTACAAGATCAGCTGTTTCAGTCTCATATTAAGGGTTTTGTTGTTCAATACCCTTCAAGATGGCGGAAGAAACGCGGGAGTCCCAGCACACGTCAGGTAACAAATTCTTTTCCAACTTACCTAACGGCGAGTAAAATGTATACTGAACAAAGCTAGTTGCTGTAGTCCCTGGGAAAGACACCCCTGACTGCAAGCAGATGTCAAATTCTCCTGCGTAGATCAGCGACACGTGAGCTGATACCACGTGACTTCTCCCTTGACTGAGCTTGCGCAGATGGTCGACTCGAGTCTTCAGGAGAAATCTTATTGCTTTTGTTTGACTTATCCTATTAAACTGTAAGAAAGAGACATGAAAAAAATATTAAAACTTTAGACATTTAGGAATTGGGATTCCTGAAGCTACGAAGTCGATCTTAGGTAGTCTGCAACCCAATCCTTTACCGCCTAAGTTTAGTTTACATTCTCCAGGTATAACGAAGCTTCAAATCTTATCGCTACTAACCTGAACAGCGTTTGGGATTATCAAAGACAGGGCAGGGCTCCCTCAGAAATCCAATTGTAATTTAGCATGTTTGGTTTTGCGGGGAGAGGATAATAACTGCCTTACCTTGATGTTAACAGCGCTCCCATTGGTTATGCTAGATGGCAGGCCATTGATAGTCTCCAATTTTTCAAACACCACAAATGGAGGTAAAATATACTTAATTTGGACGTCAACAGCACTAGCTTTTGAGAGGTCATTGATATGGGATACCTGTGTCGTATACGTTACGAGGTCCCTAGAATACGAAAGAACAACAATTTACAGATACACTCAATAGAGGTTTTGTACCATGATAGATGGCAGGAACATCAGAATCGTTGTACGTAAGAAAAAAATATAATTCCCGAGAGCAAAGGGATTCTTTGTTCTGGGCCGGGTTGTTCAAAGCTAGATTAGCGCTAATCCAGGATTAACTCTATAGGTCTTATTGAGAGTTAACCCAGGATTAGCACTAATCGGGCTTTGAACAACTGGGCCCTACCATCTAATTAACCACAGGCAGCACAAGTATTACGGACGTGGGGCACGTGATGGCACAAGGCCTCTATAGCAAAAATCATTGTCGGGATTTTGCGCACTGTGATTGGTTCAAAGGGTATTGTCAATGCCGTAGCGTGACGTTTTCCAGGCATGGGCCATTTTTACGGGGCAGCTATGAACATGGCCGCCGTGTGGTAAAGGTCCATATATGGTCATACGAAATTTTTTACCCAGCACGCGCGCTTCAATTCTTTGTTTACACATTACGTCACTGTGGCCATGTTGGTTCTCTTAATATTCAACAAAAGTTTCCTCATTAGCATCTTTTAGCAAAACCACCAATGTGGCTGCCATGTCTTCTTGGGAATGCTTGCAAACCATCAATAACCGTATCTTAACATTTTTTCTGTCTTACTTACCCAGATATTGTTTCCTCGTTAGCATCAGACGTGACGTGAAGATTCAATAAAGGCCTAGCACGGCTTCCTTTAACTGAACTAAGCTAAAGAACATAAATCACGTGTAAAATGTTGGTGAGTCAATAAGGTATCTAATCCACAGGAAGCCCACTGCTCAGAAGTGACTAAGACTAAAGTAACACACTCCTCAGAAAACAGCAGACTTCTAAACTACTATGGAGTGCGTTACCAGAATTTCGGATTTGATATAGGTTTCTTGTTACATGAAATTTTCGCTACACCTTAATTTTTTGATTTCGAAAAAAAGGTGCTGCTAAAAAGAAAATGTCGGAAAATTATGCTTTGGCTAAAGAAATTTGTGCCTAGAAGTGACTTAGAAAAATTATTATTTTTTATCCAAAATTGCGAAATTGAAGTGCGACGAAATATGCCACATCTGAAATTGTGAACTAATTTAGGTTTCAGCGAAAATTTTATAACATTTCTTAGCCGGGCTTCCTGTGCCCAAGCTTTATAGAAAAAGATACATTAATAATTAACTTCGATTCAGTAGGGTTCCAAATTACCTAAAGTTCGACGTTACTATGCAGAATGAATACTTTAATTTATTATGGAATAGTTTAGTAATGCTAAAAATACTTGGCGCTTCTTGGAATGGCCCAGAAGTAAGCAATAATAACCTTCTAAATAAAGGCTTGAAAAGGCCTCCTGTTGGACGATCTGTCTTGATAAGTCTACATGACAACTTTTCTTTTTTGCCTAGTTTTCCTACCTTTCTTCCTTTCTTCCTTTCTTCCTTTCTTCCTTTCTTCCTTTCTTCCTTTCTTCCTTTCTTCCTTTCTTCCTTTCTTCCTTTCTTCCTTTCTTCCTTTCTTCCTTTCTTCCTTTCTTCCTTTCTTCCTTTCTTCCTTTCTTTCTTCCTTATGTCTTCGTTTTCCCCTTAGATTTAGCCATGAGGGATGAAAAGAGACAGAAATAAAAGGGTTACAGTCAAACCACCTCAAGCGTGAACACGTAGAGGTCATTAATGACTTTATTTTTGGATTCTTGATTTCATTATTCGATTCGAACATTCATTATTGAAAGCGAATCTTCAATATTCAAAAAATAATAATAGTTTGAAAAATTCGATTAACTTGGCTTGTAGGCTCTTGTTTATAGCGCAAACAGAAGGTAAGTCATTAATATTACATATTCCTTGCACAAAAAGTTGTTCTTGCATTAGAAGGTTCGTTTTCAATAATGAATGTTCAAATCGAATAATGAAATCAAGAATCCAAAAATAAAGTCATTAATGACCTCTACGTATTCACGCTTGCCGGTGGTTTGACTGTAAAATAAAAGAAAGAACAACAAAATAAAAATAAATAAATAAAAAAAAAAAAAACGCGTGCAAAGAGAAAGGAATATTTGTCGATGATCAATATGTTCCAAAAATCTTGATTAAACAAGACAAGACTTACTAAATACAAACTTTATTTTGAAGTAAATAATTCTAAATTTAGTCGGCACTGTCAAAGCCGAGCCTCAATTCAAGACTCCAGCAGCGAAATCTTTGGGACAAAGCCATCGACATTAGACAGCAAACGTAAAACTTCAGTTGAAAAGCAAAACATTCTTCAGAATTAGTATAAAAGGACCTCGGAAATAATATTTGTTGGTGAGAAGGATTGCAAACGGTTCAGGAAAACGAAGAAAATGTGGTTGTGTCTTCTTTGGCGGATAGGAAAAACGTTCCTTGCTAGCACAGCCTATTTTCCCGTTTTGTTTTGGAGGGAGAGAAATGTCCCCCCCCCTCCAAAACAATAGGAAAATAGGCTCTGCTAGCAGGGAAGGAAAACCGTTATTATGCTTAACATTTGTCAACTAGGCTTTCCCTATTTTCCCTAAATAAACTTTTCAGCTCGGTTTTCGTGAGTGTAGGAGAAATCCATTATATATAACAGTATTCATTTTATATTCCACTGAACGAAAAGTAGTTGCAATAGTTGCTAAATTTATGAACATTTTTCAGTTTAAATTTAAACTTGGTATGAAAAAAACGACGTCTAAAATGAAAAGTTCAGCTGTTGATCGTTACAAATATAGAATGATTTACGTGCGAATCTGCTGGTTTACTATCATACTAGTTTGCCATTCTCTAATTACTCAATTGCCATTAATTAGTCGCCCGATCTACCCACACTCACACAATAACGTTCACGTTCTATATAAAGATTTCATCTTTCATTTTTTTATCAGACTTCCATGAATAGCCAATCAATTCTATTCACAATGCATGGTTGGAACCAAAAATTTAAAAAATCATGGTAACTGTATTTATAGATTTCATGTTTTATTGTATTATCAGATTTCCATGAATAGCCAAATCAATTCTGTTGAAGCGTCGTTGGGACCAAGGCGGAATTAAAGAAATGTTATAACTTACCTTGGTCAGGGTGACTGTCAGAAACAAAGATATCGCCACTGATACTTTCATGGCTGAAATAGCCCCCTAACAACGACATAAATAGGAAATTATTCGTTCTGTTAACTTGAATAATTTTCAATCCACCAATAAAGGATGTCAAGAAGACTTAACAAATTAGCCGCAGTTAAAAGAGTTTGAGTTGGCAGATTAAGATTCCCGTCTTTCCTCACCGCAAACGGCAAACGTGACCAAGTTTTCATCGTTTCCCTACATTTCACTTTGCCTTTTGCAAACCTTCTCGACAAAAACACGTATTCTTATCTTTATCTACTACTTGGAGATTTTTGCGATTCTTTTTCACTAATTTTAAAGAATTTTTTAATGGTCAACTGACGTTTCACGTTTGCCGTAAACGAGAGTCTTAAAATCTCTAGTGTATCTCATTTAGGACAAACGTGAAACGCCGTCAGTTGACAAACAAAAAATTATTAAAGAGAATTTTTAAAAATTCCAAGTAGTAGAGAATAAGGGTTTTTTGGTGAGAAGGTTTGTAAAAAAGGTAACAAAGTGAAATGACAAATGCAGGGAAATGATGAAAACTTGATCATGTACGTTTGCCGCTTGCGGGTAAAAAAAAACAAAAAAAAACCTGAAAAATACGTAAAGCCTCTATTGGCTAAAGTTTTAATGCATAATATATAGTAATTTTTATTGAACAAGTTTAGAAAAGTCCGTCTAAATCTATGTATTTCTCGTTTTTCGATGATGTCTCAGCTATGTTTTAGTTGTTTTGCTAATATAAAAGTTTTATATGAAAGTTCTAATTCACAAGTGAAAAAAATTCTTCGTTGAACACTTTTATTTGTCTCGTAAACGCTTGTTTTTAGAATAATAAAAATGCAGAAGAAATTAGCTTAAATTCCAAAGGAAAAAAATGTAGAAACTGATATGGATTCATTCTTTAAGAATTGAATGGCCAATGTTTCTTGGTTTAATGTTTAGTGCTTTCGTTGAATCGATGGAAGAAGAAAAATAAGAGTTGAAAATAAACTCAGTATTATTCAACTGCACAGACACATGATACCAATTGTGAAATAAATATATAATTTTTGAATAGGATTAGAATATTAGCTGGTTAATAATCGTGCTTAGCAACTCTCTCAGCCAACAGAAGGAAAACTTTATAATAATTTTGACCAGAGTGAATAGAGGGGATATTATATTAACTCTGTTTTGACAAAATGTAAATTGCACCACTTAAGCAAACTTAATACGGTCAACAATTCTTAGTTGCATTTATTTATATCCTTTTTAGGATCCAACGGTAAAAAAATGTTAGAACCTTAAAGGAATAACGTGAACAAAGTTGGCGAAACTTTTCCAAGGATGTTGACTATAGATTCTGTATTAAGGTTTGTTTTTATTCCTATAACTATTCTTAAGATGTATCTTATGTTTTACCTTTTTAAAATTTGAATCCTTCGTAAATCCTCTTGTTTTGAGTTCTCGGACGATTGGAAAGGTATTCCTTCTGTGTTGTCTATCCCCTGCTCAGGAGCACATCTTAAACGTTGACTCCAGTATTTTACCTTCAGTTCTGTCAACACCTTTCACAGAATATTGAAACACAGGTAAAATACACCTGTATTGCAGGAGGACAAAGCTAATCTTAATGCCTCCCAACATCAATTATTAACAACTGTTGCGTCAAACACTAATGAATTTTACTGGAGGATGGATATCCTTATGAAAAACTAACAACGATAATTGTACTACACTATTGCCTTTGTAGTACAATAATCAAACCTGTTTAACGTTTTGTGTTGGTAAAAAATCCTTCTTTTTCTAGCAAGAAAAATTCAAGTTCTGAATTGCATGTGAATTAGCCGCAGCGGTTTCTGACCCAACTTTGATCAGTCCAGAAGTTGTTTTAGGGTTCGTTAACATTTGAAGGTTTTTTTTCAACAGTGTTTTTCCATGACAACCAGAATAATACCTTACATAACAGGATATTATCATAAACAAGACGGACATTATTGAGCGAATTGATCAAGGCGATGAATAAAAAAAAAAAAATCATGTTATAAAATTTTCAAAGTTGAAAGACAGTTTTCAAGATATCGTTTTTATCGTAAAAAAAACAAAAACAAAAACAAACAAAACAAAAAAAAAAAAAACAGAAAAAAACAAAAAAAAAATTTTGCATTGAAATATTTCTCCCGTTATGATGAAATTTGTTTAAGCTATGTTGTAGCCCTACACTACAGATTCAGGGTATGCTATATTGTTTTCAAAGTTTAGATCAATATTCTCCGAAAACTAAATGCGCGATATGCAAATCATCGAAATCATAGAAACATAACCGATTTCCACCAAAGTTCTTTTTTTAGAAAGTTTATTCTATACCAAGACGAGTGTAGAAAAATCTAGCCAAATAAAGATCTGGGACGGGAGCTACAGCCGATAAACGTCACTAGGTGAACGACAACAAATCTGAGCTACAGCCGATAAACGTCACTAGGTGAACGACAACAAATCTGAGCTACAGCCGATAAACGTCACTAGGTGAACGACAACAAATCTAAGCGAGCACTTAAGCACACTTCGGCAATTTCGACGTTGTCGTTTGGTTTGCCGTCCCTACTTTCCTGAGCTTGAACTACGAATATTTGAACAAGAGGTTGTCACCACTTCATTAACACTGTTTTAAGGGAAGGTACGTTTTTCATTGGGGAGGGGGGGAGGTCTGGGGCTTCAGAGGGGCGGGTCGTCAGAACTTTTTGAAAGGTCAAACCTTTTTTATTTTGAGAAAAGCTGTTTCGTTGCAAGGCCGCAAGAAGGCAAGCGAGACAGTTGCCTTGGTCAAATGTCACAAATGCGCCCCTCAAAACTCTGAAAATTGCATTTCCGAGGGTATCAATTTCAAAATTTTCCCCGAACCCCACTATTCGCTTCTACCTTTGCCACTCGGTAAACAATTTTGGCTAAGGTCCTGCCTTTTTGACTCGCTGCAGACTAAGTCTCACTGTAATCTCGCATACGATCTTGATAAGGTATTCTTAATCTAAGGCCCTGTTAGAAAAATGAGTAGTTGTACGCTTGAGTATCAATAACACTGTTTTCTATTTTTGATCGTCATTTTTGTTTTGTTCGATTTTTGTTGTTGTTGTTTTGTTAGATGTTTGACCTCATTCGTATTCGTATTTTGATTTTCTCATTTTTAATGAACCCGGTCAACTATACAATATGTAATCACATTTTTGACCTCCTTTTTATCTGGATATTCATTCATTCATTTCCATTTCCAACCTTGTTTTCAATTTCTCTTTCATATTAATCTTAATATTGCATTTTGTCCACCTGTACTACGAAAAGAATAATCATGATCATGCCATATGCAATGATAAGTTCTAATTTCTATGAATTGGGTTTTACCATAGTGTTACCATAGTCGCCTTTTATCTAATTAACCAATATCTGCAGCTTTCATGGATTTTTTTGTCTATTATTTTAGTTTTCCCTCACCGGGACCTTTTTAAAATTCATAATTTTAGTTTGTCATATTTCAATAATTGTTTCCAAATTTCAAACCTTTCAAAACTCAGTAGTGGGAGCACGTACAGAATGAAACTTGAATTAGCTGTAAAAACATCTGTAACTACACTGACGCTTCCATTATTCGTTTTTCTATAACATACATCGATAATTGTTTCCAAATTTCAAACTTTTTTGGCATTAGTGGCAGCACGTACAGAATGAAACTTGAACAGCTGTAATAACGATTGTAACTGTACTGTCAGAAACTCTATACTATTATTATTATCATCATCATTATTATTATCATTATTATTATTATCATTATTGACGTTTGGAACATTTTCAAAAATGTTTTCGGTGTTAGTGTAACTGTCATAACAGCAGGAACTTGTACTAACATCCGAAACGTCAGTTTAACAAAGCTTTTTATGGTGATTCAATTTATCCACAAGTTCCTGCTGTTTTATTCAGAAACACCGACGCAGTCCACGCTAGTACTCTACTAGTTATCACCACTAACTAATAACGTTTGGAACTGCATGCACTGACGAGTTTCGAACATTTCAAACTTTTTAGAACATTTTTCGGCTTAAGGGAACAAATATTAAGAAACTTTAACAGCATTGTAACCCTACTTACGGCGAAGTACTCAAACGGTTTGTCCCGATTTGTCGATACAATGCATGTTGTCTCATTTGCATGCATCCATAATAACATTAACTACTATTGTGTCTATACGTATCTCTAGTCACGCTTGTAAGTTATATTGGTAAAATTTCCTTTAAATAGTTCTGCGGTAAATAATGACTAGCTTGATTCCTTGGCCAATATTCCTACCTATTTTTTACTTCACGGAAGACGGCCCAGTGGATTGATGCATTTGTGAAATACAAGTCGTGCTGCTCACCGGTGAGGGACCATCCGAACTAATGCATTTAGAATCTCTTGGTTTATTTTAAAAAAAAAACCCTAAATAAATAATTTAACACACACACACACACACACACACACACACACACACACACACACACACACACACACACACACACACACACACACACACACACACACACACGCACACACGCACGCACACACGCACGCACGCACGCACGCACACACGCACACACACACACACAAAACCTAAAATGTTTCTACAAAGTGCCTATATTTCAGAAAACGTTTCTTTCCAATATTTAGAACACAAGCAGCCTCTGATATTTCCTATCAAATTTACCCTAAAAGTGCCTCGGGATGCTGAACTATTTACGCGCTGGTGTCGCCACCGTAGATTTTGCAAATCTTACCGATAAGGTTGTTTCGGTCCTAATCTTAGTCTTATTAGCAATTTTCGATATTGTGCAACTCGGTAACGTACCGTATTTACTCCTCTAGACGCCATCCCCCAAATAGACGCCGCCCCCGAATACACGCCGCACCTGGGACTAAAAATAGTAACATACGCCGCCCCCGAATACACGCCGCATCTACGGTGTGGCGTTTATTTGAGGAAATAATATTTTATGATAAATGATAAATAAAAAGTATATTTCAAGTTTAAACCAGCAACGGAAATTTCTTTTCTTTTAGAACAACATTTTAAAGTTCAAAGTGAATGTACTATTTTTCTCTTGCGTGAAGTTCTCTTTCAAGAATTCTTATTGAATAAAGTAATTTTTGAATAAACGGTGCCCCCAAATAAACGGCGCAGCTGGACCACGAGAAATCAAATAAGCGCCGCGAGGTCTAAACGAGTAAATACGTGTCGAAATCAATCAAAAACAACCCGTACCTTTGCATTTTATGAATGTTACTCCTTACGTAACTTTACGTTTTTGACAAGAGATTTTATTAGACAAAGGAGAAGATTTCTATTGATTTGCTTAAGAAAACTGAAAAAAATTTGTGTGCTGTGAGGAATAACATGAATTTTCTCACTTTCTTATCTTAGTTCGCTTTTATTTTCTGTGCCATCCGAGATCCCTTCTACTCCAGCCGCCGAGAAAAGCACTTCTACGGCACAATTTTTTATGGAAGAAGCTACTGGAATTTCAATCTTCAAACGAATAAACAAGCGAAGTACGTATTTTTTATTACGTATTTTCATTGGTTAAGGTATTGCGCCACATAATTGGTTAAAACAGTTCAGCCACTTGAAACCCCTTTGGGCTGCAGTGTAAGGAAATAGTGAAAACGACATTTTAGATACGTCTCCAGGCTTTTCATTTAAAATTTCAGTTATAGAGGTTTTACACCATCACGTGATGGCGCCCATGACAGGAGGCACAACAATAGAGTGTTTTCCCCCTGGGAAACTTAATTCTTTCTAAAGTAAATCATATTAGACCAGGGGTGCTTACCATTTATACCAATCCATCCGGTTGGATATTCGTTTGCTAATGGTACGAAAAGAGCGGGAAACTTTGATTTTCGAAAAATGGTACACGCGTCTACCGAAAGAACCGAAAAGAGCGAAAAAAAAAAAACCGAAAAAAGTTCCTATAGATACAACTTCTATAGACCGTTTCCTCAAGGTTGTGTGCGCATTCAAATTTAAAGAAGTTGACGGGTCCACGATACCAGAACACGAACCCGTCAAGTTGGATGCGAACGCAACCTTGAGAAAACTTACATACGGTGCGAATGCTTTGTAACACTTTCGACAGTTAAAGCGCTTGGGCCAAGTAGATACAACTTCTATAGACCGTTTCCTCAAGGTTGTGTGCGCATTCAAATTTAAAGAAGTTGACGGGTCCACGATACCAGAACACGAACCCGTCAAGTTGGATGCGAACGCAACCTTGAGAAAACTTACATACGGTGCGAATGCTTTGTAACACTTTCGACAGTTAAAGCGCTTGGGCTTCCTGTGTACAGACAGATAGGAGATCCTGGAAAAAAGTGTCGATGTTCTATAAAATTAAGCAGAACGTTTGCATCTTGTAACTCAAAATTGCCTTCTATTATTTTTATGGAGTTCAAATGCTTCACTGTTTAATCAATGGCCAATACACGTTTCACGAATTCGCTTGAGTAATCAAGGAACAATAGCTCCAAGTCGAGGGGGAGAATGACCGATGAACAGTAGCTCCAAGTCGAGGGGGGAGAATGATCGATGAACAATAGCTCCAAGTCGAGGGGGGAGAATGACCGATGAACAGTAGCTCCAAGTCGAGGGGGGAGAATGATCACTGAACAGTAGCTCCAAGTCGAGGGGGGAGAATGATCGATGAACAATAGCTTCAAGTCGAGGGGGGAGAGAGTGATCACTCAACAATAGGTCAAAGTCGATGTATTATTATAGATATTGTATTTATCGCGTCTCTCCTTGACTTGGAGCCATTGTTTCGTGGTCAATATAAGCAAATTCGGTAAAGATACCATGAAAGGACAAAACAAAACAAAAAGCAACAGAAAAAATTAATACCAATAGTTTATTAGTATAATGGCATGTACCTCCCCATTTTGTTTGTGCCCATAAATTAAGTGTCTCGATTATATTCTATCATTTATGAATTCTTATTTCCAGAGCCCGCGTTCATTTATCTTGGTGTCCGTCAAGAAAGAGCCTTCGACAAATCCAGATCCTTTGGTTTTATTGGCTCCTTTGAATATCTTTCTATTAGCCAATAGGAAAACAGACCTTGGCAGTTGGAATTGGCCTTGGGCGCTTCGTTTCTGCTGGCCAATAGGAACGCGGACTCAGAGGAGTATGTTATGAATCACGTTATGTACAAATAAGTGTAAAACCAACCAAACATCAACATTATGTAGCCAGCGGTATATATCAGAGAGGTCGCGTTTCATTGGCTTAGAACCGTTGCGTCATATTATACACAACAACGTTGCCTCCGAAATGTTACCCTTAAGACTTAACTGGTCCACACTAGCTGTGCTTGTAATGACTTCCATGTTCTTCCATGACCTCACAACTACACAAGAACTTTCCGTAAAACACTGTTTCATTTTATTTTAGCGCGCGCGTCTGTGTGCTTTATACCAAACACGCAAGGAGCTGTAGAGCAAGGTTAGAAACACAAGGCGTAATCGATATTTCTCTTCCTTCCTCCAGAGTGTTTATATACTTCAGCACAAAGGCACAAATTGACGTAATATATTGATTTGATAAAAGATTCAGTTTTCGATGATTTTGCGCGAGCTTGTATCTTGCCAGCAAGCCAATCAGCGGGCGTGTTGTATCTTAGATATTTTATAAATTAATAAATAGTAAGAGTTTCGGATTGGCGTCTCTTCAAAGATCGAAGATAAGAATCCACTCCAACAGAGCAAAATTTAATTGCGTTTGAATTTTCTTCGGGTATGTGCTGAAGTTTCCACAAAACGCGGGCTTGAGCTTAGGATCGTTGATAATAACTTAGATTCAATTACTGCAGTACTCGAATACATGTTGCAAAAACTATTCCAGTGACTTGTTAAAGAATAGAGTCCTATCTGACCGGAGAAGCGTACAATAAAAAGTGCGCTCGCCGTGGCTTTTAAGATACGCGCACACTCAGCAGAAAAACCACGGCTGCAGCGCTAAACCGCGCTGTTTTGTATTAGCGACAGAGGTCCATTTATTCTTCACCTCGTTGTAACATTCAACAGTGTTCACAATCGACATGTATTCATTCATCCCATTCACAACATAAATCTTGCCGCAGTGAACAGCAACAGAGACTCCACCGCGACATTGCTTGAGAGGCGCAACTTGCGACCATTGTTTATTGAGTGGATCGTAACGTTCAACAGTATTTAGAGATCCCTTGCGGCCATTCGCGCCACCGACAGCGTACAGGAACCCGCTTAGCGCGACTGCGCCAAAGTCATATCTACAACTCAACATTTCAGTATCTTCATACCAGGAATTGGTGTCTGGTTTATAATGTTCCACGTGACTCAAGTCCCCAGTTGTGTCATCGAAGCCTCCTACAGCGTACATACAAGAGTTGAGGACTGCTAGAGCGAAGCGACGACGCTGGCGATGCATCGTAGCTACAGTTTCCCATTTACCGGTGGCGGGTGAGTAACGTTCAACATAACTAAAAAAATAAATGTCACAAAATATCAAACAGTTTTCCTGGCACAAACAAACTTGTTTGTTTAATTAACTGGAGTGAAATTTTGTCATTCTCCATTATTTTCCCGAAGAAGAGGTAAAGGCTCTAAAGTTGGATGAATTAATGTCAAAAAACGTAGATGAAACACAAAGTTCTTGTTAGATGTGAAGGTAGTCCCCCACGCAACCGTTCATCATGTCATCACGCAACGCTTCCTTCCAATGTGGGAGCGTCGCGTGAGGACTAAGAACGGCTGCGCGGGAGACTCTAATATTAACCCTACGTACAATATATTAGGCTTAAGTTTGATTTTATTGATTAATGGAGTTGCGGTTCAACTAAGATCGATGATGACATGTACACCTTTGACATCCCAACAACGAAAACTACTGACTGACATAATGTACTGACGCTCATCACTACAGATAAAATTTAGTCCACCTTCATTAATAAACAAGTACTAGTCGGCGCATATCATTGCTTCCTTTCCATTTCAATAATACACGTATAAAACTGTGATAAATTATCTTCCATTGAATCATAGGAGAATCAAGGCTGGAATCAAGGGTAGTGTAGCGGTAGTACACTCAACTCTCGCCTCTGGGGTCTCGGGTTTGATTCCTGGACTCGACAGAACATATGAGTAGAGTTTGTTAGGGCTACCTTGTTTCGGTGGTTTTTCTTCGCATTCCCCAGTTTTTATCCCTCCGCAAAACCTTATAAGCTAAATTCCAATTCGATCTATGAGTTAGTCATGCCCTGACTTTGATCAGTCCAGAGGTTGTTTCAGGGTAGCGATAAATTTGTATGGCTGTGAAAGGGCACGGCACGGCATCGCCACGGTACTGAATTAACAACATCTCTGCTTGTGAACCAATCACGGCGCGCAAGATCATTGCTTAGCCAGTGAAAATGCTTAAACACAGTACCATCTCGGCACGTGCGCACCGTACGTTTTTCACTCAATACTCACTTGCACGTTAGAAGTCTGTCACTGGAACCCCCTGCCACATAGATGTAGTCTCCCAGAACAGCAGCTCGCATATCACCTTGACATTTTGTGGTGGACGCTAGCTGCGTCCATGAATTGTCCACAGGATCGAAGCATTCCATTAATTTCAACTTCCGTCCGCGGCGATACCCACCAATAACGTACAACTTGTTTTGGAAGACCACTACAGCAAACGATGCCCTGGCCTCTGACATGGCTTTACATGTCTCCCATTCGCTTTTCTCTGTGTTGAACCTTTCGACTGATTTCTCCTCTTTCATAAATGCCGTTTCTCCTCCCAGAACGTAAAGCGCTTCGGCGTACGAGTTCCTCATTCGGATTCCCGCGCGTTCACAATGGTGCGTCTCCGCTTCTTCCACGATATCTTGACTGTAAACATTTGTAGAAACCAACGGATGCTTGGCAATTTCTTCATGAAGATATTTCAAAGGCACAAACGCTAAACGCACCGCTTTCAACAGCTCCGGCATGTGCTGCCTTCTAGACTCAATATTATACTGTACCCACGTGACACATGCATTGAATACCTGCTTCTCATTGGTTACTTGGATGTCATCTCTGGACAGCAGATCCACTACCTGAGACGGGCTGAGATTCTTGAAGTCTTCCGTCTCGACAACCTCAATGAAGTGATTCGTAATGCAGTAGTTGGCAGCTTCTTTGAGTACTTTCAGTCCATGACGCTCAGCCAGCGCGAGAATTCGAAGACAGTTCGATACCTCGATCTGCCGCATGATAAAATCAATACATGCATCTTTGGCTGACTTGAATTCCAGTCTATCGGATGCTATGAATAAGTTCTGCACATTGGCATCGGTTATGGTAAGCTTTGAAGTGTAAGCAAAGTTGATTAGGATTTCTGTGGCGTCTGGATCAACTTCTTTGATTTCGACCTACAACGAACAGAGATTCAAAATCAATCATACAAAATTTATTCTATTTTCGGGTTCTCGACCGGCTGAGGACCTCTCCTTTCCCTTTCTATCCCCCCTTGGTCGAGCTTTGGTTTTGATTTACGCATAAAAGCTACTAAGTAATCCTACTTTTGATTGATAACATCGAAAAATAAGTACAACTGGGGAAACAACTAGGACTTTAGAAGCCAGAGGGCGCATCCAACTAGCTATGCGCACTGCATAGGAGCTTAGTTACAGGAAAATTTGAAACCTAAATTTAAAAATACTTTTTCCTATTAAAAATCATCCTTTCTTCCTAAAAATCAGCAATGCGCAAAATGTTCTACGGCTTTTTCGCTTTTTTGAGACAAAAGAAAATTAAAACTGACGTAAGGAATGGTATAGTTAAGTACAAATAAAAATAAGATAAAAACAATATAACAACATTGACGCACAAGGGTCTTGATTCAAAACATAATGAAATCCGTGTGCGCAAATGAAATCCTCAAAAATAAAACAATCGCTAAACAAGGTTCAATCGCTATAAAAGCTTCAACGATCTAAGTACTTTTTAAAACGTTTATAGATCACGTTACTTACATTTTACTTAGATTAATCAACTTAATAAATCATTTTAAATGTTCGTGTACATGTTTTCTTGAGCATTAAAGACGAAACATATTGATGTCTGTTTAGATTCATTCATTATTAATCATCAACACCTGAACTCTGTGGGCTTACGAAATAAAGACCATCTTCGTGTTTTCAGCGGTGAACAAGAATGAGAGAGAGACAAACTTCGACACCTTGAGGCTTAAAAATATTGGGGGAAAATTGGTGCAAATTTCTTCTGGGTTTTCACAATAGGTCGAAAATAGACATGACATCTATAGAAAATTCTACAACTTTACAGTCCAATATACATAAAACTTACACATTAAAATTAATTAAGTTCTATTCAAAATATAGATTGAATTGCTTCAGTCGGAGGGATGGATTATACCAATATGCTAATTTTAAAAAATTTTCCTAAGTGAAGGCTGAACAATAAATGTTGAGACAGACATGTTTAAGACTTTTTCATTATTTTTGAATAAAATAAAAAATGTCAAAAGCGGCTATAGAGAGAGGTTGCCTTACATATCTTCGAATAACTAAATTACTGGAAAAAAACGGTCATTTAAATGTTAAAAAAACATGTACAATTATGTTCTGCAGCACGCAGGCTACCAAATTAAGACCAACATCAATATTTGCCCCAATGCAATAATTGGGCC
>WHPX01001150.1:0-34124 GCA_011057435.1 Actinia equina | reverse complement strand
TCAGAGGAAGAAAAAGAGTCTGCGACTCGCTCAAGGCAACAAGCGAAGCCGTACGTCGACCCCATCCACAGGATGGGTTTAGTGAGCGTGGTCAAGAATTTAGGCCGTGTAGTACTAGTGTTGGGACTAGGGCTCCAGAGCGAGAATCGCGTTGGGATGCCGGGCCCGCTAGAGCATGCCTCGGCGCCCACATTAGGGAATCTAAGAGCATGCTATTCATGCCCCTACCTGTTCAGGGTAGTAACAGAGTTTCTTTTTCAGGGCTAGCTATTTTCAATCCGGGCTCGTTTCCTTCCTTGAATAAGGCATGTATTCATTGAGTTTTTTTCTCTAATAATTATCCTCTACATGGGCGCTGGATAATAGATGCGTGCTCTGTGTACAAAGTACAGCATGGTAAGTAGCCGTTACTGGTAAAGTGCACACGATGTGCTCTACCATCATCTTTCCAAGACCTTGTCTATGATATTAAGTGCATACACATGGAATACTGGCAGGGAATGTGCGTGTGCCACCACGAATAAATATGATCAAGACAAAGTCCTGGGGGTTCTGCAAACTACAGCGCTGCTGTATTTAAATTTATTTGAATCTCACTTTCGACATTTTAAAACATTATGCTTGCCAACGCTGAAAGCATAATTGTAATAAGCATAAGAGGCGAAGTCCAGTGTTCGAAGATGATAGGGAGGGCGAGGGTACAGTCATAATGGGAGGAGGGACAGTCATATATGGAGTATGATAGGGAGGGGACGGGACAGTCAGAGTAGAGTAGCCTAGGGATGGGAGAGGGTCAAGGTCAGTTGGAGTATGCTAAGGAGGGGCAGGGGACAGCCAGATAGAGTATCTAGGGAGCTGGAGAGGGGAAAGTCAGTATTCTAGGAGGGAAGAGGAAGATTGAATTTGACATTGCTAGAGAAGCCAAGAAAGCGGAAAAGATAAAGCTAGCCCTGCCTTTTAAATTCGATATTTTGTGTATCTATGATGAATTCAATAAATTGAGAAATCATATTATCTTGCCTACATTATACAGCTATATTGCTTCCTTAAAATCGTGATATTGAGTGACAGCTTTTTGATAGCCCGTCTGATCTATATATCGAGTTTATAGAACATTGACGTTGAACCATGTGAACTCTTTCACCAGGCTTAACAACATTTATTAGCAGACGGTGTTTTCTTTTATCTCTGTCTACCTTTGAATAATTCTCGGGAAGACTGGACATATAATTGTATTCCTAGACGGGCATAGCTATTTTGTAGTGACGTCACCTGTGAATGCAGCTTTGGCAGGTCTCTGTTTCCAGTCCTCCAGCCCTTGTTCTGCGGTCATCATACAGAACGTGAGGGACAGAAGGATTAGCGACTATTTTGATCAAAAGCATAAGAGATTCCCTTTCACGATCTGAAGGGCAAGCCCCGAACAGCGGCGAATTATAGTTTGACAATGTTACTCTTAAACAATATGAAGCTTCATTCATGCCATAAGGTTTTCAAGATCGTGATTCTTACTTCATAACTTTTAGCGAGCACAGCGAGCTTTTCCTACGTTCCAGGATCTTCTTCCTTCAGTTTTCGTTCATAGTCATTAGGTTTTACTTTGCTTCTTCTAAAAATACAAGCCACTTTTTATTCTCCACAAATTTGGAGACGTTTAGATAGTTCTTTAATCTTTAAACTGCGCGATGGAAAAAACGTTTTTCATTTCTCGCCATTCTGTAAATCATTGATCATGAACTTCAATCTACACAGGGACCCGGCCTCTTAGTTCATGACCGCTAGAATTTCTAATTTGTTCTCTCTGATAGATGATAATCACCAAAGCTCTATCAATCTGTCTTCGCGCTCAAATATATCATTATACAAGTCTGCCAACTCTTTTTGCATTCTTATTCTGAAATATAAACATTAAAACTTCAAATCGAAAGTCAAAACTAAATCCAAGTTGGTTATACTATAGAGGCTTTGCACCGTCACAGGAGGCAGGAACAATTGAATCTGTTATAATGTTATTTGCGTGAGAGTATTCAGGCCATTGTTGTGCCTCATGTCATGGCTGCAATCACGTGGTGCAAAGCCTCTATACCAAGAATTTACTTTTACTTTCCTGCCGTATTTGAGGACTAAAACGTTTGTTGATATTTTTCTCCTTTGTGACTCGGTCTCTGCAAAATGCTGTATTTAGCTTGTTTGCATCCAGATTCAGGCATTTCTTTTAAGGTTCTGAGCTGAAGACGCGCGGGTAAAAAAAAAAACGTTCGCACCGTCGTCTTGAGAACGCGTCCCGGCGTCTTTGTTAAATATATGCGCGCGCATATTTTTCCTTGCTTGTTGCTGGTCATATCAAATAGATAAACCTTCTGTACCTTTTGTTATCTTGACACTATAGCTTGAACAGCCGCAACAACTTTATTGGCATCCCATGTTCGGCAAATAAGCCAGTCAAAATGCTCAAAGTCTTTGGTTGTAGCACTCAAAGTTACCGAATAAGTCAAACGAACTCTTGGAGCAAGTGCATAAAAGCGCGCGCATGCAAGGGAGCACGGCAGACATAAATTTGTGATTGGTATTCCTGTGGTAATGACGTGAGCTGACGAATACGGTTATCCGCGAAAAATAGCGTGGGCTCAAGTAAATATCAAAGATGGCGCCATACATAATATTGACGGGGACTGACCCAAGGGAGCACGGCAGACATAAATTTGTTGAATGGTATTCCTGTGGTAATGACGTGTGCTGACGAATACGGTTATCCGCGAAAATAGCGTGGGCTCAAGTAAATATCAAAGATGGCGCCATACATAATATTGACAATTTTATTTATCATCCGCCATATTGTTTACATATGAGCCCGCGCGACTTTTAAGTAACCGCATGCGCGGTTATACCACTGGAGGACCAATCAATGAAATTATGTACCACAGGAAGACCAATCAACAAAATTATGTCTGCCGTGCTCCCTTGATGACCCCGTCATTATATTTATCATCCGCCATATTGTTTACGTATGAGCCCGCGCGACTTTTAAGTAACCGCATGCGCGGTTGTACCACAGGAGGACCAATCAATGAAATTATGTAAGACAGGAAGACCAATCAAAAAATTATGTCTGCCGTGCTCCCTTGGCGCATGTTGTGTATTTATTGCGAAAGTGCGCGCTTTCCTCGTGATATGCTTTTTACTCGGCCAATCAAAAACCAGGCACCGCGCGTGCTTATCATCAATAATAAGGCCGAAACGTGTGCAAATAAAATATTGTAGCTGCGCGCGCTTATATAAACACAGGTAGTCCATTGTGTACGTTTGATAATCCGTTTCCCATATATAGATGGTTCTAAGGAAAAAGTGATCTCACTAGTATATGCCCTGCATTTGTTGAAAAATGATGCGTTTTCAACATAGAATTGAGAATTGAATTGAATTTTCATAAAGTTCCTATATATACATGTACGTTTGAATTTTTTTTTAAATTTATTTTTATTTTTAGAGAGACGAAGCAACTTGTTCTACAGACCTCATGGTTACCCTGCATTCGCCCCAGTCCCTCGAAGCCAGTCACTGAGCAAGATACCCACCACGTGTCCCAAGTCCTGCTACAATAGATGTGTTCCCGGATGTCATGTTACGTGTTGTAGTGCGCATGCTCTTGCTTTTCCGGCTGTGAGTCGAAAAACGTTGGTGCAAAAGCATAAAAACAAAAACATTAAGGAGTGACAGTATATATCTGTTATTTACCGGCCAGGAGGTCCGGATAGCGAAAAGCTGTTCCCGAGGTCTTGAATCTATGGACGGAGGCCGTTATGGGCAGAGTTTTTTTCCTATTCGGTTCGACTATAGGATAGTAAATAACTATTATTCTTTCCCCGCATTTTTAACTTGTTTTCGTAATCGTTTTGTGTTGTCGTTTACGGCAAAGGATACCGGACCGTGCGCGCGGCAGATACTGACAAAGTACCGCCCGCTTAAAACGACCAATCAGAAAGCACGATTTTTGAGGATACCGGACCGGAAAAAAATAAATTTAATATATAATGTTATTTACCGGGCAGGAGGTCCGGATAGGGAAACACTGTGCCCGAGGTCTTGAATATATGGACCGAGGCGTTAGGACGAGGTCCGTTTTTCAAGGCTGAGGGCACAGTTTTTCCTATCCGGGTCGACTATAGGACGGTAAATAACTTAGGATACCGGACCGCGCGCCACGGGCAGATGCTTACAAAATACCGCCCGCTCAAACAGCCAATCAGAACGCACGAATTTTTAGGATACCGGACCGGAAAAAAACATGTATTACATTCACGTAGAAGAAAAAGGACGATTGGGTTACCTAATAGAATTTACTGTGATTGGTTTAGAGCAGATAGATCATATTGTAATAAAACTTACGGTACAGTCGAACAGGACCAAAGGGAGATCCAACTGTGACGTCGGCTTGTCTAGGCATTTTGATTGGACGAGCAAGCGTTGTGGCGGTCTACAGGGGACTGTGACCGTTGCCGTAATATTTCAGTTCTAACACAATACAACTCCAAATAGACAATGAAGTAAAATTAAAAGTTAAGTTAATATTACACATTTTCGAAAAATAGTCATGTGTTGATATTGAGTATTGATTATTGTCACGTGATTAATGGCGCCAAAAAATAATGTCACACTCATAGAAGTTTAAATAAATGTGTTTTGTTTGAAGTTTTTTTTTTACCTTTTTTCTATTTCTATCTCAGGTATTTACTGACAGGGAGACAGAACAACAACGGCTTTTAAGGGAGCAACAGTCAAGACGTACTACGTTTTATACTAACTAAACTGACTGACTGACCGACTGACAGACCGACCGACCTAGTGACTGACTGACTGAAGTATTAAAGTATTTATATACAGTTATTTCAATAAAGTAGTCAACAAAAACCTAGAAAGGTGTGATCGCTGAGAATCATGGAAATATTTCATATTCAACAAGTAAAGCTTTTGACACAAACTACAGCAGTTAAGAGGTGAACTTGTAAACTGGTAGAAAATCTCAAGTCCATCAACAGTTATCAAGCGGCAAGAGAATATGAAGTACTTACTTAAATATCTACCCATAATCCTTGTTGGTTTCAGCTTTGTTGAAATAAGTGTACTCAGTAGTGATAATAACAATGATGACAATAACAACGATAATTAAATGATAATAATGATAACAATAATAATTATTATTATTATTATACAGCTTCTAATTAATCCCATATAGGTAACTGTCCAATTATTTTCTTAATTGGACAGGTCTGTTGATATGGGATTAATTAATATTAATTATAATTAATAGGTAATGGGATTTCATGCTCCCCAATCAAGAAATAATTAGACTCGAAAAATTCCTCTGACTGCCAAATTGGACTCGGCCTACAGCCTCATCCAATTTTGTCAGTCCTCGGAATTTTCCTCGTCAAATTATTTTTTAATTGGACAGCATGGAGTTCTATTACATATACTACTACTACTACTAATAATAATAACAATGAGAGTAAATACTAATAGTTTTACATTCACACCAATAACTGTTTTATATATTGAAATAAATATTTTTGATTAAAAAGCTGTAAATTAATGTTTGGGTTTCCTGTGTCTAATAATTCTGCATATTTCACCAGCATTTTAACTATGGTTTAGAGTGCAAACAATTATAATCCGTGAAACACTAATTACTAAATAGTACAAAATAGTGCTAATTAAACAATAGAAAACAAGGAATTTGCATGAAATTGTGCTATTTGGTATTACTAAAGTTTCACAGATTTACTGCGGGTCACTCTACTTGTCATCAACTAACTTGTGTCGTAAATTAGTTTGTAAGCGCTAGAACTAGATAAAACTATAATAAATAATGGGATTAACAGTGGATTCCACAGAGTGGCTCTTCTTCATTGAATTTAAAAGTTGATTTTTGCAGAAGGAGGAAAACCTGAGAACCTGGAAAACCCTTGAAGCACAGGAGAGAACCGACAAACAACTCTAGCTATATACGCAGGAAAAAAACTGGATTCCCAAATTAGGAATTTGTTGGGAATTTCCTTGAATTCCCAACGAATTCCCATCCAATTCCCAGAGAGAACGAAATTGGGAACGTGGCACTGATTCCCAATGTTAGTTTGTTGGGAATTTTATTTTTCTATTGTGTACTAGAAGGAAATTCCCAACGATAAATCCTAACGTTGGTGTTCGAATTGGGAATTCAAGGAAATTAATCCCAACAATTACTGTTACTAATACTACACTGATACTACCTTGCTACTATTCAACTACCATTCTAACTACTAACAATTTTTTTTTGAGCGTTTCTAAAGAAGCAGTCTTAATTGTTCATCTTTAATTGAGTTTGGTGTTACAGTACCATCATCAGTGCAGTATCATCTGCATTTGCTTGGAGATTTTTAACCAAATACAGTAAAAACCAACATAAAATAACCACAAATTTTCCAAGTCAGGCTGTTATATTTGGTTCTTATATATATTTGGTATCTAGTGAGAAACCAGGCCAAGTAATTATTATCACTCAGGTGTTTTATTTATTTTATTTATTAAGGTTTTATATTCATTATTTAACATTTAACAATATTCTCAACTCTTTACAACATGCAAGTGTAGATGTTTGTTAATAAAGGTTTATACTTTTCATATAAGAACCTGTCTCAGTTGTAAGGCTGAAGTGCTTTTTGTATATTGGTTGCTTAATTTATAGAGCGTTCTTTAAATCTGGACCTGTGTTTTGGAAGAGTTTACCCACCAATATTACACAAATTACCAATTTACAAAATATCAAAAAAGAACTATAAAAACATTCCTTTTTAAATTCTTTTTAATTCCTTGCCTATAAATAAGAGACATATTTATATTTATGATATACATATTCTTCTACATCTCCACTATTTTATTATTTATCCATACATTTTATTTTGATAATATTATAATATTTTACTGTAATATAATTAACACTATAATCTTAAATTTAAAAAAATCAATACTCTTTTTTACAGTTTCGTTCAGTCATGAGCACGAATAATAGTTCCTAGCTAAGCCAAGGCTGGGGTTACTGCGCATGATAAACTGTAGTTTTGCTATGCGCGGAAACTCCAGCCTCGGCTAGGAACGATCACTGAACAGAACTGAAAATGGAGTATTAATGTTTTTGTAAACAGCGCCATCGAATATTCATAGTGAAGGCGCTTTAGAAATTATATATTAAATAAAAATAATAATGATATTTTATGTAGCGTCAATATCCTGGAGAGTTCAACAATGCTTTACATTACAAGTATTTAGCATAAAAAGTTAAAGAATATGATTTCGAATATTTTCAACAATTCATTCAATTTCGATTTCAATTTTCATTCAATTTCAACATTAACATAATTACACATGCAAATTAAGATTATAAAAAACTTTGCATAAAAATATATATCGAGAGTAAGCATTCTTAAAAAGGAAGGTTTTGAAACTCATGCTTAAAACTTAAAGTATTCCTGCATGACCTCTTATGTGTAGGAAGGGAAATCCACAGTGATCCATAGTGGTTGCCCACGAAAATAATACAGCTCGGATTGCCTGTTGTTTAGATAGCAGGTTGGTCGCTTGTTTGCTGACTTCCTGCCCGTATCGACACCAGCGAGCAAAGTGTTCACAGTTTTTTGAGTACAAATCAAATCCTTTTTCTTCAATTTTTGAATTGGCTCTGCCGAGGATTTCGTTTATGGGTAGAGGGTCATGACCCTGCCATGATCCATTTTCAATAACCAATGTATGCATGCGGCTATCTGATACGATGTCAGCAAGCTTTTCCCTTTTGATTCTCACTTTTTTAAAGCAGAACAAGTCGACTGCATTGATTGTTCGGTGCACAACATCCCCATCCCCTACATAAACCATATAGTGGTTGTATAAATGCCCAAATCTTGGAATAGCTATCAAATCCCCAGGTGAAATGTCTGGCATTGCACAGGAATGCCTATCTCTCTCGTGGCATTCATCGGTAGAACTATTCTCACCAGAGCAGTGGTCAATGTTGGTTGGAAACCCCAATGTTTGGCAATGCCTATCTCTCTCGTGCCATTCATCGGTAGAACTATTCTCACCAGAGCAGTGGTCAATGTTGGTTGGAAACCCCAATGTTTGGCAATGACTTTGGTCTTGCTTTACTGAATCATCTTCTTTAGCAAAGTTGTAGCCATTGCTTTTGTCTTCTTTCTCTGTGGAAACCTCTGGAACATGCATATGTAGCTCGCCATTTCCAATATGATTCTTCTGAACTGTGGCAAATGTGTCTTTGGGTTTTCTGATATTTTTCACATTGTTTAGGTGGGGCGCAAAATTGACAACTTTTTCTATTGGCAAATCCTCATGCACAACAATCTCAAAATTTATTGTTGCACTACTTTCATTTTGGGCAATACTCTTTTCATCTGTTTTCGTAACGTTTTCAGATGCAAGAATCTGACCAGCTTCAAGTGATGTTTCTTTAGATAGAGGTGTTTTATCCCCTTTTACTGAGCAGCATTCTGAGTTGTCAGGCAGCCAAGCCTGTTCATTTGAGGACTCAGATTGAGGAGGAGGTTTTCTTCTTGACAAGGGTGAAGGTCTTGAGTCAGAGTCTACAAGTTTACAGATTGTATCATATTGCACTGGGAGTTTTTTCGGCAGGGAACAAGCCTGTTCATTTGAGGGCTCAGATTGAACAATCTTGAAATTTTTTGTTGCACTATTTTCATTTTGGGCAATACTCTTTTCATCTGTTTTCGTAACGTTTTCAGATGCAAGAATCTGACCAGCTTCAACTGAAGTTTCTTTAGAAAGAGGTGTTTTATCCCCTTTTACTGAGCAGCATTCTGAGTTGTCAGGCAACCAAGCCTGTTCATTTGAGGACTCAGATTGAGGAGGAGGTTTCCTTCTTGACACGGGTGAAGGTCTTGAGTCAGAGTCTACATGTTCACAGATTGTATCATACTGCACTGGAAGATTTTTATTTGATTGGACCATGAGGTTTTCCACATGAGGCATAACTGTGGGACTTGAGCTGGATTCTTCCATTACTTCGTATATATGTATGCTTTAACTGTGTATGAAATCAATTAACGAGTTTTAAGATAAACAGACACTTTATTACTGCAGATTTATAAATTAACTTTATTATACAGTATACACTTACAATATTAAAAATAAAACAAAACTACTGTAGCACTTACATTGTTGCTATATAGATGCTTGCACAATCATAACCCTCTTAGTTATAGGTTCCTCAAAAAATCTTTAAAAACCTACAGAAAAAAAAACAAGCAAAAAAATGTCAAGATGATATACTTCAATAAACTTACTTGATCCTAAAACTAGCTTATTCTTGAGGTGCATGTATGTGATGTCACAGCCCTTATGGCATGTTGGTTGACTTTATAACAAAATATTATAACAAAATATTTTGTATTTGAGTCTTTTTGTTATTTCAATTAACAAACATTAATAGCAGTCTTTACCCACCCACCCGCTCCATTAGCTTTCCTATAACCAGAGTATGGTTGGCCAAATGTTGCAAAATTCAACAGCATGTATATTTATATTCAACAAAATATAATTACATTCAACAATAAAATTGTGTTCAAATTCAACCTTCGTTATTCATATTCAACACTTATATTTGCATTCAACTACAAAATTGTGTTCAAATTCTACCTTCGTTATTCATATTCAACACTTATATTTGCATTCAACTACAAAATTGTGTTCAAATTCTACCTTCGTTATTTATGTTCAGCACATCATATCTATTCAACTTCAATGATACATATTTCTATTCAAGGCTGCCTTCGTTTATCTATACACATTATATAATTCGGCATGCAACAACAACTTGTATCCAACTTCAACCTTCGATTTATGTTCAAGACCAAGACCTAAATACTCGTTCAAGACTTCTTACGTAAGTTCCCGGACATTGGCGAATATTCATTCAACAAAAATTGCTCTAGCCTCTCCTCCCTTAAATATGCCCGCCATCTTGGATTCTGCACTGAAGGGGTGGTACTCGGTGGAACTGACGCTTACCCGGCCTGCTCTGTCTTCTGGGTAAAATCCAAGATGGCTGCCATCGGACCCAGTCCATCCTGAACGATAATCGTCCAAAATGGCGGATAGTTTGACGGAATATTTTATATTTTTGATATTTTAGAATTGCTTAGTTATTGCGAGGAGAAGGAAAACTGTACTAGTAAGCCTTTAATTGAATCTACCATTAATCGATTGGAAGTTGCAATGAAGTTCTTGGAACAAATTTTACCCATCCTAAATGAACGCAAAGAAGAGATGAGCGAAGTTGCTAGGAATCTTAAGATTTTGTTTCACAGATGGTGTCGTAAATTGCAAGAACTCGAGCTAAGAAGCACCCCGAACTGTACACATTTAGCTGTCTACTCAGTTCAGCCACCCGAGAGATGTGAAAATACTGGATCAGGGAGACCTAAGTTCAAAATCGAAGAAGACACCCTACTGCAGTTCAGAAAGCTAAGGGAGGAGAGGCTAGAGCAATTTTTGTTGAATGAATATTCGCCAATGTCCGGGAACTTACGTAAGAAGTCTTGAACGAGTATTTAGGTCTTGGTCTTGAACATAAATCGAAGGTTGAAGTTGGATACAAGTTGTTGTTGCATGCCGAATTATATAACGTGTATAGATAAACGAAGGCAGCCTTGAATAGAAATATGTATCATTGAAGTTGAATAGATATGATGTGCTGAACATAAATAACGAAGGTAGAATTTGAACACAATTTTGTAGTTGAATGCAAATATAAGTGTTGAATATGAATAACGAAAGTTGAATTTGAACACAATTTTGTAGTTGAATGCAAATATAAGTGTTGAATATGAATAACGAAGGTAGAATTTGAACACAATTTTGTAGTTGAATGCAAATATAAGTGTTAAATATGAATAACGAAGGTTGAATTTGAACACAATTTTATTGTTGAATGTAATTATATTTTGTTGAATATAAATATACATGCTGTTGAATTTTGCAACATTTGGCCAACCATACTAGGGCAGTAGAGAATTATGTTGTATAATTTTGGTATATTTTGTATATCTCGTACAGTGTTGTCAATAGGCCCTGGCGCAGCAAGACCAGCGCCATATAATTTTGAAATATTATAGCGTAACGAAGCCATATTCGAAGTTTTATATTCAATTTATTTGCGATCTGTTCGAAACTGTATTAGTATTAGTCAATTTTCTTAAAGTTATTAATCTCTTGGATTGTTTCTTCGGGTTTTTTGTTTATAATATATATTTCAAACATCAAGAAGATTTTTTGACGTTTAAACCCAAAGTAAGCAGTGGAAGGCATGGCGAACAATGGTCAAGAAAGTTAAGAAAATAACTAGCGTAGATGAATATGGTCCTAAATCACTTTGACTTATGAACTTTTGACATTTTTGATTTTGACTTTTTTATGTCCGCTCTCGGCCACCGTACATTTTTAATCGTTAAAAATGAGGAATGTTAAAGAAATTCTTCAAAACAATTCGACTCCTGTACGACGTAGCGTACCAAAACAAAATGGTTACCGATAATATTGGCATTTGTATACGTTAAAACACTAAACCTCTGAAATATTTAGCTCTTTCGTCGATAGAAACAACGAAGTCAAGATGTACTTACCAATATGAACTCAATGTGAAGCTGGTAAACGACGTGTTAAGTTTTTATTTGGAAATCAAACGCACTTCTTAGAGGCTGCTGCAGTTGTGTTTCTTTATGATATTCGTCTCGTGACCATAACACGTGACCACAAGACAATTTTAATGAGCACAGTGCTGGTAATTATAAAGTCGAATTTACAGTAAGAACATCGTTCTTTCTAGCATGAAAACGAGCTCAATTCTCTGTTGGACGATTCCTTATGTATCTATGAGGTATTGACACAAAAAAGGCGAAAACATTGAGTCAAAAAGTCATGAAAAATATGTTGACCTCGAAATTGTTAGACAAGGCTTTTAGATCATTAACATTTGCAAATGTTCAGTATTTTATACGAGGAATTCGTCTGAGTTCGAGTGTCATATCACAGAAAGAAAAATCAAAAACAGATCAAGCAGAAAATATGGATGTTCCTTTGCTTTTTTCTGGTTCTCGTCGTGGTTGTTTTTTTCAAGATCCTCCTGAGCTGGACAATCAGTTTACAAGGGACCCACACCTAAGGTCATGTGTCAAGAGAATTCTACCCAAACAGGTTGGTGGGTCACAAGTCTAGAGAGTAATTGGGTAGATGCAGTATCTACCCGGGAAAGCGAACGATTGGAACTTGAAAGGTGGACAGGAAGGAAAAAATACATATATAGGAAAGACAAAAAGGGAATGGAAGAGAAGAGAATTGGAGGGAAGAAAGGAGAGTGAAAGAGCAAGGAAGAGGAGATAAGATAAGATAAATATACCCTTCTCAAAAGTATTGTGGATGCAAGGCTAACATGAAAATACATAAGAAATCACACTTTTTCTTGCTGGATTTCGTGTGATTTTTTTTTTTTGTATCTTCCAAGTTAGCCTTGCATTTAAGAAAAATTTAAGATAGGTCCACTAGTGAGAATAAAAGGAATAAATGGCAAAAGAACAGAGGAGAGAAGATGATAAAGGAATGAAAGATTAGTTAAAGTATAATTTAAAGGTATAACTAGCTAAAACTAGTGTGAGCTGCGTCGGTGTTTCTAATGAAACAGTAATGATGAAAAGGTAAATTATACACCGTGAAAAGATGAAAAAACTTACTGACGTTTCGGATGCTAGTCCTTCGTTTTACTCCGACGAAGGACTAGCGTCCGAAACGTCAGTAAGTTTTTTCATCTTTTCACGGTGTATAATTTACCTTTTCATCATTAAAGTATAATTTATTTATGGAGAGTCAATCCAGGATGTAGTTTATCTACTTTTTGCCAATCATTTAATCTATATATTAATTGATATAATGTATATTCCAGGTACTAGAAGAGATATTACCAGATCTGGAACAGTTTGGCAAAAGAGTTAGTACTGACATACTTTCTATGGGCATGGATTGTGAGTCAAGACCTCCAACACTTGAACACTTTGATGCCTGGGGTCATCGTATTGACAGGATTAATACATGCGAAGGATGGAAGCAGCTGCATGATGTATCAGCTGAAGAGGGTCTTGTAGCAATAGTATATGAGAGGAAATATGAACAGTGGAGGTATATATTCTTGTAGAATATCACTCACTGTACGTATATAGTCAAAAATCATCCATGCTTTCTTGATAGAAGTTTCAAGACTGAAATCTCTTCTCATATTTTAACTGTAGGTATGGAAGGTAGATTGTGTTGTTCCAGAAAAATCCAATACATTAACTCCTTCATAGTAGATTTTCCAATAGGTGGGGATGTCTGAGAAGGATATATTGTGTACTTCCATAAAAAAATATCCATATCTTCCCCATGGAGGGAGGATTGAATTTCCAAGGGGTAGAAAGTTCTGAGGAAGGTATAATGTGTAGTACCACAAAGTATCTATACTTTCCCCTCATGAATATTGTTTAATCCTTAGTCGTATCTACCAAACTATCAAGCTCTATCTTTTCTCTCCATCATCTGGGCTGTATTCTTGTCCTCTGGCAATGACTGATGGTGCAGCCAAGACCTTAGAGGTATACTCTTTCTAATATTATGTCAATACAGCAGTTTTCATATAATGACTGTACATACTGTTTAATAATCTCGCAGGAGTGTTTTATCAGGATTTAAAAACATGAGGCATAGCCGAGTGTTTTTAGACCTCATAAAACACAATCTGCAAGTTTTTGAACAACTTAAAAAACTCTTGATGTATGTTCTCATATTGTACTGAATTCTTTACGAAATGAACCAAGTTTGATAGAGAAAATCCAAGTTAAATTTTATGAAGGCGAATCTATATCAGATATTAAACCAGTGACCTGAGTGAAGGACTTTATAGGCTGCATATTTAAGGCACTATTAGCAGCCATACAGCTTACAATCATGAGTGATTTGTTAGTACATTAGTTTTATGTCTCCAGACAGGGATAGGCTGTTTAACAGGGAGACAATGCCCTACTCTTACACAAATAATTCAACAGGTTTTTTTATGTCCCCCATTTACTGTTGGTTAGGAAGGGTTGGGAGACAGGGCGCATGGTTTAACCTCTTTATCCAAGAAAACTTGAAGGTCTGACCATTTGCAGATATTATAACAAAGGAAGCACCTTCTCCTCAGTTATTTTAAGACTGAAAATTGGTCTACAGCGCACAGAGTCTTGAACCATGACCTCCCGCACAATAGACTGACGCTCACATACCAAACTAACTGGGTGGCAAGTTTCACCAAGCTTTTCACAGTCATAAAAACTGCACTGCTGTAATAACTGACGTGGAAGTAGATAATGATTGATCTCTGACCATGTCTTCTATTTTGATCGTGCATTATTTTGATTTTTTCAGATATGCAATCCAAGTGGAGAGATGTTCAAACAAGCTTTCAACAGACTTACAAGTAGGAATCCTAGTCAATTTTTTACAGCGCACGGAGGCTTGAACTATGACCTCCCGCACAATAGACTGACGCTCACATATACCAACTAAACTAACTGGGTGGCAATATATTGTAGCTGCGCACGCTTATATAAACACAGGTAGTCCATTGTGTACGTTATGATAATCCGTTTCCCATACATAGAAGAGTTTAGTTTAGTTAAAAAAAAGTGAAAAAAAAGAAAAAAGTGATCTCACTGGTAAATGCCCTGCATTTGTTGAAAAATGATGCGTTTTCAACATAGAACTAAGAATTGAATTGCATTTTCATAAAAGTTCCTATATATACATGTACATTTGAATTTTTATTTTTAATTTTTTTTATTTTTAGAGAGACGAAGCAACTTGTTCTACAGACCTCATGGGTACCCTGCATTCGCCCCAGTCCCTCGAAGCCAGTCACTGAGCAAGATACCCACCACGTGTCCCAAGTCCTGCTACAATAGATGTGTTCCCGGATGTCATGTTACGTGTTGCAGTGCGCATGCTCTTGCTTTTCCGGCTGTGAGTAGAAAAACGTTGGTGCAAAAGCATAAAAACAAAAAACATTAAGGAGTGACAGTATATATCTGTTATTTACCGGCCAGGAGGTCCGGATAGCGAAAAGCTGTGCCCGAGGTCTTGAATATACGGACGGAGGCCGTTAGGCGCAGAGTTTTTTCCTATGCGGTTCGAATATAGGATAGTAAATAACTTATTATTTTTCCCCCGCATTTATAAAATCTGTTTTCGTAATCGTTTTGTGCTGTCGCTTAGCGGCAAAGGATACCGGACCGCGCACGCGGGCAGATACTGACAAAATACCGCCCGCTCATGATCAAACAGCAAATCAGAAAGCAGATTTTTGAGGATACCGGACCGGAAAAAAAAAGTTTAATTATGAGATGGAATTACATTCACGTAGAAGAAAAAAACGATGTGCTAGGGTATTTAATAGGTGCACTTAGTCTAACTTAGTGATGAAAGAAAGGCATAGAGAAAAAGGAAGCGAAGACGAGTAAGAATGAGTTGATAGACAGCGTGCGACTGATATGGCTGCTAATTCAGATATTGTGTAAGAATGACAAGAATACGTTACGGAAGAGCACTTCTGTTACCGTGCCGTGTCCTTGCATTCCTAATTGGGCTACCTAATAGAATTTATCTAATAGTGATTGGTTTAGAGCAGATTAAATATTGTAAAAAAACTTACGGTCAGTCGAACAGGATCAAAGGGAGATCCAACTGTGACGTCGGCTCGTCTAGGCATTTTGATTGGACGAGCAAGCGTTGTGGCGGTCTACAGGGGACCGTGACCGTTGCCGTAATATTTCAGTTCTAACACAAAACAACTCCAAATAGACCATGAAGTAAAATTAAAAGTTAAGTTAATATATAGTTAATAATATATTTTCGAAAAATAGCCTTGTTTGATATTGAGTATTGATTATTGTCATGTGATTAATGGCGCCAAAAAATAATGTCAACACTCATAGAAGTTTAAATAAATGTATTTTGTTTGAAGTGGTTATTTTACCTTTTTTCTATTTCTATCTCAGGTATTTACTGACAGGACGACAGAACAACGACTTTTAAGGGAGCAACAGTCAAGACGTACTTACGTTTTGAACTAAACTGACTGACTGAGTGAGTGAGTGAGTGATTGAGTGAGTGAGTGACTGACCGGCTGACTGACCGACTTACTGGCTGATTGAAGTATTAATACACAGTAGCGATAATGATAATAAAAGTTATGACAATAATAATAATGATAGTAAAAACTAATAGTTTTACATTCACACCGACACCCATTTTATATATTGAAATAAAATTGTTTGTCTAAACTGTACATAAATCGAAGTTTGGGTTTCCTTTGTGTCTAATCGTTTTCCATTCTTCACCAGCATTTTAACTATGGTTTTCTTGTCATCGACCAATTTTGCGTCCCAAATTAGTCCGTAAGCACTAGAACGACTGGACACTTAAATACAGATTTATTTTTATTCCAGTTTTACTATCTTCGCCCCTACTTTACAAGCTTTAGTTCTACTCCATATTATTTCCCATGGTATACTACAAAATCTATGTTAATACTATAGCAAATACAGATTATATGATTATACATGTATATACAGGTTAAAAACAGAGTGCAAGTTCTTCCACTGACCTCTTGATTTCTTGAATTTCAATGAAGCCCGAGCACAAGGTTTTTAGGTTGTTTATAGACCACCACACTTATTTTATTTTGTTCCCCATCGGATTTGGAATGTCAGCCCCGATCTCCCCTGAAAATAATCAATGCTGTCCCAGAACTCTTAGCCGATAAAGAACAAAAGAAAATGAGTGTGGTAAGTCTATAACAGAGGGTTACAGTGCTTTACATTACTGCTAGTCCTGTCATTCGGGGACTAGTCAGCTTAAGTGAAAATTAGGACTCATTAAAAACGTCAACCTTCACTTCAAGTGAATTTATCGAAGCCTAAATAAAATGTTCCAAGGAATTCGTAAAACTATTTCACGAATTGTATTACAATGATAATAATAATTATTATAATTATAAGTAATACCATGGCACGAGGGAAATTAGTGATTAAATTTCCCTGAATAACGAGGGAAAGTTTGTAAAAGTTCAAAAATAGAATCTAAAAATAAGTTGTCATTTTCAATGACTGAGCATGTGAATATTTGATAATGAGTCCCACATGGAAACCGTGCAGTAATATCATAAGTAGGATATGCTGTAATCATTTCAGTTGCAGGAGCATTGAGCTGTCTCTCAGGCATAGAACACAAGGGGAATTTAGAAGACAATGAAATCCTTTGTGTTTTACTGAATATCCCTACATTTAATGTATGTGACAAGGAAATTTAGTAAAAGACAACGGATTTCATTGTCTTCTAAATTTCCCTCATGTTCTATGCATGAGGTAAATTCTGGTTTGTAAAGCCCACGGAAGACATAAGAATTCTAAATGATCATGGTATTATAATAATAATAATTATTATTACAATTTCCAGTATTCGAAATCGCAGGTTTACTTGTTTGCTAGTTTCTTGCCCGTATCGACACCAGCGAGCAAAGTGTTCACAGTTTTTTGACAACAGATCAAATCCTTTTTCGTCAATTTTTGAAATGGCTCTGCGGAGAATTTCATCTGTGGGTAGAGGGTCATGACCCTTCCATGACCCATTTTCAATAAACATTTTACACTTCGTAGAGTTTTTGAAATCTGGTACGATGTCAACGAGCTTATCTATTTTGATTGTTCCTTTTCTAAAGCGTAACCACTCATCTATTCCGCCTGTTCGGTGCACAACATACCCATCTCCTATATAAACCATATAGTGGCTGTACATGACGTTGTATGATTGCCTAAATCTTGGGATAGCTATTATATCACCAGGTGAAATGTTTGAGCATGACATAGAGTTAGGCAGCTCAACTTTGACAAGAAAAACTAACCAAACAATATATATTATTAGGAAAGCAATCAATGGCATTTTCCTTTTTCCCTTGAAGCCTTTATTTGTAGTAATGTTCTTAGCTTGATGGAGCCTTTTTTCTTCTTTTTTCAAAGACGTTTTTGAAGCAGAGGCCTGGTCAACATCAGTTGGAATATCATCTGCTTGGTGATGATGTTGGTCTTCTTCTTCTGATTTATCTTCAGTTGCAAAGGTCTGTCCATCACCTGTGTCTCCCTTTCGAACATTAGTTGGAATATCATCTGCTTGGTGATGATGTTGGTCTTCTTCTTCTGATTTATCTTCAGTTGCAAAGGTCTGTCCATCACCTGTGTCTCCCTTTCGAACATTAGTTGGAATATCATCTGCTTGGTGATGATGTTGGTCTTCTTCTTCTGATTTATCTTCAGTTGCAAAGGTCTGTCCATCACCTGTGTCTCCCTTTCGAACATTAGTTGGAATATCATCTGCTTGGTGATGATGTTGGTCTTCTTCTTCTGATTTATCTTCAGTTGCAAAGGTCTGTCCATCACCTGTGTCTCCCTTTCGAACATTAGTTGGAATATCATCTGCTTGGTGATGATGTTGGTCTTCTTCTTCTGATTTATCTTCAGTTGCAAAGGTCTGTCCATCACCTGTGTCTCCCTCTCGAATGTCACCCATACAGATTTTACGATTTTCATCACTCTTCTTATCTTCGGGGCGAAATGTGTTTTTGGGTTTTTGGTCAACATCATTGTTCGGAATACCTGCAACTTTTGAAAAATCTTTATGGGAGCCAACATTGGAATTTTTGATGGAGCCATCTGCGGGTTCTTCAAGTGAATTTTCTTCAGGGGAAAGCCTTTGATCTCCTTCTTTCGAGATAGCTGTACGTTCTGTGTTGACGGGCACCAAATCCTTCTCCAGGTGATCTGCCTTTTGTTGATAAGTGGGTGGGTGAAAGGATGTCTGGCTATATGTAGCCTGCACTACTGGTTCTCCTTTTATTTCCGAAAGGTAAAGAGTATCCTGTGCTAACTTGTGCCCCCTTACTGTATACCCTGGTTGAGGATCTGTATCAAGTTGTGTAACTGTGGAACTTAATGGTCTGGGTTCTGCCATGACTTTGAAGTAATGCTTTTAAATTTGCTGTATATGAAATCAAGACAGATTTAAGATAAACAGAAACTTCATATAATCAAAGCAGTCTGTAGCTACTTTACTGAAGATTGATACAACGTTATCACAAGATGAAAACAAAAACAAAACAAACTAGCTCACTTACATTGTAGTTACAGATGCTTGCACAATAATAACCCTTTTAGGCTCCTTGAATGGATTTTAAAACCTAAAGCAAACCAAGCAAAACAAACGTTAAAATGATATACTTCAATAAACTATCCTAAAACTAGCTTATTCTTGTGGTGCATGTATGTGATGTCACAGCCCCTATGGCATGTTGGTTGACTTTAACAAAATATTTGGTGTCATTTGTCATTTCAACCAACATAATATAGCAGTCATGCCTTTTGCCTTTTTATTCTGATGGCATGAGGTGCGCTCCACCTATTAGTGGCACACCAACAATTAATAATCATGAACTTTTGTTTTGTTTTGCTTTGATTTTTAAATATTTATTTAAATGTCTACTTTAGTAAACTCTCAAATTCCAACCCAGACAGTAGAGGCTTTGCACCATCACATGATGATCTAGGGGTTAGGTTTCTACGTTTCCGTGTTAGCATAGTCTCTCTTCTCTTTCTCTCCCTTCTTTCAGGCGGGGAAGAAGGAGACTCTGCCAATGTAGAGAGTTCCCTTTGATACACTGCCATGTGGATGAACAAACCTGTTTCAAATCAGGTTTTAATCGATTACATGTAGTGCGCATGAGCAAATGTAACACACCGTGGCGCCAAACATTGTTTGACCAGAGCAGCTGTCAAAATCATCACAGCGTTGCTAAGTTACGCCATGCATGTGCAACAGAAATAACATCCCACATCGGCAGAGTCTATTTTTCTCTCTTAACCAAAACAAAAGGAAAATAGGTTCGGCTAGCAGGTAAGGGTTAGGGTTAGGGCTGGGTTGGCATTGTAGTAGTTCTTTGGTGCCGAAAGTACCAATTTCAATCTTGGTGTCTTCACTTAATTTTTCTAAGTGAGGAGACCAAAATTTTGAAGTCCCCTTGTGTGTTCAGAAACCTATGACGCACTTCGTTATTCCTTACACAACGATAGTACCTTGGTGAGAATCAACAGTCAAGAGAATCATGAGTGACTTAACTCTAAACAAAGGAATCTCATTTTGAATTGATAAAAACGAGAAATTTTAAATGAATTCTGCCAAAAAATGTGACTCCTTTACAAAGTATGGTACTCATACCAAAACACCCAAACAAAATGGTTGATCTGTTATTTGTACTGTTAGTATTCTTCATTTGCAACCACGTGTATTTTGCTTATGCTTAAGTACTTTTTGGTTCCAATCAAAAAGTAATCCTTATGACCATGTAGAGCTACTATAATATGACGCTGAGCAAAAAATTGTCACAGAATATTTCTAAAACGAGCTATGAGCTGTAATGATATATACTTCTCACGCAACATTAGGTTCTATTATGCAACAAATGTAATATGACTCTCTCTCTCTACACACATTGTATCAAGTTAAAGTGATACTTGGACGAAAATCGCTCCAAAATTAAAACTCATTTGAGTTGAAACTTTGCTGAAATAAAATTTGATACATTAATAATCACTCACTGCATGAAATATCTTTCTGATATTTGAAAGAAAAGTGCCGAAGTGTTATGGTTGATTTTCGTCTGCCATTAATTTGTTTGTCTACGGCCATAGAGTCATTATGTACAGCGGTTTCTCTCTGTGACATCATACATGCAACCCATTCAAGTTAGCGTCGCCTTAACCATACATTTCTTGTTCGATTACCTGAAGTTTATGTGATGTTTTATACGCATTTTCGTGAAAAGAAAGAACTCAGTAAACTTTTTTAAAGCTTTGATACCTTTCCAAATGGTTGAAAGGGGAATACATATTTTCAGAAAATTTCTAAACAATTTATCTGTAGTATAAACGATATATATATATTGCGATAAAAGATGTTCAGAAAAAAAGCGATGACATCCATGGTACATATATGATAAATTAGAAATTTTCTGAACTTCTAAATGCCCTCTTGGCATGCTGAGATGTGTTGAAATTTCCCAATTATGATCGTCAATATTATTGAAACTAAAAAAAATCAGCGCCTAGACATTGTTTGGTCATATAGTAGTTAAGGAATCGAATGAAACATACATTTTCTGAATAAACCGAGTTTTACGAACATGGTACATATATTAGCCACCAATGTTTTGGTATGAATGCCAGTCATTTCGAGACACAGTCGTTTCGAGACAGGTCGTTTCGAGACACTTAGATACAAGTTCGAGACAGGCATATATCCGTTTCGATACACATCATACATCGTTCAATATATATCATATATAGAGGATATTACAGGTTCAAAACGATCTTATAAAGAAAAGTATTTATTGCTATGTTGAAATACAAGGATACCAGACCAAACGTTACCAAGTTTTCCGTAAATTATTGACTCGAAAACTCGTCAAACTACCTTAATCTACTATCTTAATCAGAACTCTGTGATTTTTTCCAAAAACTTTATTATAAACTCACATCTTCTAAACTTAATGAAGATTTTTTAGATAAATATGAAAGGAAGTTTAGAGAGAAACACGCAAACGACTAGCTCAAAAACTTTAGACGCGGACGAGATGTTTTGACTCTACAACAAGAATGTTCGACTCGATCGTCAAACTTCTACATCTTAATCAGAACTCTTTTATTTTTTCCAAAACCTTTAGCAGAAACTCGCATCTTCTAAACTTTATGAAGAATTTTTAGATGAATATGAAAGGGGATTCAAGTTTAGAGAGAAACATGCAAACGACTAGGTCAAAAACTTTAGACCCGGACGTCAGATGTTGTTTTGACTCGACACAACAAGAATGTTCGGATCCGAATGTTCGACTCGTCAAACTTCTACATCGTAATCAGAACTCTATGATTTTTCCCAAAATCTTTATCAGAAACACACATTAAAGTTAGAGATTATACTAGTATAACCTTTATTTTTATCAAGGTGAAAGCATAGGAATTTGATCCACGTCAGGTCAAAAAAAAACTCCAACAGAGTAGATTCATCGAGCTTTGCAGATCAAAATCTACCTATCACAGCACTTTGTTGGCTTCTTTTAAGATTGACTAAATGCCCGGCAGTCCAAACTTTCACCCAAAAAACGAGAACTGGCTACAGCTAATGGAATCGAACTAGTCTAACGTTATTATGGTATATTAAGTGTTTCCTGTAGTCTGGACTGATTTGAAAAAAGATAGTCTGTATTCCGCTCGGCATAGAATATGGAGCACTTGGTTCATATCAGTTCTAATATTTTCGCCAACACTGCCGGTCGCAATTTTCGCAACAAAAACGATAAATTACCTACCGTTAATGAAGCCAAACTAGTCTAAATTTATCGAGGAATATTAAGCGCTTCCTGTACTCTGCACTGCTTCAACTATAAGGATTGTTTGTCTTATCGTATTTTTTGCGAAAATTGCGACCGGCAGTGTTGGCAAAAATATTAGAGTCGTTTGCGTGTTTCTCTCTAATCTTGAATCCCCATATTATCGAATTTATAGTATTGAATTTCATATTATCTAAAAATTCTTCATAAAGTTTAGAAGATGCGAGTTTCTGATGAAGGTTTTGGAAAAAAATAAAAGAGTTCTGATTAAGATGTAGAAGTTTGACGATCGAGTCGAACATTCTTGTTGTAGAGTCAAAACATCTCGTCCGCGTCTAAAGTTTTTGAGCTAGTCGTTTGCGTGTTTCTCTCTAAACTTCCTTTCATATTTATCTAAAAATTCTTCATAAAGTTTAGAAGATGTGAGTTTATGATAACGGTTTTGGAAAAAATCACAGAGTTCTGATTAAGATAGTAGATTAAGGTAGTTTGACGAGTTTTCGAGTCAATAATTTACGGAAAACTTGGTAACGTTTGGTCTGGTATCCTTGTATTTCAACATAGCAATAAATACTTTTCTTTATAAGATCGTTTTGAACCTGTAATATCCTCTATAATGATATATATTGAACGATGTATGATGTGTATCGAAACGGATATATGCCTGTCTCGAACTTGTATCTAAGTGTCTCGAAACGACCTGTCTCGAAACGACTGTGTCTCGAAATGACCGGATACCTTTGGTATGGGTTGAATCTAACTTTTTTAAACAAATGTCATTTTCAAAAATATTCAATCTAATCAAATAATTTTTTCAGAGTGTATTGATTAAGGGTAATGTATCATTTTGGTCTATTGATTGTCAAAAAATGACCTCATTATGATATCATAATAAAATGTTACATTTTTGATTAAAATTAAGTTTAAGCACTGGGTTAAAACAAAATGCATAATTTGAAAGGGAATAACTTTTCCCATGTAATGGCACCAATTTCTTAAAATTCCAATTATTAGAACCAGAGTTATTGAGGAATCAGTTTTTTGATGACGTCATTGAAAAAATTAAACAGCGATTTTACAGCACCAAAACACGCAAAGTAAACTTCTAAATACTTATTACTGTTATATAAGTGTGCCAATTAAGTAAAATGCTTATTTTTTTGGTATATCTCATTTATTAGGGATATTTTAAAATTAATGTGACGTCATTGTCACTTTTAGCGTTATTATTAAAAAAAATTTGAACTATTTATCCTAAAAAAATAAAAATTCTAAAAACATATGAATTTGGGCATTTACTAGTACTTTCAATATTGAAAGTATTGTTGCAAAATGTTAGCAAACAAAAATGTAGTTTGAAGAAGTTTGTTTTTGCGAATGGTTTTGGCAGGGGGCACTGCAACTTATGTAAACAAAAGTTTAAAAGCAACATGTCGATCTGATATATTTAAGTGAAGTCCAATCCACTTGGATCGAACTTCAGACAAACAAATCGACTGCAATAATTGGTTGTATTTATAGACATCTATGGTGGCCGAGGGCTGCCAACGAAGAAAATCATTTAGTTCCTATTTGATTTCACTTTATTTTATATTTCATTTTATTTTTCATAGCATTTCACTTTAATTTTTATATTTTATTTCTTTTTGTTTATTATTTCATTTTACTTTTATTTTTCACTTTTTTTTATTTTTAGTTTCATTTCACTTTTTTTTTTTAAATAAACTTAAAAGCAAAATTAAATTGCCATTTAAAATTAAATGTATTTGAAAATCAAATCAAAAATCAAATTCAAAATTATTTTAAAATCAAAAGTAAAATCGTTTTTAGTGGCAGCGCTCGGCAGCCGGATGCTGCCACGATCCTTTGCGCACCCTAGTTATCCCGGCATGCACTGCGGTTTACCAGCGTATAAAATTTATAGTAGATATCTTCCCGAATTCCTTCAAAGTTATTAGACTATAAGTGTAAGTTTAAAACAGTTTGCGAATCAAATGGACGAAAGAGGGGCGCCTTGGAAAGACAACGACAGACTCAAGGAGTCTTTGAAGGATTATGTTCGACAGGGCCTGCAAAGGCGAGAGATTCTAGACTTCATAAGTCGAGATTTCAGAGCACACGTGGAGTCTTCGTTCGCTCGACAGACGGCTTCGTCATTTTGATATTCATTAAAATTGTGAAGACACCCGAGACGATGAAGTGAAGGCAGCCGTCGAAAAGGAGCTAGAGGGCCCAGGAAAGCTACTAGGCTATAGGTCTATGCACAAAAAAGTCAGGCAGGAGCACGGGCTCTCTTATATATAAATTATAGTAATGTATAATGATCAATATCAACAAGGTTTATGTCATTCTATGGTATATCAGAAAGCCACTTTTAATAATACAATATTATGTAAAACATTAGTAACCACTATGCGCGCAAACTTAAATAACGCTCTGGCTTTATAGTATAACACAAACAAGGTATACATGTTCTGAAAGCTAAGAACATAGTTTATGAAGAAATCTTCGAAATACGACTTTTTAAATTGTTGTTCACATTATTGTCCTCGAAGCGAAATTTGACCATGCCTCAGTGACAGACACGTACATTTTAAGCTATGTTTGAGAGTAAAAAGCATTATAACTTTAGAAAGAAATTAAATTTCAAAAATCGAAGACACCCTACTAGCTTTTTAAACTCTCAAAATAAAAATAAAAAACGGATGAAATCCAAGAGACTTTGAAGTTGAGTTTTTAGCGGCAAAAAAGATTCGAGCAAAAAGCATTCATTTGTTTGGAGCCGGAAGTTGCAGGGAGCAACGATGGTGTTGGTTAAAACACCTTGAGCCTTCCATTTTGTCATCACTCGTCATATTATCTGTTGTTCTGGACGATCACAATGTAGGATCTTTTTACAAGGACAAAGAAGCATTTGGACTCAACGTCAGTCAGACATTTCCGGTCTTGATAAAGTCACAGTTTCGATTTTTCTTAAAATTTTGGCTTTTCCAATCAAAAATTGCAAGACGTTTCACTAACATATGAAAGACAAAAGTTTAAAGTTACAAAATTTAAAAAAGAAAATTTTTTTCGAGCAAATCATCATTTTTTGTATCCTCATACCTTAAGTGCTTGCATACTTGATAAGCACAAATTTCGAATATAAAAAACCAAAGCTATAAATGTATATGTTAGACTGCAAACAATATATCCCTAAAACAGTACTATTTACCACAAAATATATTCATTTCTTTCGTGGATTATATGTTTGCACTCTTGGCCCGGTTTTTCAAAGCTGGGTTAGCACTAATCGGACTTTGAATAACTGGGCCCTTGTCGTTTTTCCAAGGCGCCCCTCTTTCATCCATTTGATTCGCAAACTGTTTTAAACTTCCACTAATAGTCTAATAACTTTGAAGGAATTCGGGAAGATATCTACTATAAATTTTATATGCTGGTAAGCCGCAGTGCATGCGGATAACTAGGGCGCGCAAAGGATCGTTGCCACTAAAAACGATTTTACTTTTGATTTTAAAATAATTTTGAATTTGATTTTTGTTCTATTTTTAAATACCTTTAATTTTAAATGGCAATTTAATTTTGCTTTTAAGTTTATTTTGAAGTAAAATGAAACTAAAAATAAAATAAAGTGAAAAATAAAAGTAAAATGAAAAAATGAACAAAATGAAAAGAAATATAAAAATTAAAGTGAAATCAAATTTAAAGTGAAATGCTATGAAAAATAAAATGAAATATAAAATAAAGTGAAGTAAAATAGAAACTAAATGATTTTCTTCGTTGGCAGCCCTCGGCCACCATAGACATCCCAATGCTAACCTAGAAGAATTCACTAATCGTTTAGACGAATTACTGAAGGAATTTAACAACAATAAATAGTTTATATTTTGGGGGACTTTAACATAGACTTTTTGAAATATATGAATCATAACATAACCGAAAATTACGTTTACATGTTATTCAGCATTATAAAATAAATTAAATAGTACGCACGCTGTGATTGGTTGATAGCCATGTTTGCATGAGGCTATGTAAACACAGTTGTGACATCACAACTTTCGTGTTTTCCCGGTACAAGTTCAAAAATTAAAAAAATTACAGTTTCTTTTGAGGAATAAAACGCCCCCAAAAATATATTCTGAAGACGAAGTTCCAAATTTTGACTTGTGTCAGGGCCACAGGGATAACCCTATGGTCTCATGCTGGTCTTTCTGATCGTAATATCATGACAATCTCTCGTTGGTCACCGCAAAGAGAATTCCCTCAGGTGCTACAACACACGTCCTCCGTCAGGACAGCTTCGGTTGTTTAGCGACGTGCTTTCTCATGTTTTAAGTGCACCGCCCGATAAAGAATACAAGTATTTCAAGGAAACAGTCAGCAGCTTCAAACGTTTTCCAGCGATAGCTCTTCAGCTCCACAAAATATGTTTTCGAGGCAAGACGAAACAATCAACTTCGCTGCCATATTTTTCTCGCTGTCAAATTGAGCAAAACCACGTTTCTTTCAACCGAGAATTTCCTTCACAGTGACACTTGTTATCCACTCTTGATCACTTTCGTGAAGATAATCAATTCTGAAATCTTTTATTAAGATTTCTTTTCAATCTTTGAACATTTCTTTGTTTTTGTTTTAAGACTCTTAGAAGTGATAAATGTTTAAAATAGCTAGCAATTCTTTCTCGCTTCACATTTGTCTCTTTGACGTTTATTACACGAAATTTGATTGGCTAACGATCAAAGTTCGTGATGTATGGAGAATTTGTATTTTGATATGAGATTCAAATTCAAATAAAGATTTATTTTCGTTGCAAGCGGTAATGTTTTCCCTTAGTATTTATTTTATAAAAGCAATAGAAAACTTTTTCTCTGTGTTTACATAGCCTGATAGCAACACTCGGGGAGTTGGGAGAATTCTCGACAGTTATGCAAACCCTCGACTACGTCTCGGGTTTGCATAACTGTCTCGAATTCTCCCAACCTCCCCTCGTGTTGCTATCAGGCTATGTAAACACGGAAAAGGTTTTCTATTGCTTAAGGTGACTGCCTACTTTTGAAATTGTGCGCTACTGCGCATTTTTCTGCGCATAACCAAAGATCTATAACCACTGGCATCAGTTGATTTTTTGGGCCTCGTATTTTTGCGAAATGTAGGGAACAATAAAAATTCAGGAACGCTAAAATGCTCTCTTTTCATCAATAATGAAAATCTAAACTTTAGGAATGTAAAAAACTTAACTGGGTTTCACATTTTTGAGAAATTCTGAGCTATGTGAATCGCCAATCAGCTATACCGATATGAAAGTTGTAAACATTACAACGTATTCCTCGACTTGTCTATAATAAAAAGAAATCATTACTTCATTATAATTATAATTAATATGAAAAAATACTTTCCCAAAGTAACATATTCCAGTCAGCAATATATAAAGTATAAGAAAACGATAAAATTATTAACATGATTTCGGGAATATACATGCAAAACTTGTTTGGTCGCCGGCAAGGCTTACGTGATACCTAGTAACTTATTTCGTCACAACATTAATCATTTAGCTTGATCATTACACCTATAAAATCCGAAAAATAGTACTCAAAATGAAGAACAAAACATCTTTCAAAAATAACAAAGCAGAATCAAGAGCACAACGACCTTCGAAAGGGTTAAAAAAGTACAAACTGCGAAACTCCAGTAGCGCACATCTACTCGACCACGACTATTGTGCAGCGACACCTAAAACAACAACAACAAAAAGAAGAACCAACGAAAGCTGGAAAACAGGAAGAAGAATTGTCCAGTTTGGAGTTCTTGTCGATGAGTTGAAAGCTTGCAAGTGACTTCAACAGCATTCATGATCATGAAAAAGCATCTTTTTATACTTCAAAATGAAATCAAAAGCAAGCTTTTCAAAATGCCCGAACGTTTGACACACGTGACGTACCGATATAAACCTCTCTGTTATTGGTTCAAATTACCCAATAAAAATCATTCTTATATTCAAACTACCATCATTCTAAGCGCTCTTTGTAATTCCAAGATGGCGGTATTTCCGGTTGACATTTTTCTCACTTTCTAGGGCGTAAAACCCCTTATTTTTGCACGGGACCCTATAATTTTTAAGTGCTTATTTGAAAAAGCATCTAAAAATCTACCTCATATCAAATTTTTTAGAAAAGTTTAAATGTGGAACATATGAAAAATGAGATTTTTGTCGGCTTTTTTGTTTGATTTTGTACTCACTTTTGAGACCACCGAAAGGACGAAATATGAAGAATACAGGTATTTATTTGTCTCTTCGTCAAGTATATTTATTTTATGCTGTACAATGGTTCACTTGCAATCATTTGTGCATCTTTTTAGTTTGCATAAAGCTCTAATTTTATGCTTATTGACTTTTATTCTAATCACTTTCGGTGGCGTAATTTTTGCTTCAAAAACCACTGCGTAGGCTTTCATTAAATGCTGATTATCTCGAAAACAAGCTCGGGACACCCAATATTTCTTTCCAGATTTGGAATCAGCATTAAATTTCAATTCGGAAAATCGATGTTTTAAAAAAAGTTTAAATCATTTTTCAAAAGTAGGCAGTCACCTTAAATAGTTTCTATCCCACAAATTACAAAACCAACTCAAATAACCTCGCACTCCACAACGCTTATTGATCATATTTATACGAATTCTACCGATTTTGATCAAACCTCGGGAATTCTAAAGTCACACCACAGTTCTCAAACATATCAAAGAATTGAGTTTATAGCTTTCATAATAAATTTTAAGTTGTTATGGTCTACATGTATGACGTCTCGTGCAAACGAAGAAAACTAGATGGTCGAAAGCTATAAAGTAAATAGCTCTTTCGTTGATAGGAATTTAAACGAGGTCGATATGTACAGCTGTACTTACCAAAAATTGCGAAGTTTGTCCTACTGTATTCTGTCAAGACAATATGAAGTGATGTTTAGTAGTAGTAGCTAGTTATATCTTCTTATTACTACGCAATCTCTACGTATTTACTACGTAAATAATTATTTCGTCGAGCATGCGCAGTAAGAAATGAGGGCTCTGGGTACGAGATTGATTACTACGTAGTAGTGAGCCTCTACTCGCCTCTACTGAGATGGTGACTAAAAGCGCTCGACAAGTCGAATTTACAGTAAGAACATCGTTCTTTCTAGCATGAAAACGAGCTCAATTCTCTGTTGGACGATTCCTTATGTATCTATGAGGTATTGACACAAAAAAGGCGAAAACATTGAGTCAAAAAGTCATGAAAAATATGTTGACCTCGAAATTGTTAGACAAGGCTTTTAGATCATTAACATTTGCAAATGTTCAGTATTTTATGCGAGGAATTCGTCTGAGTTCGAGTGTCATATCACAGAAAGAAAAATCGAAAACAGATCAAGCAGAAAATATGGATGTTCCTTTGCCTTTTTCTGGTTCTCGTCGTGGTTGTTTTTTTCAAGATCCTCCTGAGCTGGACAATCAGTTTACAAGGGACCCTCACCTAAGGTCATGTGTCAAGAGAATTCTACCAAGACAGGTTGGTGGGTCACAAGTCTAGAGAGTAATTGGGTAGATGCAGTATCTACCCGGGAAAGCGAACGATTGGAACTTGGAAGGTGGACAGGAAGGAAAAAATACATATATAGGAAAGACAAAAAGGGACCCAGGTTGAGCATCTTGTTAAGATCATGGAAGATCTTGCAAGATCATGGAAGATCTGGCAAGATCTTGTATTATGTTTTTCAAGATCTTAGATATTCAAGATCTTGGCAAGATCTTGTTAAGATCTTGTCAAGATCCTGATAAGTTCTTGGTATTTCTTAACAGAGATTTTAAAATGATAAACTCATAAAATCTTGCCAAGATCATGTGATGATCTTAACAAGATCTTAATAAGATCTTTGTCAAGATCTTAGTATGATCTTATCAAGATATTTCCAAGATCTTGTAATTATCTTTGCAAGATCTTGTACAATAGCTCAAAAGATCTTAACACATTCTTGTCAATATCTTTACAAGATCTTGCCAAGGTCATGTGATGAACTTAACAAGATCTTAATAAAATCTTTGTCAAGATCTTAGTATGATCTTATCAAGATATTTCCAAGATCTTATCAAGATATTTCCAAGATCTTGTAATTATCTTTGCAAGATCTTGTACAATAGTTCAAAAGATCTTAACAAATTCTTGTCAATATCTTTACAAGATCTTGCCAAGATCATGTGATGATCTTAAAAAGATCTTAATAAGATCTTTGTCAAGATCTTAGTATGATCTTATCAAGATATTTCCAAGATCTTGTAATTATCTTTGCAAGATCTTGTACAACAGTTCAAAATATCTTAACAAATTCTTGTCAAGATCTTTACAAGATCTTTACAAGATCTTGTCAAGATCCTGATAAGTTCTTGGTATTTCTCAACAGAGATTTTAAAATCATAAACTTATGAAATCTTGCCAAGATCATGTGATGATCTTAGCAAGATCTTAATAAGATCTTTGTCAAGATCATAGTATGATCTAGTAGCAAGATCTTTCCAAATCTTGTAATTATATTTGCAAGATCTTTCCTCTTTCGGTGCAGTGAAGCAGTAAGCAGTATCACAAACATACTCTTCAGAACCACTTGAACTGCTCGGTTTGTTGTCAGTTTCGTCTGAATTGCTTGAACTGCTTGGTTGGTTGCCCTTGTCAATATCCCTAACATCTTTTTGGAATCCCTTTGACTGCTGGGTTCTTTTTCTTCATCGACATCATATTTGTTTTGTCAGGGTAGGTTGAACTGATCAGTTCTTTCTTTTTATGGCCATCACAAAAAATTCTTATCCGAATCGCTTGAGCTGCACAAGACATCACTTGAACAGCTCAGTTCTTTATCAGAAATATGCAAGTTCATGCCTTTTTGCCTTATTAACTGTTAAATTAATTGCCCTATTTCACTATGACGTCACTCCTTGTTTATGTGGGGGATAGGATCGATAAATCCAATAGAAAATTCAGCAAAAATTTGCTCCTAGCGAAATAGATTTATATAAAATGGCCTGGTTTTCAGATAGAATACGTGTTAATATGAACTAAAAATATTTTGAGCATTTGCTGGCTATCCTACTTCTCTTTGTGAGTTTATACGGGTGTTAAAACACGTTTCGGTGAATTTGCGGTGATTTGACCCCGTACGACCAGCATGATCCTTTGCGTTTAAACCCGAAGGTACTCTTGCCCGTTTAACATCTGAGCCCTCTGAACGGCCTGACCCTCAGTTCCAGAGAAAAATCACTGAAATTCATACCCTGTTCCAGAGCAAGATCGCTGAAAACCATTACCTATTGTGAAAATAGAGACTATGTTCCAGATAGGAGAGAGCGTGATTTCATATACCCTGTTCTAGAGCGACAGAGCAAGCACGATTTTATATGCCCTGTTCCAGAGTAGAATCGCTGAAAACCATACCCTGTTTGGCAGTACGTACCAGATATAGGGAAATACCCCCCCCCCCCCGGTCGTTTAAACAATAGATTGTTTTGATGTGACGTAATGGGTGAAATAGGGCAATTCAAACTGTTCCTTCCTCTGCCTTTCATATTTTTGAATGATAAAAAATCACGAACTTTACTCTCGATTCTCCACGATTTATGTAAACGTTGCTCTGTGTCAGGCATTTCCCGCGCACATCCCAATCGCAGGAAACATTTTGTACAATTTCGCGTGTGTGAGCCAATCAGAAAAGGGCATCAAATAACAAGAAAAATTTCATTGGTCTACAGAGTCACGTGTATTTTTCAAAAATTAAGAGTCCTCACATGCTTGATGTATATCAAATAGTTTCAAGCGTCAAAGAAGGTTAACGGAAAAAAAACGGAAAACTATCTCGCGATTATGACTTCAAGAACAGTTATAAACGACCAAAGGTAAGATTTGCCATCCCATTATTCCAAGATACAGATGATGCAGCTTTTACGATTTTAAAAAGCGATATATTGATCTCTATGAGAATAACGCGCAAACTTTGAAATTTAAACTTTGATCTTCCCTTCGAGAACGCCGCGCTTATTCTTTCAAAAATGTTGCATCGTTTAGTGATATTCTCTTCGATATGCCGCGCTAACTTGGAATTCTTTCAAAAGTGTTTGATCGCATAGTGATATTCTCTTCGATATGCCGCGTTAAGTTGGAATTCTTTCAAAAGTGTTGGATCGTATAGTGATATTCTCTTCAATATGCCGCGCTAACTTGGAATTCTTTCAAAAGTGTTGGATCGTATAGTGATATGCCGCGCTAACTTTGAATTCTTTCAAAAGTGTTGGATCGCATAGTGATATTCTCTTCAATATTCCGCGCTAACTTGAAATTCTTTCAAAAGTATTTGATCGTATAGTCATAATCTCTTCGATATGCCGCGCTAACTTGGAATTCTTTCAAAAGTATTTGAATGTATAGTCATAATCTCTTCGATATGCCGCGCTAACTTGGAATTCTTTCAAAAGTATTTGATCGTATAGTCATAATCTCTTCGATATGCCGCGCTAACTTGGAATTCTTTCAAAAAAGCTCAATTGTATGGTTATCTTCTCTTCGAAAATGCCGCGATAACTTAGAATTCTTTCAAAAAATGTGTATCCCTCGCTAAATTCAAAGCTTGGAATTCTGTCAAAAGTGCTCAATCGTATGGTGATCTTATCTTCTCTTCTCGAGAATACCGCGCTAACTTAGAATTCTTTCAAAAGTGTTGGATCGCATAATGATCTTCTCTTCGAGAACGCCGCGCTTGTTCTTTCAAAAGTGTTGGACCGTATAGTGTCATCGTCCCTTCGATATGCCGCGCTAACTTAGAATTCTTTTAAAGTGTTGGATCGTACAGTGATCTTCTCTTTGAGATGCCACCCTAAATTCGGTTTTCTTCTTCAAAACACGTTTTGCATCTGATTTTCACTTGGAGAATGCAGCGCTAAATTAAGAAAACCCTAATTAATCAGTACTTGATGACCAAACTTTATTTTCACTGGTTTGAGATGTAACGAGTTATAAGAAAAAATAAGCTATTTTGTGATTTGATAAAACACGATAAAAATGTAAATTTGTATCAGCGCAATATAAGTGTACTTTAGTTAAGGTTACTGGAGACCTTCAGAGGTATGTTTGTCTTAAACTCTCTCTACGCAACACTTTCAACAAAACCCCCTAATACTATATATATATCGTTTAAAAGGTCATTTTTTGATTTTCTAATTTGAAACAATGCAGAGATTTAAACACAAATCGGGCACGTTCAGTAGAGGGGAATTGATGGCATTAGCGTTAGCGTGTATAGCCAAAAGGACCTCGCTATATTAATAAGCAAACGATAATCTACTAAAGGGAGTGGGCATTGAAATTTTTCGACTTTCCAACTTTAAAATCCAATAACTTTTTAAAGAAGCAAGATATCAAAAATCGGTCACACCCTTTTGTAGTTTATCTTTTGCTTGTTCACATAGTGGATTCTTTGGCTATATGGGGCATATCCATGTATACTTGATTCGCCTCTACTGAACGGCCCGATTTTGTGTGTATCTCTCTACTTGAAGC